>CM025790.1:105769300-106157592 GCA_014635995.1 Sarcophaga peregrina
ACGATTAGAAGGAGAGGCCATGGTATCAAGGATTTTAAAATAGTTTTCCTTAGGGACGAGCTTTGCTTGGAATCGGAAATATAGAAAAAAAAGAAAAAGTGCTCTGCTCTATATAAATTGGGCAAAATCGAGTCAAAAATGGAACCGTGGTCGAAATGGACCTAGTCAGCTAGACAGTCATGGTATCAACGATTCCAAAACAGGTTTTCTTATGATCGTGCATTACTTGGGACCGGAGATATAGCCGACAAAGCTAATTGTTTGAAATTGTTTGGAAATGAAATTAAAAATTTTAATAATTCTCATTGAGTTAATATGTATTTATACAGTATATATACAACAAAATGTCGTATTTTTCACAAGTAGCATTTCTATGGTAGATGACTTGCATGTTTAGTGATCGATGACTTGCATGTTTTTCTGTTGATGACTTGCATTTTTGGTCGGTGATTTGCATATTTTTTGATGATGACTTGCATTTTTTTTGGTTAATGACTTGCATTTATGGGTCCATGATTTGCATCTTTTTAGAGGATGACTTGCATTTTTTGGTAGATGACTTGCATATTTCGGTAGATGACTTGCATATTTCGGTAGATGACTTGCATTTTTTTGGTAGATGACTTGTAATTTTTGGGTGAATGACTTGTATTTTTTGGTCAATGACATGCATTTTTTTTGTTTCATGACTTGCATGTTTTTGGTTGATGACTTGCATGTTTTTGGTTAATGACTTGCATTTATGGGTTCATGATTTGCATCTTTTTAGAGGATGACTTGCACTTTTTGGTAGATGACTTGCATATTTCGGTAGATGACTTGCATATTTCGGTAGATGACTTGCATTTTTTTGGTAGATGACTTGTAATTTTTGGATGAATGACTTGTATTTTTTGGTAAATGACTTGCATGTTTTTAGTTGATTACTTGCATGTTTTTGGTTAATGACTTGCATTTATGGGTCCATGATTTGCATCTTTTTAGTGGATGACTTGCACTTTTTGGTAGATGACTTGCATATTTCGGTAGATGACTTGCATATTTCGGTAGATGACTTGTAATTTTTTGGTAAATGACTTGTAATTTTTTTTGTCAATGACATGCATTTTTTTTGTTTCATGACTTGCATGTTTTTGGTTGATGACTTGCATGTTTTTGGTTGATGACTTGCATTTATGGGTCCATGATTTGCATCTTTTTAGTGGATGACTTGCAGTTTTTGGTAGATGATTTGCATTTTTTGGTAGATGACTTGCATATTTTGGTCGGTGACTTGCATTTTTTTGGTAGATGACTTGTAATTTTTGGGTGAATGACTTGTATTTTTTGGTCAATGACATGCATTTTTTTTTTGTTTCATGACTTGCATTTTTTGGTCAATGACTTGCATTTTTTGGACGATGACATGGATTTTTTTTATATAGAGCACCATCATCGGGTGTTAATGTCGTTGTCTGTGAAAAAATATAACTTTCGTAGCTAACTTCACACACACCATATAAGATTATTCAAGAATGTCGGACGTCTATGGAGAAAATAGTCATTTGACGGTGGTTACCCTCATTTGAATTCCTGGACACGGGAACATCGAAGATAACAACAGGGTCGATGAACTTGCTAAGCTGGCGTTACGGAAAATGGGGATGCATTCTTACATGAAAGGCAAACAAATGGTTTACCAAAATCTATTCAGTGACAAACCCAGAAATACTGACATGGATATCAGCAGAACAGATTATGCATTGAACTATCATCCGCTTGCAGAGGATACTTATTGCCAATTAAACTGTCGTTTAGGCTAACATTTTAATTTTCTTGCAGTGTATTTTTCCTGATATGGATATCTGTGGAACAGATTATGCATTAGACCCATCAAAATTCCATCTAAGAAACCTTATAGCAGTGATAATAGGACATTTGGCTTTGTGTGGGAATGACTTCCATAGAAGCTATATTAACGAGTAAGAAGAGGACACCATGGAACATCTTCTCATCGTCATCCGCTTGCAGAGGATACTTATTGCCAATTAAACTGTCGGTTGTTTAGGCTCACATTTTATTTTTCTTGCAGTGTATTTTTGTCTTTTTTTCTACAAATAATTATGCCGAAAGATTATCTTCTTGTTTTTTTTTTCGTCCTCTCTTGAGCGTGTGTAGAATTTTATTTCTTTCTTTTATTTTGTAAAATACATAAAAAAGAAAGTTTTCTTAAACTCTTTTTTTACTTTTAAATTTACAACTTTGATTGTGTTTTTTTTTTCTGTTCGTTTTTTTTTCATATTTGTTGTTTCATTGTTAAACAAAAAAGAAATTGAAATGATTTGTTTATTTGTTAATTTTGGCCTAAAGGCTTGTTTCTTTTTTTATGTAAAATATTTATCTTTTATTTTGCTTTTCTTACTACTTGCAGACTTTAATACCCTCGGTACCATTGAATTTTGAAGTTGAACGTGTGTTGGCATCCAATGAAGGCTCATTGATTGCCTTGGCAGGACCAAGAGGCATATGTATATTGGAATTACCCAGACGTTGGGGTGCCAATGGCCAATTTATGGAGGGTAAAGCGAAAATCACCTGTCGGTAAGTTTAAATTTTTAAATTTTAAATTAAAAAGTAAATCATTTAGTCATTATATTTAAATTTAACTGTCATTATTCAGGCTTATTGTATTTAAGTATTTTCTGTTTTGTTGCTTTTTGTCATGCTTTTTTTCTTGATACTTAAAAAAAAAGTGTCCTTATAAAAATGATAAACTGCATAGAGAAATATAGCGTCATATTTTCTATATATACAGAAGAGAGAGTATATATTGTAGTATAAGTAATGCAGAAATATTACAAACTTTTAAAAGTCATTATTATAATTTTGTATTTTTGCTTTCCTTTTTCTACTGCTACGAGTATAGATGGTAGAAGAAATAAAGAAATGTTGTTGTAGTATATCTTTCTTACGTTAAGAAATAAACTTTTTTGATGGTAACAGGTTATTTTAAATATGTTGGGTAATGCATTTACTCCTCTATCTCTCTTTCTCTCTCTTTCTATCTTACATTTGGTCTTGTTTTTTTTTTTCTTGAATTACAAACACCTTTGCTTTCCAAAATTTGTTGTGTTTCCAAAAAAAATGAAAAAATGAAAAAAAAAGTCGGAAAAGAATTTTATGCTGTTGTTAGCACATCTGTTTTTTATTACTTTTAATTTGCCATTAATAAAGCATTTTGTTGGCTGTAGAAAGCCAAAAAAAAAAAAGAAAATTATTCAAGAAAAAAAGCTCAAGTCCTTCATCTTCTTTAACGAACATTAGTCACCTTTATGGACTTTCATTTGGCGCCCGCCCATCCTTACCCTCTCAGTTATACTTCGTGCAACAAATTTACTTTGTTATGCCATGTTCTCCATGTAGGGTAATTATATTGAAAGAAGATGCAAATCATTTTAAAATTAACGCAATTGGCTTTGGTTGTCTATTTATTGGCCAGCAATGAATCAATTTTATTGACAGTTTTATGGTGGCTTAAGAGAAACTTCTCCATTTCTTAACTATTAAAAGCAAATGGTGATGGTTAACGTAGAAAAACTTGAATAAAAATTTTGAAAACAATAAATAAGAGTTTTTACAAACTTTCACTGAGCTATACATACAGTCGAACTTCTGCAAATTGAATCACCATTATCCAGAAAATAAGTTCGACTTATCGAAACTTCAAGTTAAAGAAGTAAAACCTGATAGATTTTCTCTCCAAGATGCTGTTGCTGTGCTTCAACTTATAAAATATTCAAGTAAAAGAAGTTCGACTTAAAAAATTCTTAAATGATAGAATATTTCTAACAATATTTACTTATCATTCAATGTCGTCCTAGTTTTGTTTCTCACTATAAAATTCGCATCTTTTTGGTGAGGTCGCAGTATTTGATAAATCTGAATCGTCTCCGAATGATCGCAATGAAGTACAATTTTAAACGTTTTAGCTTGTTATGGTTGCCTTCATTTTTTTTCTTATTGTTCACATAAGTTTTCACAAAGGATGCCCCAGTATGGTCAGTCGTTCCATCGTGAAATGTTGCAAGTGGATTGTAGGAGGTGCACCTCTCGAAATGGTTAATAAAATTGGAATAAGTTATCTTATGATTTCCTGCATAGTTTTGCCCACGCACTACGTCATGAAATATTCCGACGGTCTAATTTGAATAGTCGATCGCGTCATTAGTCTCATTAAGATTCTTAAGATATCAGGCCTTTCGAAGAAAACAACACAGGTTGTTTCATTCTAAATTCCATTGCATTTTTTCCGGAGATGATTGTGCTAGGTTTTCTAGTGTAAGAATAGGGTCGCATGAGATATAGTCAACATCAGTTAGAGCCTGGAGATCCTCTTTTAAAATAGACGTGATCCTTGGAAAAGTATTAGGGAAATCTCTTAGAACAAAATGTAGAACAGATTTCGTATGGTTTTAAACGAACTCGTATTATGTTCAATTTTAAATGTAAATTTTGACTTTTTTTTTTTGTGTTCTTTTTCCTTTTCTTTTAGTTTTAGGCTGCCTAGGAACGAACTTTATTTTATTATTTTTACTTTTTGGCATTTTGCATTTTTTTTACCCGCCATTATCCGTTGCAAAACTCCAAAGACTTTGATTTCTTCCTTTAGTTAATAAATTCTTTCTTTGGCAATAAAATAAACCCTCCTTTCCAAGACCCCTCTCTCTCTCTCTTTTTTAACCTAAAGAAATCAGAAAATGAAAAAAAAGTCGTACTGATGACAGTAACGGACATCCTTTAGATGCAGCGAAAGGATTTTATTTTTTCGCGCAATATTTGATTCTATTTTAATGAATGCCTGCCATAGTGTTAGAGCTAGAGCTGCTATTTGCTTCCATCCCATCCTCCTTTTTAGGGCTGGCTATTTTGCGAAAACCATAGACAATCCATTTGTTAAGACTACAAATACTTGTCGTTTGACTGCTATAAAGTCTATTCAGACAAAAGTTTTTCAAGTGCTTTGAAATTTTCAACTCTTCTTTTTTTTGCTGCTGCTGCTGCTTGCTATTGAAGAACAACAATTGCAGTTGTAGGGATATTTCTTTTTCTTACTTTTTTTTTTTTGGAAATATTCAATAGGGTTGGCCTTACAACAGCAACAATTTTTCGTTTATGTATTTTCAAACGCTTGAAATGGAGTTCTTTAGACGAGCAACCCTTTATTAATGCTGGAATGCTGATGATGGCCATGATTATGTTGCTAATGCTGCATAATCATACTGAAAAATAGAGAAATTAAACATTTCGATTGCTCAGTTTGAAAATTTTGTAAATTTGTGTTCATTTTTAAGTTTTTTTGTTTTCATTTTTTTTTTTTCTTTCCTTCTTTCTTAAAACGGAAGACGTTGGCATGGCTTGACTTTGTTAGGCAATGCTCTAAGGCTGGGGATGTGAGGTTTATAGTTCCATCAAGGATGTAAATTTTTGGCAAATTACAATAGAAATTACCAGGTTCTTTTTTTTCTTCTTCTTCGTTTTGTTGTCTTTTATTTTTGCAAAAATATAAAATACGCGTACATTTTAATAATTCCTCTATACAAGTTCTATAGTCGTATTGTAGGTAGAAAGAAATTTGTACAGAATTTTTGTTGAACAACCAGAATCTTAATAATGAAATACATTAAAATTATACGCCAGAATGGCTTAGAAATAGTCTCAAACTTTGTCTATAAATAAATACAACCAACGCAGTCTAGAGAAGAAGAGGGATGAGGTCCAGGTGGTAGGTAGGTTTTTTGGTGATGCTAAAAATTTATAAATTTTTCGCAAAAGGAAACCAAAAGTTTTTTGTTTTTTCTTTCTTTTTTTATAAAATATTTCGAAAAAAAAAAAAAAAAGTTTCGAAAATAACGTGAAAAACCAAAATGTTTTCAAGCGTTTTTTTTTTAATCACAATTTTTTTGTAATTTTTATTAACAAAAATCTACAAATAAAATGGGAAAAAAAGAAGGCTTTTTTCAGCTTGAAATATCCACAAACAAATGTTACTTTTCAGAGGCACAGGGGAAAGGGTAAAAAAAAAACGCTGTACTCCAACGAATAAACCAACCAACCAACCAACCACGTTGTCTTGTAAAAAGAAAGTTTATGATTTTTAACATTTTATGGCATTTTAGACTTTTTCGATTTGCATAGCATAACAATTAATGTTAAAACCTTTAAGTTTTACAAACAAACTGGAATAAAAAACCAAATAAAATAAAAACGAAAGACAAAAAAAAAAGAGTAAGAATATGACAAAAAAAAATAAGAAAGAGAAAAAATTTTACTCAAGTGTTTAAAAGTTTAACAGGCCTTTTTATTTCAAGTCGTTCGTTATTCGGTTACGTTTGTCTGTCTGTCTGTCTGTTCTCGCCATAGAAGTGTTACAGTTTCAATTCCGAAAATTTTCTTTTACTTTAAGTGTTATTTAATTATATTTTCTATAGACGAGAAGTGAAGTGAGGAAAAATAAAAAAAAAGAAGAAACGAAAATTCTTCTTCTTATAAATATTAAAATGATGTCATTTTACCACCTTTAGGCCTCATTAATTTTTGTTGAGAATCATCACGCGAAAATTTGTTGATTTAGGCTGTTGATTCCTTATAAAATTATGATAATTTCAAGTAAACAAGTCCCTTGCAAAAGTAACTCTTCCTCTTGAACTTCTGTTTATCACGAATTTATCAGTAAAATTTTGTTTGCAACACTCGTTATAACAGCAACACACCACCACCACCACTGTGGAAGGAATCCCACAAAATTTCTTTAATATATTTGTGTAGTAAGAATGGCAAGCTATCATCACATCCAAAAATTTTATTGAGTTTTACAAGTCACAAGGAAAACAAATAAAAAAAAAAAAAGAAATGAAAACGAAAAACTAATTTTCATTAAAAGGATTAAAAAATGAAATTTGAATTTAATCGTTAAAGACGCTAAGAGTATAAGACGCTTAGGGGTGTGGTATATATTCAGTCGTTATAGAATGAAAATAAAGGCTTACAATTCCTCAAAAATATCTTCGTAAAGGTTTTAAAAAGTAACGGTACGCCCTTCCCTCCCCTTTCCTACATTCCTATATCTTCCATTTCCTTCCTCCCCTAAGGACAATGTCAATTTCGTCCTCCGGGTACTGTGCTTGTCTTGACCGACAGGTGCACGTCCTCTAACCTAACCTAACGGTACGCCCTTCTAGAGCCAAAACTCATAACCTCTTTGTTTTTATTATCTTCTCACTGAGGAAAGATTCCAATTGATTTTCTGACCAGTCACCTTCAAGATAACACTTTTCCATTATAACAGTGAACGAATTCTCTACGTGTCATTATAATATTGTGTTCTGGTGGTCGCTTACTTTTTATTTTATATCCACCCACTACGGATCTATTCGAGAATGTTATGTTGGCGTAATACACTATCGGACATAAAGCAAATAACGACTATATTTGCGAATTAATATCTTTTACTATGTAGAACACATTATACTTCCTGTACGGGATTGCTTTTTATGCGTCAAAGAAATTTCTTCCAAATCTGCTTAATTTGCTTCCGTATCGTTATCCGTCGGGCTTCAATTCTTCTACATAAAAGTGTCATAGGCGTATGGAAAACATAGAACCAATTTATTGGCTGAAGTGTCTAGCCCAAGACGTAAAGTCGCCGTGGTCTAGTGGGTAGTGTGTTGGCTTATTAGACAAAAGGCCCGGGTTCGTATCCCGTATCTTCGACGACTTCCTCTCAGCAGATTTCTGGCAAAGACTTTGAGAGTAAAAATTGCCATGAAAAGCTTCTCAAAAATCTGTCGTTCGGAGTCGACTTTAAACTGTAGGTCCCGCCACTCAGATATAAAATTAACGCACACAACATAAGTGGTGTGAGAAGCTAGGTCGTAATCCTGACTGAAAGGTTTGTAATGGCCAGTTATGTATGTATGTCTAGCCCAAGATAATTTCAATATAATTCACGTCTTCATAAAAGTATTGTCATTTAACCTAACATAACACAACCCCAGTCGTTTGTAGCATGGCTACCAAAGCCTTTAAGGTTTCTAAAGCTAAAAGGAGCCAAGAAAATGGACATAGACCTGAAACGATTGGTGATATAAAAAAACCTGCATTGCTCAGAGAGCTTTTTGCCTTAAATAAGGGCCTTGAAGATTCCACATAGGGAATCCCATGGCTATAGATTAGCGTAGGGGAAATAGTGCGCCGTAATTCAATGCGTTTTGTGTTGAAATTTTTAAATCGAAGATTGCCTGCCACGCATGGAGACATTAAAAATCCTTGTTATGGCCAATAATACTCTACCGCACTTTTCCAGAGATTTGCTTTAGAAACTACAATCCGCCAGAATATTTTTTATATATTCGTATCCAAACTGACTTTTGGCGATATCGGATCCAATTTAATGGATATGTCGGCAAAATACTGGCAATTTAACTTTTTTGATATCAATTCCCTCCCTTATGGCGCAATGTATTACGCAAGAATATGTATTTGCTAGAGTGGATTTTTATATCCTAACTGCTTATAATAACTGCAATTTAATCATACAGCAAAATAAAGGAATGATGATGATGATGATAGTCATCCTCTTCAGGTAGCACTTCTTAACTCACCCGCTGATTATGATTTTTATATGCGTTTTATATTTAAATTCAAATTTCTTCTATATACACTTTCAGTTGTATATACAGAGTGACTCTGGCATTCATTGTTCATGTAATAACCGAAAATGGCTTTTTATTAACAGTTGAAATCAACATAATCTTTAAACGTTGAAATTCGGTTTCCTTGGCATCATAAAACCATGCCTCCCTCATGCACTCTCCCGCTCTCCCGCAAAAAATGTCTCTGTTTGAGCGTTTTCAATTATTAAAATATTCAAATTTATTTTTGTAAGTATTTTCAGCTTTTTTTTTCCTTTTTGGCGGTATATGTACATGGACGGACCGACCCCCTTTAAGCCAAATACTAACCACGTTTGTTAGTTTGCATGCCCCGGCATTTGTTTGCTGATATCAGGTAATTTCATTTGACATTACAATAACTGTCAAATTACTTCGATTAGCATAGAAATGGTTGACATTTTCTACGCTTACTTTGGAAACTGCTGCTGCTGAGGCAGCGGATTTGCTGTTGTAGTTTAACGCTGACACATTTGGAAATTTTTCAGGCACGGTTGGTCATTACGATTATTATTTTATTTCTATTTCTATAATATTTTGTTGTTGTTGTTGTCGATGATGATGATGGTGTTGTTGTTATTTTAGAATTTGAATATTTTTAGTGTGTTTGGCAGGAAATTTGATTATTATTTTAAGCATAAACTTTTTAATAATGCCATAAAAAAGTGGGTAATCTTAGGCTTAGGTACGAAAAAGGGGAAGTTGTCTAAAGAGATAATAATTTCTACTAAATAAAATGAAATTGAAATATTTTAAATTATGATCTCTACATATAAATAGATTAAAATTCTTAATGGAAACTGTAAGAAACTAGCTTTAATTGCTTAATACCAACAGTGACGCAAATATCCATACGTCAATATTCCCATGTACTCCCTAAATCTGGAACAAGTCATTTATTTCACTTATACAGTATACCACAATGTAGTTCCAATTAGATTCTATTTTGAAACTATGCTCTAGATTTAGAACAAGAATCTGAACCATTTCACTAGAGTTGGACAGCACCTACTAGGGATGCCAATCGGGAAATCCCGAAACTCGAAATCCCGGGATTTTCGGGATTCACACAATCCCGAATCCCGGGATTTTTAAAAACTTATCCCGGGATTTTTCGGGATTTTCGGGATTGTGAATTCATATATATTTTGACCCTACAAAAGGTCCTGAAAAAAAAATTCTATATCACTTGACTTCGATAATAGATGCTCAGATGAGGAAAACTCCACTTCCATTGATAAAAAGTTATTTGATGCCATTGGAGAATGCAAAAGCTCTATAAAACGAATTAATAGGGTAACTGATTTAGATACTCAACTGTCCAAAGAAATAGATTTATTTAGATCAGGAGGTCGTAGAGGTGAATATTTACAAGCTGCACACAGCTATCTTGGAACTATTTTACCAACAAATGTTGATTGCGATAAATGTTTCCGACGGCAGCGTATGTTCAGATCACATGTTAGATGCTTTAATCTTTTTGTTGGAATCCAAATAATTTTCTTAAATCTAATAGATTTGCGTATGTATGAATAATTTTTATTTTTTGTTAATTTACGCTTTTTTGTTACTTTTTGTCTTGCTGTTTTAAAATTTTATTTTTAATGAGATATAATTCTGATATTTGTCATGAAAAGTTTCTCAAAAATCTGTCGGAGTCGAGTTTAAACTGTAGATCCCACCAATTATGTATAAAAAATAATACAAAAAACATAAGTAGTGTGAGAAACTAGCTCAATAATCCTGACTGAAGGGTTGTAATGACCAATTATGCATATATTTGTATGTCTATAATTCTGATATACATACATAATTGGAATACAAATGATATTGTTAACGAAATATTTTTATTATTAAGAGAAAATCGCGATTTATCCTATGATTTTTCGGGATTTTTGGATCCCGAAATATCCCGGGATTTCGGGATCGGGATTCACAAAATCCCGAATCCCGGGATTTTTAAAAATCGATCCCGTTTGGCATCCCTAGCACCTACCCAATACATAGATCTTAATAATTTCTCTATAGTTTCCCATAATTTTTTTTTTAATGAAAAATATTTATTGAAATCATAGATTATTACACAAGACCTGTCCCTCTAGTTTAAACCATTTACATGAGAGAGTATTTATGTTTTGTGCAGTTACTTAAAAGGCTATAACTCTACTCATTAGTTTGTTTGTCCTATACACAAGCAATTAAACACAAATGGCTTTAGCTTTTTAGCCTCCAAATTCAGGTCTCTTCAAATGCCATTATTGTTGTGTGTTGTGTAGTGCCAGCGCCAACCCATTCATGCCAAACAGGAGGCTCTCTAATAAATCCTTAAGAGTTTTCCAAATAATAAAATATACGAAACAAACAGTTGCAACATAAAAAAAAAATCAAATACAACAGAAAACGACGGAGAACAGAGAGAAATGAAACTTTATCCTCCGCTTTACCAGGTTACAAGCCACGAATATTTTAAGGCTTTACAATGAAACACAAGAAACATTGCCAAAATAATGTAAATTTTTGTTTTTGTAAGAAAATTTGTCGCTTGCCTCGTTGGCGTTCATATCCGTTTATTTTGGCGTTTATTTTCAAAAATTTATGGCTCACAAAATATCACCTGTGCGTTGTCGTCTTGCAAAAAAAAAGAAAAAAAAACTAAGTAAAGAACGCAACTGATGTTGTAAATTTTAATGTTTTTAAAATGAAAAGTTTTTCAAAATAAATTTTGTTATTATTTTCGTTTTGTAACATAATTTATTAGCAGCAGCCATTTGTTATTAAAACAAATTATTAAGCTATTGAAAGCAGTTTCGATAAAAGGTGAAGTCACGATTTTTAGCCCTTCTTTGGGTATATGCCAACACAAAAAGGAATTAAATAACATTAGAGGGCCTTCAATTCCACAGAAACACAAGTTTTCTTAGGCCTATTTGATTCGCTGTGTTTCCTCCACCTTCTTCCAGCAAGTCCTAAACATAACTTTTTTTAGATCTTCTTCATCCATCCGTCTTAGAGGCTGATTGCACCATCTTGTCTGGCTTTAGAGAAGATGCATCTTGTGATTTAGAAAGTTAGTTACTGAGGTTCCGGAAAGGTCTACTTTTTCTTTCTTTTCTTACTTACTTAATTGGTTATTACAACCATTTCGTCAGAATTACGATCTAGCTTCTCACAACATCCATATTGCATATGTTAAATTTATCTATGAGTGGCAATATCTAAAGTTTAAAGTCGATTCCGACTGATAGGATTTTGAAAAACTAGAAGACTGCTGAGAGGAAAACACCAAAGAAAAGTATTTTTTTTTTTCAAATTCGTTTTGGTGGGGATGTCTAGGCTGAAGGGTTAATAAGCCAACACTTCACCTACTAACCTACAGCGAATTCGTCCATTAGTCTAAGCAATTGACGATATTTTGTTCTAGTTCCAGTTTTCTGCTGCTTTTATGGGCATTTTTGCATTGGACATACATCCATCAAGCAATTATTTCTACTTCCGGAAAATATTTCGTATGGCTTAACCAAGTTTTGAGTCCATTAATAACTCTCCTTTAATAATTTTTATATTAAAAAAATATCACAGTAAACATCTGTTTATTTACTCTTTAGACTATATTTTATATGATCCCTTAGCCATATGCTTAAAGGACTACTAAATAAATGCGTTTTTGAAAAATTTAATCCAGTAGACCCAAAACAAGCAGTTTTGTTTACGGAAATGAGAATAAGATGACAATTAAAATATGTGGGCATTTTTTTTACGACTATTTACACAGAAAAACTCCTAAAAATTTCTACAAATAGACTAAAATGGTTAATGAAAGCGGAAATGTCCTGAAAAAGGATTAATACAATTAAATTACCTTCTTTGTTGTTGTACAATAACATTAAAAGGCAGCAAAAAAAAAAAAAATATTTGCCAATACCCCTTAATACAAAAAAAAAGGAGAATAATGGGGGAGGTCTTCTTTTCTAGTGAAATTAAAAAAAAAAATCAAATTCATAAAAAAAAAGATATCAAATGAAACTGAGATGAACATGCAGTTACACGTACAACAAATCTGTTTATGTTTGTCTTGTTGGTCTACCCACGGAAATAAGCTCTGTTTCACCCTTTTTTTATCTAAAATTGCTATTTTTTTTTTTTATTTTATTTTTTAATTTTTATTGTTAAAATGCGTGTCTTTTAAAGAATTTTTTTCTATTTTTTTTTTTAAATATGAAGGCGTGTTTTTTTCTCGTCAATAAAATAAAGGCATGAAATGTTTAAATAAAACTGCATATAAATATTGTAGAAAATTATGGTCGCAGAAAAGGAAATCTAATTTCAAATACGCGGGTTACGAAGAAAAAGGAAGGAAAAAATACATTTGTTCCTGTCCAAATACATTAAAGGAAAGGGTTTAATTTGCAATTAGTTTAGACTTAGTTATACTTAATTGCTTTAATTGCGTTTAATCGAGACCAATTTTATTTATGTATATAGCCATAGCCTTTGTATCTTTAAAACATTGTCGTAATTTTTCTAAATTTTCTAAGGGTAACGAATTTAATTGTTGAGAAAGCCATTTGACTTATTGATGAGATGTTGTCCATCGTTATGTAATTGAATACGTTCGTTTGAAAGATTTTAGTGCCAACAATATTAAAGTCGAACTAGTTTCTACATTAAAGACATCGTTTCAAACTGAATATCATAATTTGAATACACCCCTGTGAGCTGTCAAGGCAAGCGTTGTAATAGAGCACAACTATTTTAGGGAGGAACCTTGCTGATTGAAACCTAGTCTCTTTTACAAGTGGTGACGCGGTCTGATCTATTTTTAGTATACATTGTTGAAGCCCCCTGCCCTAGATGAATTATTGGATTAAGATTGAAGGAAATTTTTAATATTTGGATTCCTTGGGACTTTAACCTGGGATTGCTTGGATTTCACCACTTCTTCAAATAGGAATCTAGTATCTCTATCTCTGGTACTATAATTTGGTACTTTTTTTCCCCACAAATACTCCCAAATTTTTTGATTTTAAAATAATTTTAATTGAATTACTTCTCTCCACTTTATTTTATTTGGCAAAAACCAGAATTTTTGGCAATTTTTTTTTTACTGAAATGTCAGGCATTATTTCTTATTCTCTAACACCTTGACAAATGACTCTTGGTACCTGTAATACTAGAGGATACCAGCGCAGCAACAATTTATAAAGAATTTTATTTACCAAAAAAACAAAGTGAACGAATAAAATGTCTTTCTGTTATTTTGGCGAAATTCCACTAAATAAGCAAAAAAAAAAAAAGCCAAGAGAAGGGAAAGTTAGTAATGAAAAGATTACGTACAGTAAAGATGAAGATGAAGGAAGAAAAAAGAGCAGGAGATGATGAAACATAAAAATAGTAAATAAATGACAAAATATGAAGAAAGTAAAGGATTTAATGGCACATTAAGAATTTTATTGCCATACAAATGACAATTCCACCTCTACCACCTATACATCACAGGCACAGGCAGCGGCACTAGCATCAGTTTGCATTACTTGTGAAGTGCTGAAGCTTTTGGCTTTTATAACAAATCCATTGTCTATAAACTAAAGATGGAAATGAAGATGCTGAGCTGAGCTGAACTGAACTAAGATGATAAGTTGATGACAATTTTTTGGTAGCCTGTTGTAATGCCAAGTAAGCATTTCCAGTAGAGTAAAGTCTTGCCTGCCTGCCTGCCTTGCTGATTGTCTCCATAACTCCTTTACTTAAAAAAAAAAACAAAAAACAAATTGGAAAAAAAACCAACAACTTTCAAGTCAATGCTGTACCAGCTATTTCTTGAAAAATGGCATTTTTGTCAAGTTTAGCATAAAACGACATCTATTGCTGTTGTTGTTGTTGTTGTTGCTGTCATTATTGTTGTCTCATCTTTTGATGGCTTTGGTGTTGGTGTACAAAAAAGAGCAACAATGTAGGTGTAGCATTGGGGCGTTTGCCAAGGTGTATACAACGAGAATTTGTGGTTAGAGTCCTGTGCTAATTGTCAGATTTATTTTGTAATGAAATTAATTTAATGTAAAGATTTATAATGGTTTTAAGGACAATTAAAAATTCTTGCCGTTTTAAGAATTACAGATTTGAAGAAAATATTTTAATTATTCATGTCAATCATATTTTCAAATAATAATCAAAAACTTTCTTTCTTTTCTTTTCTTGCATCATTTTAAAACCTTTTAAAACGCGGTTTTTGTTACTTTAAACGCTTGCCATCAGCTATAATCATTAATTATCCTTTTTTTTTTTTGAATGTGCTCTCTTACAACAAGGTTTTCTACCTGGTTTGGTGTTGTTGCTGTTAAGAAAGAGTAACAAAAACAAAAGAAAAAACGAAAAATATCCTTTTTTCGTTAATAATTTCAATGTTTATGCATCGGCACGTTTCTCATTGGCTTTTGAATAATCAAAACCTGGATTTACCCAACAAATGCTAAAACACTTTAGTTTACACTTCTCTTCTCTCTATAACTCTTGCTCTCACTCTCACTCCCTCTCTCTCTCTCTTTCTCTCTATATGTGGTATGTTGTGTGCCAAAACATATGCCATAAACCCTATTGTTATTAGTCCTGTTGATTGTTATCCTTTGGTATACCAGTTTCCAAAAACACACATTGAACATCATAAACGAAACATAACAACAACAACAGCAACACGAAAAAAACGCCAATTTAACACCAAAAAATCATTCGCCAAATATTAATGGCATGTTATTTTTGGTTACTGTTTTGGTCAAATCCACCTTTTCTCCCTCTCTCTGTCTATCTCTTGGTATCCCCCTTTCAATTCTTAGTTTCCATTTTAAAAATTTAAAACGACCACACACCGAAAAAGTATTAATTTTCATTGTGGTGTGTGGTCTATTGAAATTTTTATTTCAATTTACAATTTAATATTTTATTTTATTTTAATTAATTATAAAAACATTTTGAAATTGTGTATTAAAAGATAAAAATAATCGTATGTATTTTAAGTGAAATTTGGAATTTATTACAAATGAAAACGCCATATGTAAACCAAGGACTATTCCAGCTTAACTGGGCCGAATTGGAAAGATAATTTCCTTTATCGTGAATGATTTTTGCCTTGAATTTTTTTCTCTCTAGTTAAGTATATATGTATATCCCAATTTTTTGGGACCGTTTCTAAAGCCCTAATGAGCGTTATTCACATCATATCACTTATTCTAATCCTTATTTATTTATTCGCATCCTAACATCATGTCTCCACTCCTGTATAACTAGCGTATTATGCTTGGATTAAATCCCTGTTTAGAAAACAATTGCTTCTACTCTGCGTATGGCTGGGCTTTCACAGCCCCCTCCGCTCATTACTGTTTCTATCTTAGTTTTGATCAAGGAAAGCACCCGGAGTATTTTAGCTAGATGATTGGTATCTTGATCTCATTTTCAAAGGAACATAGGCCGTTACAATGCATTACTGTGAATACACTTTAAATACATCTATCACGGAATGCCTGAATGAAAACCGGAAAGGTTTTGTAGTCAAGTCTTCGTTGCAATAGTTCCAAAGAAACAGGAAAATCCTTAAACGAACTGTGATTAAAAGCAAAGGTAGTAAGAGACTTTAGATACTCTGTCTATAATACTGACGATTATTACTCATCACACGATGATATACAAATGTACGTTGAGCGCCATAAGTAAGTCAACACCAAATATAATTCTAAATTTTCTGTTATAAAAAATATACTTTTAGCACAACAATAATTTTGTTTTTTGTTTTTGTATAAACTTTTTATAAATAATAAATAAACGTTTTTATTTTTGGAAATTTAGTCGACTATTTTCATTTACTTTTCTCGCTATTCTAAGAAAATTAACTATTTCTGTGGTGTTTACCAGAGATCAACAACGAGTATTCAAAACGATGAGTAGATACGAGTCATACAGATAATTTCTGGTATATATACGCATTCATACTTACTTTAATATGATACTTATACTACTCATACTTAAAGTTGGAAGTACTCGTCGTATTCATACTTAACAATTCGCGTACGAGCACTGCAATACTCATAAGAAGGTTGTGTGTATGCTTTGCTTGTTGTCTTTGTCTTTCCTTTCTTCTTTGTTTGTATATGCAACAACAACAACAGGTTGTAAATTTTGATGAATGATTCGAATCACTTATAAGTATTATAAGTATTTTTTTAAATTTATAAATCAATGTTGTAGCGAGTACGAATGAATCAGAGTAGTTGAATTTCAATTCCGTTGATTCACACATACTCAAAATTTCATGAGTATTTATGGGTAGCGGAAAAACGATTCATAGCTGACCTCTGGTGTTTACTCACTTTTAGCGCTCTTTGTATATTCTATTGCTAACACTCGTCGGTCTACTAATGAAATAAATCAACTTGTTGTTGTCGCCGTTGATCTTATCCTCTCTGAGGGTTAAGATGCTTGCTAAACTTCTCAATAATAATAATCGTGATAAAAAATTTTATCGCCCTGAACTTGAATTATGAATTATAGAAGGAACTCTGGAACTGCCTACCTCTCATAAAGCTTTTACGCCTATTAAAAGTCTACAACAGAATGTAATAGTATATTATCAGACAGTTTTATTATTATTTACCGTGGTGTCGGGTACAATTTACCAATTGACGTGTTATTTCTTCATTCATTAATAAATTATTTGATAATAGTTATTGTCTTGGGTTTTAAATAGAACTGGCTGCTTGTGAATTTTTAAATCTTTTTTTTGTAAATTAGTAAAAGTCTTACTACTGCATCTCCCTAACCCATACGGTATTTTAACCAAAAATTAATTTCGTAATTTATGCATGTGTACGGAAAGAAAAAGGAGTATTTAAACATGAGCAATATTAATACCATTTTTTATAATTTATATCTGAAGGTTTTTTTCCATTATTTTTTAACTTTTTTTTTTATTATTTTTTTGTCATCCTTGTAAGCTCTTTTCTGTTTTTTTTTTAATATGAAAGAATAAAAAATATACGATATTTTATACAAATATATTTTATTTAGAGGAAACGTGGCTGGCAAAAATAGAATAAAAAAAATATGCGATCCTTTTTCTGCTTAATATGCGAATATTGTAGAAAACGAAAAGAAGAGAAATATGAAGAGCAAAAAAAATAGGAATTTCTTTCTATATATGTATGTATGTATGAAATAAAAATACTGTCATTTGTAATTTAAGCAAAAGCTTATAACTCAAACCTCTTCTCCCGCCTCCTTCCTCACTTCTCTAATGGGGCTTAAAGGAAGTCTAGAAGACCACGAGTGTTTTAGGCATGGGTATGGGTACAACCCCACCTGCTCTGTTCTGCTCATTTACAACACCCAGCCAATGGCCGCAATTTGTAGCACATATGGATTTTGTTGAATTTTTTCTCAATACGAAATTAGTACGCTTTTTATTATTACTTTTTCATTTCCATTTTTGCTCGTATAATGTTTCCTCTTCATTCATTCATTTCTACTCTATTTTTTTTTTCCTTTTTTTAATGTTGGCAACAGAAAAAAAAACGGAAAACTTACATGTTGTCCTATCATCATAACAAGATTGCAAATGTATCTTTTCTATCTTTTTTCCATTCTTTTCTTTTTTGTTTTTTTGTTGTTTCATCTATGGCCATAGATGACACCATTCCGTGCAGTAATGGTCCTTCCGACCAGTCACGCCACGCCTTTTGTAAATGATTTGATTCTTTTTTTTTCTGCAAAATCTAATATTACCGACTAAATTGTGGAAAATTTGTGAAAAACAAAGTTTGTCAAACGATTGGTAATATTGAAGAAAAATCTCTCATTCCATAAGAACATATTGAATTAATCTTTAATAGATGAGATGAGAAACTACAGAACTGTTTAAAATCGCTATTTAAATATCCCTGTTTGTTCACAGTTTGTACAATCGTCGTTTTGCCTTCAATATTTTTCATATTTGCTCCAGTTACCGCTTTTACAGTATATGATAAGCGATAAGTATTTTGTTTTTTCTTTCCAACCACACCTTCATCCTGCAAGTTTTCTGTCCTGTCCTGCACGAGTGTTGTTTTTATCTCAATCGACATTTAGTAGTTCTTGTTATGTTTATTGCCAGAGCATGTGATAAAGTATAGTCCAGAAAGTTTCCAGTATCTTACGAAGACAGGTTAGGTTAGGTCGGAGTGGTAGCTCTGATATCACAAAGCTCACTTGAGCACGCATGGCGGCCCGTTGTGATGCCACGGGTGAACGCAGTCCCTGTACTAACCAAGTTCCGCCAAATCAGGGAAAAGGAAGAAGTTGGTCAGCGCAAGGGCTGCACAACAAAAGCACGACTACCCCGCATTGGAAAACCAGCCAGAAAATTTGATAAACGAAGCTATATCCTTGATATCAATCGATGATAGGTCCGTTAAGCTAACAAGGAATGGGGAGCCAAATAACCTATATCTACACCTAGCAAGAGACGGGCACTGGCAAAGAAAGTGAATAACAGTTTCCTCTTCCTCAGTGGACCTGCATCCACGGCAGAAGTCGTTAAAAGGGAGCCTCATTCTCTCAGCGTGTCTACCCATGATACAAGTCAGGCGTTTACAAAAATTTGCAGAGTAGAGTCGCCTCTTTACAGGCATAGAAAAGGATGACTTTTACATTGGCTTTATTTTTGACGGGGTCTCTCTCGAAAAACATGATCAAACCATATAAATAGTAATGGTTACGTTTAATGAACTTTAATTCTTACTACTATCGGTCTATTGTGAAATATGCAAGTAGTATTCAGATTTGTTGTAATATAAACTCTTGAGAAGATGAACAAGTTTAATTGCGATGTTCTTACTTGTCAGAACACTCCATATTACTTCATATCTCAATTTCTCGAAGATTTCTATACACAGTGAGAAGCAAAACTGTTCAGATGTTTGGCAATTAAGAAAGTAAGGTAATGAAAGTAATACAAATATAGGTGTATTATCAAATGTATGTATTTTTTTTTTTTATTTTATTGAACATTTCTTAAATTTCTTAAAAAAAAATTAAAAAAAATGCAAAAAACAAAAAATTCGCTATGTATTTGGATACTTTTGCCCTGCGGATTTAGTTGTAAACATTAATGTATTCGTTGCCAATTTAAAATTTCATCCAAAGGCCTTTATTTTTAATTACGCTTTCAATACGTTTTGGCATACTCTCCACCAACATTTGAATGGGTATCACGGTCAAGAGCTAGCCATTCATATTGTATTCTCTCCCAAAGCTCGTCAACATTTTTTGGTGGGTTTTCATATGCTATCAGCTTACTTTTAAATTTTCTATAGGATTCTGGTCTGGGCTTTGTGCAGGCCAGTCCATCGTCCCAAAAGTTTGGTTTTGTGGCCAACTTTTAACTATTTTGGTATTGTGCTTCGGATCCCCGTCTTGTTGGAAAACTCATTCAAACTTTAATTCCTTTTCTTTAAATATTTTAAATAATTATGTAAAGTCGCTGTAGTTTAGTGGGCAGTGTGTTGGCTTATTAGACGAAAGGCCCGGGTTCGAAACCCAGGTCAGACATCGAAACGAAAAATATTTCTTCGGCGACTTCCTCTCAGCAGATTTCTGGCAAAGACTCTGAGAGTAAAAATTGCCATGAAAAGCTTCTCAAAAATCTGTCGTTCGGAGTCGACTTTAGACTGTAGATCCCGCCACTCATGTATAAAATTAACGCACACAACATAAGTGGTGTGAGAAGCTAGGTCGTAATCCTGACTGAAGGGTTGTAATGGCCAATTATGTATGTGTATAGGATTCTGGTCTGGGCTTTGTGCAGCCTAGTATATCGTCCTAAAAGTATGTTTTTGTGGCCAACTTTTAACTATTTTGGTAGTGTGCTTCGGATCCCCGTCGTGCTGGAAAACTCATTCAAACTTTAATTCCTTTTTTCTTTAAATATTTTAAATAATTATGTAAAGTGTGCTCAAATGTCGTTGTGAACCTTTATGATTGTTTTTTTTTTATAATTTTTTCTATGATTTCTTCTTAAAAGAGAATAAGTAGTGCCAGAGTAGTATTGAAACCATTTACATATTAGTATATTTGGTTTTAACGTTGTTGGTTTTTTTTCTGTTATCCTTAACATATATGACTGTCATTTAGATTATCCTTTCCGGTTTTCTCTTTCCCTTGCCATTTTTTTTTTAACTACTGGTAGAGAATAGTAGCATGAGGAGGCCCCTTATTTGTTATGGCTAAGGGGGGTAATAGTGGTGACCATTTTTATATTTTTGTTACAAATATGTGACAAAGAAAAAATATATAAAAATTATATAAAATGACAGTTAAGCATCCTTTTTCATTTTTTCCTTTCTTTTTTTGTTTTGCGAGAATGAATTGCTGGAAAATTTATTTATTTTTTTTTTATATAATTTTATGGTTGGAAAGTAAAAAGAGCATAGATGTTTAGCATAAATAATGTAATTAAAATCCTAAAAAAAATAAAAAAAAGCATTGAAAAAAATATGGAAAAAAATATAGAAAGAGAAGAATATGGCATGGCATGAAAAGATTTATAAAATTGTTAACCACATTTGAAAGTAGACAGACAAAAAGCTATAAAATATATCATAAATAATTTTATATAATAAATTATAAAAATAAAGGACACATTAGCCAAAGGATATCTATATAAAGTTTTAAAAAAAACAAAATAAAATTTAAAAAAAATTTGTTTTTCTTTCGTAAAAACTTTTAGCCTCCAATAGTTTCGTTGTTTTTTTTTACCAACTTACCTTCAATATTTTCCGCCTTTTTTTGTTTGTTTGTGTGTGTGGGGGGGGACTAATTGAAATAATTTAAATTTTGATTACTGATAAACGAAGCATTTCATTTTTGTAAACCCGCACAAAGTCAAAAACCAAAGCAATTAAAACCTTATACTTTCTCCTTCTTCCAACTAAAACTGCAAATATCGGTGCTAGAAAGAGAAATCCCCTTTCCCCTCTAAAAACAATAACCATTTGTAAAGAGAAAAATAGAACGATGAAAGAAACAAAAACAACAACAGTAGATAAATAAACTAAAATGATTATAACTATTTGCAGTAACTGGTGGCTAACAACATATGAAGGAAACCAAGTCAAACGAAATTCATAAACAGTACACTCAAAAAGTAAACAATCGAGCAAAAAAAAAGTTTTTATAAATAAAGAAAGAAATTTCTGGGTATTATAATTAGTAAATGAAAAGAGAAAATATTGTCATGATTTCCAGTCTTGAAACACAGTCCGTTAATAAGTTTATTCATTCGTTCAATTAGTCCGCTGTCTACAACCCATTATTTTAATCTTCTTTGTGTGTCTATGAATGAAGGACAATGCAAGATTTAAAATATGAAAACTTCTTCACTGTCTTCGATCACTTTAAAATGAGCCACGTATAAACTACGCACCACATAATGGTGAGAAGCTGTCGTAATCCGACACCAATTAAATGAATTGAAAAATAACAGTTATGATAGAACAAGTTGAAAGGTACTGTAATGCTAAGCCAAATATAATTTCTTTAGATCTTTAACACGTAATGAACTAAAATTGCCTCGAACGAAAAATGTACCAGGAGAGTCGTACTGTTCTCGTAAAATGCATTTAATTTTTTAATAACAATTATAATTAATAGTGAAGTCGCCGTGGTCTAGTGGTAGTGTGTTGGCTTATTAGACAAAAGGCCCGGGTTCGAATCCCAGGTCAGACATCAAACGAAAAAATATTTCTTCGGCGACTTCCTCTCAGCAGATTTCTGGCAAAGACTCTGGGAGTAAAATTGCCATGAAAAAGCTTCTCAAAAATCTGTCGTTCGGAGTCGACTTTTAAACTGTAGGTCCCGTCCACTCATGTATAAAATTAACGCAACAACATAAGTGGTTTGAGAAGCTAGGTCGTAATCCTGAGAAGGTGTAATGGCCAATTATGTATGTATGTATTAATAGCCTTATAAATATAACAGCCGCCCGTAGGCATGAATTAAAGCGCCGGCGTGTACGCCGTAGTCTGAAAGGTACTGTGTTGACGTAATAGACTTAAGCCCGATATATCAACCAAAACGAAATACAATAAATTATTTCTTTAGCGTCTTCCTCCTCTATTCTCTTGGCAAAACTCGAAAGTAAATAAATATTGTCATGAAAAGTTTCCTAAATTTGCTTTCGAATCGAATTTATACTGTAGGTCCCATACACAACGTGTGGTGTGAAAGCTAGATCGTAATCCTGAAGAAAGGGTTTGATACTACTTACTACTGTAAGTAGGATTATTACTGTGTTAGATTATAAATCCTGTTCGTATAAGCTTTATCTGAATCACAACACTGTTTAACACTGTGTAATTGTGATCACCTGTCTTGCGTTTCCGCTTTTACGGGAAAAAAAACTGTAATGTACGGCGTATTTTCTCTTGGTGAACGTTTTTTTTAGTATTTTGCTTTAAAGATGTTTTAAGACAAACTTCGATTTCAAAGTATTTCTATTAAATTTCTCAAATTCTGAACCTTTCTAACTTTCTTCGATCGTTTACTGTTGTGGTAAAAGATGGAGTTTACCCTATAAAAATAGCTTCATTTCAAATGATATTACTGGACTAAGGAGTTTTTGCGAAAATTTGCAGAAAAAAAGTACATAAAAAATGCAAAAGATTTCAACAGTTTTAAGAAACTCTTTCGTCTATTAAATTTTCTAATGAACCTTTACTTTCACCCGTACTGTTGTGGTAGATAGAGTTTAACTATAAAAATAGCTCATCAAATGAGGTACTGGACTGGTTGTTACAGGATGATTTGAAAATTCAAAATCTGAATTTGACTTAATAATGACTATTTTGACTGCTGTTGAATAAAAGTACGTAGAAGAAGAATATAAATAGAGAACAGGGTACAAAATTGTTCTGCCCCTAAGCGATGCAAGCAGTAGCATAACTCTCTCTCTCTCTCTCTCTCTCCACTCTATGGCTTTCTATGGGTAGATAGGTAGGTAGTAAGTAGTCGCCAGAGTAATATTAAATCCTAGAGTACAAACACACCTAAAAGGTAGTCAAATAAGTACTTTTGTACACAAATATGTTGTACAAGTGTATTTAACTAAATACACAAGCACACATACATACATACATGCATGCTCAGTCTCTCTTGCTCTCGTTCTCGCTCTCCTAAAGGATTCTGGAATACCCATATACAAGCAAAGAAACTTCTCTAGTAGAACCATAACCATGGCTGGTGCTGAGTAGAGTATAAAAAAACAAAAAAAAGAAAAGAAAGTGAAGAGAAGAGAAAAAGAGTGATTGTAACAGTAAAATCAACCAACTGAATGATTCGTTTATGCCATTGTCCGTTTGAAGTTGTTACTCCGACATGGACGAAAACTAGAACGAATACAAGTACGAGCTGATGATAATGATGATGATGATAATGCGGATGACGATGACGATAATAATAATGGACGAGACAGGTTTTTAGGTTTATAAGAACATGTAATACTGCTTCCATTTTGCTGATCATCAACCTCTTCATGTAGATATCTGTGTTTGGTTTTTCAGGTACTTGGTTTTTTTTTTCCTATCATAAGGATATTTGTCGTTGCAAGGTAGTCGTGGTACTATTTAGTAGGTGGCTTATAACCTATTGTTGTTGTTGTTGCTGCTGCTGCTGTTGTTACTGTCGTTGTTGTTATTACAATATAATTTCATATATTTTATTAGCCTTGACTTGACTCGACTCTGTATTACATGTTGATTGCTATACAACTGATGTTGATGATGATAATAATAACGATTGTAAAATGTTACAAATGATGAAACCAATTTCAAATACAGTGGCTCTGGCACCAAACAACAAACAATTGAAAACGTAAATGAAAAATATTTTTTAAAATTTTTTTCAGACTTTAGACCGAATAGTTTCACTTCTTGTCTACTCAAGATCTTTGAAAATGTTTTAAATTTTGGCCAGATTCGGCTAACCATAAGGTGTTTAGCATAATATAAAGCTTTGAAAGATTGTTTACGATTGTTCTTGACACAGAGAAAGCTTCCATTCAAGTTCAGAGGAGGAGATACACTCCAGGAACTAACACAAACGACGAAGTGCCTTTATGGATAAAAAAAATTATTGTGTGTTGAAAGTGATTGTGGATGAACTATTAACGAAATTGTATTGTCTGCCGATGCTATACGGAGACAATTTAGTTCCAACATCAAGGGACAAGTCGACGCCTGCATTCTATAATGTCATAAGTACAATTTTCGTGTCTTCGTAAGATATTGTAAACTTTCTGGACTATACTTTATCATATCGACGCCTCCATTCTATAAAGTTCTAAGTGTACTAATATTTTTGCATTTTTAAATTCTACGTTCTCTAACTTAAATACTGTCAAAATTTGGTTAAGATGCGCCAATCCGTTCCGAAGTTATAGGGAAAAAATCTACTTAGAATACATGGCGCGTGAAAACTTTGAGAGCTCATAAGTTAAAACACACTTTTTCGACTTAGAATGTTATAGAACGGACGAGTCGAAGTGTGAAGTGATTAGAAGATGCTGGATTGGTTGTATACCATGATCATCGGTCCATCGGTGCTGTCTTCGTAACAATTGTATGTGCCAGACGAACTTGAAAACAAATCAGGCTAAGTGGGATTCGAAACAGAGGCTGACATGTGTGGTCATAACCGGAGATGAGGACCTTGTCCTATGGCGGCATTAGAGTTTTTTTAAATTAAAGTCCCTTGAATCTAGTAAAAAAGCCTGAGCTATGGTTAGGTTAATGGGAAACAGATGCCAATCTTCTCTGTATCGAGACGAATGGATATTCTTTTAGAAAAGGCACCATTCTCTTGCATAAAAATAAGTCAAAGACAGATACTTTGATAGTAGCTGGAATTGTATTATTCAGTTTATAGCTTGAAGGATAATAACAATATTGAATAGCCTCACTTTGTTGCAATTCCGCTGGAATATTTTTCCTTTAAACCATAGCTTTAAAGCCCACTGTTCATATTAACTGCAGTCAATCTTTTTTTTTCCTTTTTCTGTGATGGTTTTTATCTCTGTTACTAAATGGGGTAAAAAAAAAAGTGAAAACGATAAAAAAAAAAATAGAAATAGAATCCAAATATTACTCCATTTTTGTTAATGTTTTAAATTACATTTTAAAAGTTAATTGAAATGGAAATTAGTTGAAATTTGTAAAAACGAACGAATTGAATTGCAAGTGATTACAACAAATTGGGTTTTCCATAAAACACAAAAAACAAAAGACAGACAAACAGACAAGACCACTTTATGTAGGTTTGAGGTTAAAATTTACAGAATTTGGTTGTAATTTTTTTTTTGTTTTTTGTTTTTGGTTTTTTTGAATAATTTTATTATGGTTAAGAAACCATAACCACAGACCACAAAATTAATTGAAAAACCATTTAAATATTGCAGTAATTTGATTTACAAATTTTATTTCAAATAAATTTCCATTTTGTTAAGCAAATATTACAATTTTAATAATAATTTACAAGGGATTTTGCATTGCTTTTTTTTATTTTTTGATAAAAAAAAACAGAAAAAAGTGTATGCAAAAGCTTTTTATCTCAACTATAATTTAAAGTACTCATGGTAATCATAATCATAATTCATATACGGATTCCCCATTGACTTAAAAAGTGTTTTGCAAAAGCGTATTCATAAGTAGCAAAAAAAAGAAAAAAATTTGAAAAATAGGATGGCTTCTAAAGGAAACTGCTATGATGGTCCTGTATAAAGAGCTCATTTGTATCTACATTTTTTGCATAATTATGCTTAAATTATATTCATTGCACTGAGTATGTGTTTTTGCAAAATCCTTTTACATCCTTAGCGGCCATAATACGTGTTTTTCTCAAACAGCCTGTCTCTTGTTTTTTTTTTTCCTGGCAAAGGAAAATGGTCAACGCATATTAAAAAGAATTGCAAATTGAATAAATTTTAATACAAAAAAAAAAATCGGGGCTCGCGGCTTTTAACAACAATATATTCAAGATTTTCTGGTGCTCCTTTATACGTCAATATCACAGCCCTGCAAATTTTGACTTTTTTTTTCTGCAAATAAGACGGCCCAAGGTGTTTCCGAAGGCATTTTGCGCGCGGGAATCACAAATCAAAAACTTTCCATCACTTCAGGTTTTCGAGAAAAAGGGGGTTGAAACCCCTAAAAACAGCGTTTTTGGCCATTTTAGAAAAATTGTAGAGCTGGAACCTTTGCTATTGTCAAAAACTGACAACTGATCTTTGCTCTTTAAAATGAGCCCAAAGTCAAATTGTTTACCTTAAAGTAGGGGATGCAAGAGAAAAAGAAATCCATTACGGAGGTCTTTAAAAATTAATCAGATTTAATTCAAAATTGTTACTCAGGGATCAATTTCTGATAATAGCAATGGTTCTAGCACATCAGTGTTTAGCTCTACAATGTTTCAAACCCCTTTTTTTGAAAACCTGACGTGGTGGAAAGTTTTTGAACACTAATTTGAGTTGAGTGCGCCAAATGCATTCGGAAACACCTGTAGCCATCTTATTTTCAAAACCCATGCAGGGCTGTGTATTTCTTTTTTAAGGATCGATCATAGGCTTATTCTTGGCTTAAGTAGGTTAGTGTGGTAGCTTTATACCAAAAGCTCATTTGAGCACGCTTGGCGGCCCTAGGAGTCCTAGAAAATATAGATTGCCATTGGTTGTTACAATGTATGTACATTACCTGCCTTTACATGTGCTAGTGGTCATATTAATTTACTTCAACTGAGAAGTATTCAAGACTTTAGTATTGGTCCCCGGACTTTTGAACATACTTCTTCCGAAACGCTTTTACCTTGCAGGGTATATAGCCCTCTCCTGTTAGTTCTATCCTGTACAATTATTTTTTACTGTTCTGGTGGGATCGTTTCCTTTTTTTCGACAGATTTACTGATCATGTCTGGTAAGGTAATTTTTCCTTCTACTTAAGATTTGTAGGCGTTCTTTTATACTCCAATGATTCCAGGACTTGTACTTACTTGTTCCACATCTCTTTTACCTTAAAGTGTAAGGATTTTTATAAAGTCTTCTGTATTCGGCGCTATGTTGGGTGACGCTTCATTGTAATAATACCACGTCTTGATCTATTGTGACCCCTCAGTTAGGAGCCAAGGAAAGAGAAAAATGTAACTAGAGAAAGTTTTTGGCACTGTCTTTGCTGCTGACAAAGAATCCATGCACTTATCTAACGTAAAGTAGTCAGTTTAAGCTTTGATTAAGATTAGCTAAGATTTCTGGCTTGTTTATATGGAATAAGAATCTCCAGCTTACTTACCATTTTCTTTTCATTGGAAAGAAAAGTGAACGTATTTAAATCTAGTTTTTAATGATTAACTATTGTCAACTAATCTCACTTATTTTTTTAAGTAGCCAATGCAAATACTAGTATGTACGACGCCATACATAATAAACACCAATAATGGATTTTCAATGTTTTTTCCATTATCTTGTCTTTTTAATTTCAAATTTCTTTTCTTTCCTTTTTTTTCTTGCATTTTGTCTTTGGGCCATAAGTTTTCTGTGTAACTTTTTAAGCGAATTTGTTGTAGATCTTTCTCTCTTTTTCCCATTTAATTAATTAATTTATGAATGGAATATTTTCCCTTTTCAAACATTTATTTAACTTCTATACTCTGCTCAGATCTACTTCAGTGCCATTTGTTTGGTTTTTTTTTTCTTCTATCATTTCTAATGAAAAACGACAGTTGCCTGACATGAAAAATATACGCGCTACTCTACTACTGATGCTGGCTACTGGTTGGATTTTCTCGGGCGTTTTAAACCATAAACTTTTTGACCGCAGATTTCAGAAAAAAAAAAAGAAATCCTTCTCACTGTTTCTCCTTTTATCCACTCATTTTAGTTATTAACTCTTGACTTTGGTCAAATGGTTCTAAAATGAATTTTGAAAACCAGTAACACAGACAATTAAAGAAGGTAATAATGGGGAAATAATATATTAATAAGAGCACACAGGGTTTAATCACAGTGTGTATAGAGAATACCTGTAGCCAAGCAGGTGAAATTTATTAATAAGGATTTTTCTTCAATACACTCAAAGTAAAATGTTAATTGAAATAGGTATTTTTTTCAAATAATGCCATATCAGACACGAGCAAAGCCACAATAGTTTATATTACGAGCATAAATTGAAGAATATTCAACTATTGGGTGCGATTAAGTCATGAATTTTAGAGGCAAAATATATGGATATAGCACAAGGTAATGAACTAACGTGGAGGGTCAATATAGAAAGCATTTTAAGAAAATAAATTTCGAAGACGTAATCCAAAAGTGAGAAACTAGGTTAATAATCCAGACTGAAGGGTTGTAAAGACCAATTACGTACGTAATCCAAAAGTACAGCCTTCGATGTATATCTAGATGATCAGAGTGAACTAAATACAGAGGCTGGCATAAATGAGGCAATGAGAACCTATTCTATCATAGCACTAGATTTGATTTAAGTCCGTTTCATATGCTAGTGAAGTCCAAAAACATAGAGACAACAAGAGATAGCTCGACTATAACATTTTTCAGAGGGATTCGTAATCTCACAGACTGTCTCCTGAACAGAACTAGTAAATTGTTGTTTTTTTTTTCACATTAAACTTTTACGAACTTCCTTTTTCGAGTGTTTTCCCATATAAAAATAATTATTATGAGAAAAAAGAAAAGAAAATTAATAGAAAAAATAATACGAATTGTTGAAATAAAACAAAGTGTGTGTAAGTAAACATAATTTAATTGAAAATTATGTTGCCCGGTTTCTGTTTTTTTTTTTCGTCTTCTGTACAATTCTCTCCCTTTTTTCCCGCCCTGTTATAACTCATATATTTTTGAATTTGTGACATTACAATGAGTTTTTAGCAACAGGACACTTGAACATAGCCCAGCAAAATTTAATTTTTTTTTTAGCAAAAGAAGTTAGGTATACTGCGATAAGCTATACCAGACGTAATAATAAATATTCTAAGGTTGGTACTCGAAGTATTGCTCATTAAGACCACTGCATGTGCACTATGTAGTATACCAAGCTACCTAATGGGATTTTGTCCTACCTACCACAGCGCTGGAGGAGGGCTAACAATGGAGATTTCAAACATAAAAGACCTTTCTGAGCGTAGGATTTGGAGAGGCTTTACTCTCCTTGCGATGGTGAATAAGGTGATGGGAAGTGTACTGAACTAACGGCTATCATTGCTGCTTAAACGACCTTCACGAAAATCTTGATTATGTGAATTTGCAAACAAAACTGAGGAAAGTGAAGACACTGTAATCTCAATTTAAAAATACTCAAAACCAGGGTCATAAACTTTAACAATTAAAAGTTTCGGTCACTTTTTTATTTGGGGCCATTATCACAACAAAAGCAGGTTTTCTGGTAGACGTTGAGGAATACATTTACAAGACCAACTAGTCTACTAATCCCCATGACATACTCCCAACTAATATCGCGACTCACTAAACTGGGTATTTTTAGCATTCAATTGATGTTAGTTTCTTTGTTCGGATATGAGGCGTGTAATGCAAATCGTTCTGGTCTCAAAACTAACCTAAAAGGATTTTCAGGCCAATCATCAAAATTCAATTCTGGGTACAATCGCCAACCAATTAACATCGATGTTCTGCTCAGAGCACTGTCTGGTACAACCAAGATTGCAATCGATTGGAATACCTAATACCTGGCTATCATATCTACAAATGAACGCAAATCTTAGAATCTGGAATCGAGCTTAATTTCCAACTAAGCAGAAGATTGCTTTTCTGCAACAGGTGGTAGAAAAATCGGATTGTCGGAGACTACGTCTTGTATAGAAAGGTATTTGATTATTATTAAGTGGGGGTAGTGATGGAAATTATTGCTCATTTACCCGAGGCGGATCTGGCTGATATTCCTATGATTTTTCTCTGCTGTTATTATCTTCTCTGTGTAATCATAATGCTTCTGAATGAATTATTCGGCAGGATATGATGTACTTCAACCAATATAGTAGCTGGCTAACAGGGGAATATCGAGCTCATTGGTTTGAAATGGCGTTGAAGCCAGCTTTATCAGCTGCACTTGAAGGAAACTGTATTGTTGACCACTACCCTGTGCAAAATTTTGCTGGGTTACCTCTCTATTGTTTACTTTGGGACAGCAATTACTAACTCTTGGTGTCGTTAAAAAAATTTTATTTTTCGCATTTTTTATGCGTTTGAAAGAAAAGTGAAGAAGAAGAAGAAAAAAAAATAAGTGAAATTAATTTAAATTTATGTTAATTTCTCTAATGTACAGTTTATAATTTTTGTTGATATTTCCAGTTTTTTCTATTAAAAAAAAAACAACAAAAACGAATGCTTTTCCAAACACACATAAATTATTTCAATTTTTTACTTTGTTTTTCTCGCATATTTTTTTTATTTTAAATGGAATTCCTTTTTTCGGATTTTATTTTATTTTCTTTTCTTTTTTTTTATTCTATGTATTGAAATAATTGTTTTCTCTAATAACAAATAATTTCTATGACATTTTCCTGCAGCTTGCTCCTTCAAGAGAAAATGAAAAAAAGAAACGAAAAAAAAATTTGAAAGGAAGAGTGAGAAAATACAGGCTTTGAAATTCAAATTATAGCTGCGGTGATGGCCGAGGCATGAGGTTTTCGAAAACAATTCAAAGATTTTTCTACAATTAAGTTTTGAAGAAGAAATTAAACACTTACTAAAGAAAGAATGGAAAAAAAATGAAGGGAAGAATAAAAATGAATTTCTTCTTTAGCCGAGAACGAGAACAATCAAACACGAGTTCAGTTTAGTTCTGTAATCATGATTTACAAGGGTTAAGAAGAACGTCGTCAGCTCGTTTCTTTTTCTTTTCCATTCAATTTTTTATGTTGTTTGTTAAGCCATAAAGAGGGTGGCAGCAGGGCAGGCAGAGGAGGTAGGTAGATGTACTAGGTTTCGGTGTGTGCAACTGCAAGGCTTTTGGCTGCTGCTGCAGTATTGTTGTTTCATTTTGTTGCACAAAGTAGGTGAAGTGCCTGGTTCCTTCTCCGGCTTCTTCAGCTTTCTTGTTTTCATTTTTTTTTTTTTAATAAAAATGATGGGCGTTTGACTCATTCATTCGTTCGTTCGTTTGTTTGTTTGTTTGTTTCAATGGTTGAATGAATGTATGGAAAATATATGAATTATGGATGGCTATGACTGTTGTTAAAAGAGAGTCTGTTGCTCTGTTTATTTCAAATATTATGTTGAATGAAATCTAAATACTTGAGCTGTTGTTGTTGTATTGATGCTTTGCCTGCTGCCTAAATTCCGGTTGCATTTACAGTAATTTACCAAATCTTTAGAATCCTCTCCAGGCTGCCATCAGCAGCCTAACAGCATGTGTAAACGTTATGATGATTATGATTGTTCTACGAGTATACATATGCACACAGAATGTATGTAAAAGACCTTTGATTGTTCTGTCAAGTGACGAACAGAAAAGAACAATTTAATCTTTTTCATATTTTTTTCTATGCGTTTTGTTTTCGAAAACAATCGAAAAGAAAATTATAGAAAATTATTTGGATTTTCTCAAGTATGGCTTTACACAAAAATCATGTGATTTTCTAACATTTCATACAAAATAAAACTGAAGTCTAAATAGATACGGGGTATGTGAAAAGAAAGTTCATTTAGGTGTTCAATAATTACACAATTTATGAATTAATTGTGGTTCTAATAAAAAAAACCTAACAGATCCTCTATGGATTTGCTAAATCACACGGTGAGAATATCGATGGTAGTTTTGTTACTAGTTTAGCACTATTCTGGCCGCAAAGGTTGAAGGAGAACACTGAAGGGCAAAGCAATCTCCAAAGTGTAAGCTCAACACCAAGGTTAGATGCATGTCTGGCGGTTGTCTGTCTTGAATCAATCGGATCGGCAGAAAAAACGTATAGTTAACAGCCGGTGTGAAAGCTTAGCTGGCGATTCTAATATCAAGCCAGGATGCAGTCTATAAGATTTATTTTTATTAGATTACTTGTTGGATAAAATCCCACTTACGTTTAGGGTTTAGGAATTCGAAGGCATCATCCTCTAAAGCCACGTAATTTCAAAATTCAAGGCAGCGATATCAAAGAGTTCGTCTCTTTTTACTATTTGGAGGGCGGATCTTGTTGGGACATTGCAAACGGAACCAAATTTACAGAGCAAAGTATAGAGATCAACAATACTTTTCCGAGAATATAAATTCCTTTAAAAATTTATTATTAAATCTGATACTTGTTTCAAACTAAGGCATGGCTCTTGATAAAAACCTTATATTTCCTTTTGTTGGTTGTATTTTCTTTTAAATCCTTTTATTGTTTGACAATATCCTGTGAGAATTATTGACATATTCCTCCATTCTCTTTGAGGAGGGAGGCCTGCTAGAAAAACAAAACTTCATAATGAATGTTGCAGCAAGGACAGCATCTATAATTTCTATTCGAAATTTATTTTTTTTTGTAGCTAGTGACCAAATTGTAGACTACTTGGAACATGTATTTTATATTTTATACGTGTATTCATCCATCTCTTTCCCTCCCGCAACAGAACTGAAAAAAAATCCAGGCTTTTAGTCAAAGATAAAACACGTTTCACTGTCCCAAACAAGGCATAAAGCACTACGTACGTAACCAAGACCAAATGGTTAACATGAAAAATGGCAAAAATATAAATCCCCAACTCCCAGTTGCAATATAATTTTAACAAAAATTTCTAAAAAAAAAGAAAAAGGAACTGGAAAAAAAATCTCACATGTGAACACTCTGGAAAGCAGAGTAAGAGAAACAAAACAACAAAACAAATGCCACGATTTGTTAACAAGAAATAAAATCTAGAATAAAAATTTTAGCGACAAAAAAAAAATAAATCCAACTAAAATCACATTTGGTTTGGAATACATATTTAAAGCATGCATTTACATAATGAAAGATGTTTCAATGGACACAGCATATGAGTTGGAATAAAAATTCACAAGCGAGTATAGAAAATAAAGTGGAGAAGAAAAAAATTAGAGAAACCCTCCCAAACACACACACACACAGGATATACAGTTACGGCAAGAAAAATAGCATTAATTTTTAGAAGAAACACTAGTTCTCTGTTGTTTTTGACTTCAGGAAAACCAGATAAATCAAAAAAATAAGAGATGAAACGATACGAGTAAAGACACGAGCCTTAAAATTTCATCCAGTAAGTGTCCTTAATCGTATTCTGTTCGCACAACAAGTTTTCCAGTCCCAAACCTCCGACTGAGGTAGGAAAAACCCATTGAGTGCGACTCTGTAGTACTCCCCAGTGCTTTCCGTTAATGGTAGCCGGCCCTATGCACCATACGCGGATTTTCAGTGAATTTTTAATATTCATGTATTCACAGAAACGAAAATGGGACTCGCCGACCATGATTACAACATTTAATCAAGAGTTATTTTCTTCTGATTGCAATTCAAAGTGTGGAAAGTGTAGGTATTTTAGTCGTCGTTGTCTAGTAGGTAGAGTGTTGGCTTATTAGACGTAAAAGCCAGGGTTCGAGTTCCAGGCCAGACATCAGAACAAAAATACAAAAAGCGGCGATTTCCTCTCAGCAGATTTGTGGCAAAAACTCTGAGAGTAATTAAAATTACCAGAAAAGTTTCTCATAAAATCTGTCGTTCGGAGTCGACTTTAACAACTGTAGGTCCGCCACTCATTTATAAAATAACGCACACAACATAAGTGGTTGAGAATCTAGGTCCTTAATCCGACTGAAGGTTGTAATGGCCATTATGTAATGTAGATAATCGGTGTGAGAAACTAGGTCATCAATCCTAACTAAATTCATTCACCAAAATTCTTTGCAAAGAAAACCGTTTGATGTTTTCAATATCTCCCATATTTCTTGGTCGGTACTAAGAGTGTTAATGTTAAACTGTGATTTCAATGATACCAAAGGCAACCGCGAATAGGAAAAGAAAGAGGTCTTGAGAATAAAGGCTGCCAATATACAGCCAGTAATTCCGAATAAGAATGAAGAAAAGCAATTGATCAAACTCGATCTCCCAGCAAGCCTTAGAAGTTGGCGATGGATGCAATTATTTTAATGTAAAGGGTGATTAGTAGGAAAAGGCAGTGTCTGCTAAAGAAAAGAGATTTCAATACAGAGTTAATGTTTGTTTAAAATCGAAAATGTTGTATAAAACCTACTATTTTATTACTTTTAATTGCTATTTTTTTATGCTCTGCTCTACAAAATGTGTGTATATTTATGTGTATGTGCATGGAAATTATAACATAAAATATTGAAACCAAAATGTAAGTTACGTATTTGTCTCTATAAGAGAGAATACAATACAAAAAAACAGAGGAAGAAATAACGCCAGAGAAGAAGATGTATCGTATAACACCCACTTGGCAAAACGAAATGCATTTAGGTTTCTGCTTGTCGTCGTCCTTTTTTTCCATTCTTTTTTTGTGTTCTTTCCTTTAGCTCTAGTGATTCCACATACATTTCCTTTATGTCAACGATTATAATGTGTGTAATATCCTTTCGTACGTTTTATTTTTATTTTTTCTTTAAATGCTTGTGTTGCAAATGATTTTTTTTTTTTAAGAAATAAATTTCATAAGCATGCGTTTTTTCGTTTAACATTTTTAAAAATGTTCGGTTTTCTTTACGTTTTTAGTTGCCATTTTTTTTTGTTTTTGGTTACAGCGAATGTCCTTTTTTTTCGCTTGGCCAAAAGGATATAAAAAAAAAACAAAACAACACGAAATTCATTTGGAAAAAAATTTTTAAATTATTAGCTTTTTTTCTATTTGGAAAGTGTGTGTCTTTTTTGCTTTTTTTTATTACAAAGGAGTGGGTGAATTTGAGCCTTATTATACATTAAATTCGTTGGTTGTTGGTTGGTTTGCAGCAAGCCGTACAGTTAACAATGGTAACAGCAGCAATAGCAACAACAATGTTAGAAAAACTGTTATTTATATGCTGTATATCCTGCGGCAAATGCGCATAATGAGCGCGTATTATTTGCATATGCAGTTGTTTTAATATCCTTTTAAACATTTTTTTTCTTTCTTTCGTTTCGTTTATTCTTTTGGGTGGGGTTTTTGACAACGCATATTTCGTTTACAAATGTCCCGTGTCCCATGTTCCATGTTCGTTCATCTACTCCAAACCCTTTTAATAGATTTTCGGTTACTTTTGCATTAAGAGCCACAGCTTTTTTTGTTTTGTCCAGTTTCTTCGTTAATTTTTATACACTCATGTCGTCTTTTTTTTAGTAACATTTCAAATTAAAAAAAAAATAAATTCTTAATGTACATGCCACGTTTTTTTTTGGTTTTGGTTTCATCATGCCTGCGAAGGTTCTCTTTTTTATTAAGCGTAAATCCTTTGCCGGTTAGATAATGATATGTGGTTACACAGTTGCTTTGTTAAAATTATTGCAAAAAAAAAAATATAGCAAAAGCAAATACAATGTAAAAAATATATGTCGCAACCTCCTTTCCCTCTCTCTCCCCATTCGCCATCACCCCTTGAATCGCTTAAGATAGGCGGAGTCATTATTAAAAGCTTGTAAGCATAAATAAATTATTTAACAAGATGAAAAAATCGTATCTATTAGTTGAAAATATTAAAAGGATTTTAATACATTTCCCTTCTTTTATTTTACAATGTTTTTTTTTCCTGCATTTATATCTGGTATTGAAATTTCTTCGTATATTAAAATGAATTTGAATTTCAGTGGTATTTTCTTGACCACTGACAACGAGCAGGCTTTGTACTGAGCATAGCCTACCTTTAAGTTCTCCCCATGTTCGAAATTTTTCGATGCTAATTAGTTCGTTTCAGACTTCCCTATTAGTATTTTATTATGGCGCCCAAGAACACACCTTATTTTCATTCCCACGACAATCGGATCTATGCTCCGAAACGACCCGATGCAACATCGGCCAAGGATTGTCAACTCAGCGAAAGCTGTATCAACCGAAAGTTTATTCCCAAGGGAGAACTTTCCGGAGACAACAACCGAACTGTTACAACACCAACAACATCTTCTTTTGCATTGACACCGAAGATAATATACTACGACCTCTAATAGTAAGAAAGTTCAAGGTCTACCAGAACATTTTGTTTCTTATTTGGAGTCCGGGTCATTGCAATTTCTATAGGAACTAAGGGCAAACTAACTGGCTTACAGACGATGCGTTTTTGTGTCCATTGAATTCTATTAAAAACGACAACCTTGACTTTTACTTTCGATCTACTTCTGTTGGATATCAGGACAGATTTTAGGAGATTTAGGTGTTTCCCAGCTTACCACATTGTTTTCGGTAGTTGATTTAGGCAGCAGATCGCAAAGTAAGTAGGTAGGTACAAGTGCTCTCAGCAGATATCTGGCAAAAGCTCTTAAAGTAAATACAATTGCCATGAAAAGCTTCTCATAAAATTTGTCATTCGAAGTCGACTTTAAACTGTAGGTCCCGCCACTTATGTATAAAAATTAACGAACGCAATATAAGTAGTGTGAGAAGCTAGGTCGTAATTCTGACTGAAGGGTTTTAATGACCAATTTTGTTATGTAGGTACATTCAATTTCCTTGAATGGACACACTTAGACCACATAGGACCCATTTCATTACAGTTTTCTACCCCCAGAACCACTCGCACTATCTGGTGAAGCGAGTCAGACTGTCAATGGCTACACGTGACAGGTTCTCCAAATCATCTATATAGTGGGCACCAAAGTGCCTTTATCTCCTTCACCTAGTAGGAAACGAACAGTGTCCTTTTCTATCTCATCTCCGCAGTTTTAGCAGAAGTCATTAAAACGGCGTCAAGATCGATGCGCCTCGCATTGGTACTCATAATGCAATGCCTCGCAATGAGCCCGACAAACTTGCTGAGAGTGCCTGTCTAAAGTTTAAGCAGACTTGTCGTGTGCCCTTTATTCAGCCTCGGCCAGATTTTACGCGCCGTCTTGTCACATCCGACATCGTCCACCTTCCGTTGACGGTATCAACGACCGCATTGTCAATTATAAGCTTTTGCAGGTTTTTAGAGGTATTCACCACCTTAAAAAATTTATCGAAGAGTTCGATCCAGTTAAAAATTTACTTTCGAATAAAGTTATTCGAATTCGAAATACCGAATGCAAAGAAAAGTTAACAATTTTCAATATTTTTTTTAAGTTTTTTAATTAAAATATAAGAAACTAAACTGCACTTAAACCCCTAATAGTTTGCAAATAAATTTCCAAACCATTAACATTCTAATCTGCAGATTTTTTTTTCGCCCTCAGAAACTCACAAAAAAAAAAAGAGTTTTTCAACCAAAATCCTAAACATATTTTAGTTGAGTTTATTTCCTCCGTTGCTAAAAAATATTTTTTCTAATTTTTATTGTTGTTTCCTTCTTTCATTCTTTCTTTTTGTAGATCCTCTATTTTGGATGGTCAATTCTTTACAAATAATCCTCATTTGGAATTAAGACAACTACGCTGGCATCCAGCCTCACCCACAGATTCCCATTTACTGGTGCTTTTAAGCGACAATACCATAAGGTAAATACAACAACAACAACTACATATATTTGGGATTAAAAGAAACTAATTTATAACAAACGCTTATTTCTGTTCTTTTCATTTCTTTTCTTGCCGTCTATTTAAAAAGGGTTTATGATAATGCCACATTACGCCATGTTTGGCAAGTGGGTCCCATACCTTTGAAAACGGATGGCAATACAAACTCTTGCACTGTTTATGCTTTGGGTGAAGCTGCTGTTGACTTTGATATTGCACCTGCTGTTAATGTAAACGAAATGCAAACGAATCTGAATGCCAACACCACTGCCACGACCACCACTAATACGACGGCAGTTAAAGAGCGAAATAGTTTAATAAATAACACCTCACGCTTAAGTCTAAGCAATAGTACAACAACTACGCTTACTACCGAAGATCGGGTTTGTTAACTAATTACATGTACACACATTTGTTTTCTTCTTTAAGTAATTAATTCTTGATTTATGCTTCCAGAATAACAATATCAAATCACCTAAACCAGAGAAAATCGAATGGCCTTTGGTTATATTGCGGGAGAATGGCAATATTTATGTTTTAATGTCCGGCTTAGATACGGACCGGCCACGTTTACAAGGTCCCATTACCATGACACCCTCTACTGTGGACAATTATGGCTTAGATTCATGCTCCATATTGGTTATACCCTCATTGCCGCCCACTTTAATTATAGCCGAAACGAATGGCAAGCTACATCATGCTTTATTTTTGGAAGCTGAAAATGCTGAGGATGTACGTATGAATTTCATTAGAAAGAAGAATTTCAATTTAATTTTAATTTATTCCTCCTTCTCCTCTTCTAATAATTATAGTCCTTTAATGAAGTTGATGAGAATTTAATAATACATCCCTCGGAGTGGACAGTGCATGTATTAGAAACTGTAGAACTGGAACTTGGTTTACCCAAAGAAGATATAAACCAACCCTTCTATTGTCCCATACATTTGAAAAGGTAATACCACCTAACAGCCATCATGGATTGTAAAACGTTATGCTATAATGATCGTTTTCATAAAATTCCAGGGATTTCATTAATGAATTACGTTACTTTGCCTATCACAATACTGGCCTACATGTTGTTACCGTTAATTTTATTGCTGAACTACAACGATTTTTGGAAAATGATGGTAACTTTTCAAATAAATAACAAAATAACCGGGAAATCTTTAATCCATAAGCAATTTTCTTTCTTCTTAGTTAATACGGATATCAATAGCCTGTCAACGCCTTCGCATGCTGAGTATATTGTTTGCACTAAAATCGATAACAGTGACAAAATAAACGCTGTCTTGGGTTTTGTTCTTATGCAAATGCCTTCGTTAATTGTTTTACTGTTGGGCAGTGGCCAAGTTATAAGCTTGAAGCTGGTTATTGATCCTAAGCTTTTGACCCAACCGAAAGACGATCCGTTAACATTGAAAACTGAAGATGTACAACAACAGGCCCAATTGAATAAACTATTGGGTCCTTCGTTTATTGACCACATTAAAACCATCCTAAAACGGACTGTCACCCAACCAATTTTATCTTTGGATAAATCCTCGAATCCTTCACCACAAGAATGCTATGAACTTTTAACACAAGCAGTCGAGGTATTAAGGACACAGTATTTGAAAAGACATGAATTGGTAAGAGCTGAATTTGCTCGACGCATACACACCATAAACTTGTGCAAAGAGCAACAGAAGCAGGATATTGCCGATTTGGAAAGGGAAAAGGAAATCATAAGGGATAAGGCCCACAAATTGGCCGAAAGATTTGAGGAAATTAGTGACAGACAAGAGGTGTTAACAAAAATGTATGCAATTTTCAATAATTTATAAAATTGACTATTGTTGTGTAAAGGATTTATCACACATTTTCTTTGTTTTCAGCTGTCAGGATCTCATGCGCCAAGCTAATACATGTTTGCCTAGCAATACTTTGGCTGAAAAAGATTTCTCTCAAGAGGTGGAAAAAATTAATAAATTAACCAAAACCATGAACAATTCATTGGAAAATTCCAAAGAGTCTATAAAAAAACAATATTATCATGTGAGTTTCTTTGAAATTCATTTACAAACTAAACAGAAAATTAATATTTTTGTATTTATATTTATCAATAGATTTCCAAATATCAAGAGAATACCAACAAAAAGACATTCGAATTGCCTGAAAATCAAGAACGTACCATCAAGGAAATTTTATTGCAATTTAATTTTAAACCGAGTGTGGCCTTTCAAAGCCTTTATTGTTTCTAGTTTATTTAGTTAAACTCGTAGTATTAAGACAGCCTTATAGAAAACAGTTTAGGAATATTAAATCCGCCAATCTATAAAGCCAACAATTTGTTTCATTCATCAGAACATTCTCGTAAAGGTTAGGCACCTCCAAAACCTTTATAACAGAAGCGTTTCTGCCATATTTAATCCTTGAAGTAGTGTATTCCTTATTGTATCTTTCCGATACTTAATGATCCGTTTGATCCGTAATATATGCCCGCTTGCAGACGCCTTGAATTGCCTTTATTAGTCGGCTAACCTTATATAAGCGTCAACTAATCTGCCTTATCAACACTTGTTCTTTAGATCCTTAAGTCAAATATATTGGAAGACGTAAGGCATCTTCCTACCATATTTGGACTGACCTAACATTTCACTAAGTCGCCACCAAGGTTTCTGAAGTTTGAGGATATACTACTTAAAGGTTAGAATCAAGAATTGAATACAATATTATCTTCTTATAGCTATAAACTCCAGGCAAACAAACGCTCGTTATTGTACTCCCAGGCAGTCATTTACCTTCCAATAACATCTGGTATAAGAGGATGCTTGTTGCTTTTGTAACAGCTCTGCTGTTGCGGTCGAGAGTTCTTTCCTGTGAAAAAAAACTCTCTAATTAAACTGTCGTAACTGTGTTGGCAATATTTGTCTGATAAATACTCGGTAAATGAAAGTTTTGGAGAATTTTTGAGTTCCTAATTTCGAAATTGGAAACATTCCATAGCACATTTTTTATATAACTTAATTCGCAAATCCCTTTTCCGTGTCCGGTTTATACAGGATTTATTAAAGGCACTTCTTTCTTTCTGTGTCGCTTCTTGTGGTTTATGTCTCAAATTTGGAGTATATGTTACCCCTCTTCCTTTACTAGACATTTGTTTTTAGTAAGCATGGTCCTTAGGTGATAGCGTATTCACAAACCCATGTTTTAATATATATATATATATACAATTTTACCCAAGGCATTTGTAGTATTTTATCACTGTGTAGAGTCACAGTGTAGTACATATACTTCAACCTTTTGTGTAACGTCACAAAAGAGCATGCGGTATATTCACAAACCCTTTATTTCAATATACAATTTTAGCCTGGCCACCACAGTGTACAGTAGTACAAGCTTAAACCTACTTCCACCTTTTGCGGAAGGTCACAATAGAGGGTATGTACACAAACCCCTAATTTCAGTATTTAATAGAGTCTTAGCACATACGTAAACCTAAGTGTCAGCATAAACTTCAACCTTCTGTGTAAAGGACAATATAGTACATTTACAAACCCTTTATTTCTACATACAATTTTACCCTGGTTACCACAGTATATAGTACTACCAAAGTACAGACATGAACCTATTTCCACCTTTTGTGGAGACACAATAATAGACCACAACCCTTATATTTCAATATATAATTCTAGCCTAGAGATTCTAGTTTTCCACCACAATATTTAGTAGTACTATAGAACACAGTACAGGGTACATTCACAAGCCCTTTACTTTTACTATACAATTTTAGCCTAGACATTCTAGAATTGCACTACTATTTAGTTGCAATATAGAACAGGCTTAAACCTAATTATTCAGCATGTATTTCAACCTTTTGCGTAGAAGGACATAATAGAGCATATTCTTAAACCCCTTATTTCAATATAAAATTTTAATCTGTCCCACACATACATATATTATATACATAGATGATTTTAGAATATAGATATAGTATATAGATATTAAAACTATCGGTGGTCTCGTGTATAAAGGCCCTAAACTCCCATATTTTCGTTTAAAAATTTTTGAAGAGCTTGATTTGTGTTAAATGTATTGAGTCACAAAAAATCACGAAAATAGTGTGATATATAGGGTATATATACGATATATATATATGAATATCGATATATCGATATATATAGAATATGGATATATATATAGAATATCGATATATATATATAGAATATCGATATATATATATAGAATATCGATATATATATATATAGAATATCGATATATATATATATAGAATATCGATTATATATATATAGAATATCGATATATATATATATAATATAGAATATCGATATATATATATATAGAATATCGATATATATATAGAATATCGATATATATATATAGAATATCGATATATATATATAGAATATCGATATATATATATATATATATATATATAGAATATCGATATATATATAGAATATCGATATATATATATAGAATATCGATATATATATATATATAGGATATATATATATAGAATATCGAATATATATATATATATAGAAAATCGATATATATATATGATATATATATATATATAGAATATCGATTATATATATATAGAATATCGATATCGATATATATCGATATTATATATATATATTATATAGATATATATATATATATATAGAATAGGATATATATATATATATATATAGAATACGGATATATATATATATATATAGAATATCGATATCGATATATATCGATATATATAGAATACGGATATATATATAGAATACGGATATATATTATATATAGAATATCGATATATATATCTATATATATAGAATATAGATATATATATATATATATAGAATACCGATATATATATATATATAGAATACGTATATATATATATATACATAGAATACGTATATATATATAATATATAGAATACGGATATATATATATATATATATATATATATTATATATATATAGAATATCGTATATATATATAATATATAGAATACGGATATATATATATCTATATATATATATATCTATATATATATATATATATAGAATACGTATATATATATATATATATAGAATACGATATATATATATATATATATAGAATACGGATATATATATATATATATAGATATATATATATATAGAATACGTATATATATATAATATATATATATAGGATATATATATAATATATATATATAGAATACGGATATATAATATATATATATAGAATACGGAATATATATATATATATATAGAATACGGATAATATATATATATATAGAATACGGATAATATATATATATATATAGAATACGGATATATATATATATTATATATATAGAATACGGATATATATATATATATATAGAATACGGATATATATATATTATATATATAGAATACGGATATATATATATATATATAGAATACGATATATATATATATAGAATACGTATATATATATATATACATAGAATACGTATATATATATATATATATATATTAGAATACGGATATATATATATATATAGAATACGTATATATATATATATACATAGAATACGTATATATATATATAATATATAGAATACGGATATATATATATATATATATTATATATATATATAGAATATCGATATATATATAGAAAATCGATATATATATATAGAATATCGATATATATATTATATATATATATATAGAATATCGATATATATATATATAGAAAATCGATATATATATATAGAATATCGATATATATATATAGAATATCGATATATATATATATATAGAATATCGATATTATATATATAGAAAATCGATATATATATATAGAATATCGATATATATATATATATAGAATATCGATATAATATATATAGAATATCGATATTATATATATATAATATAGAATATCGATATAATATATATATATATAGAATACGATATATATATAATATATATATAGAATACGGAGATATATATATAGAATACGGATATATATATATAGAATACGGATATATATATATAGAATACGGATATATATATATATATATATATAGAATACGGATATATATATATATAGAATAGGATATATATATATATAAGAATACGGATATATATATATATATAGAATACGGATATATATATATATATAGAATACGGATATATATAATATATATAGAATACGGATATATATATATATATATAGAATACGGATATATAATATATATATATATATACGATATATATATATATATATAGAATACGGATATATATATATATATATAGAATACGGATATATATAATATATATATATATAGAATACGTATATATATATAATATATAGAATACGGATATATATATATATATAAGAATACGGATATAATATATATATATATAGAATAGGATATATATACGATATATATATATATATATATATATATATATGATATATATATATATTATATATATAGAATACGTATATATATATATATATATAGAATACGGATATATATAATATATATATAGAATACGGATATATATATATATAATATATATAGAATACGGATATATATATATATATAGATATATATATATATCTATATATATATAGATACGGATATATATAATATATATATATAGAATACGGATATATATATTATATATATATAGAATATCGGATATATATATATATATATATACAGAATACTGATATATATATATATATATAGAATACGGATATATATATATATATAGAATACGGATATATATATATAGAATACGGATATATATATCTATATATATATATATAGAATACGGATAATATATATATATATATTATATAGAATACGGATATATATATATATATATATAGATATCGATATATATAGAATATATATATATAGAATACGGATAATATATATATATATATAGAATACGGATATATATATATATATAGAATATCGATATATATATCTATATATATATAGAATACGATATATATATATATATATATAGAATATCGGATATATATATATATTATATAGAATATCGGATATATATATATATAATAGAATATCGATATATATATAATATATATATAGAATACCGATATATATATATATATATATATAGATACGGATATATATATATATATATAGAATATCGATATATATCTATATATATATAGAATATCGATATATATATTATATATATAGAATACGGATATAATATATATATATATAATATCGATATATATATATAGAATATCGATATATATATATATAAGAATATCGATATATATATATATGAATATCGATATATATATATAGAATATCGATATATATATATATAGAATATCGATATATATATTAGAATATCGATATATATATATAGAATATCGATATATATATATAGAATATCGGATATATATATATAGAATATCGATATATATATATAGAATATCGGATATATATATAGAATACGGATATTATATATATATAGATATATATAGAATACGGATATAATATATATATATATAGAATACGATATATATATATATATATATATATATATACAGAATATCGATATATATAATATATATAGAATACGGATATATATATAGATATATATATATATAGAATATCGAATATATATATATATATAATATATATATATAGAATATCGATTATATATATATATATATATATATATCGATTATATATATATAGAATATGATATATATATATAGAATATCGATTATATATATATATAAGAATATCGATATATATATATAGAATATCGATATATATATATAGAATATCGATATATATATATAGAATATCGATATATATATATATAGGAATATCGATATATATACAGAATATCGATATATATATATAGAATATCGATATATATATAGAATATCGATATATATATATAGAAATCGATATATATATCGATATAGAATATCGATATACATCGATATATATATCGATATCGATATGTATATATAGAATATCGATATATATATACAGAATACTGATATATATATACAGAATACTGATATATATATACAGAATACTGATATATATATACAGAATATCGATATATATATATATAGAATATCGATATATATATATATAGATATATCGATATTATATATATATAGAATACGTATATATATATATAGAATATCGATATATATATATAGAATATCGATATATATATAGAATATCGATATATATATATAGAATATCGATATATATATACAGAATATCGATATATATATATAGAATATCGATATATATATATTGAATATCTATTCATAATATATATATATATCGATATTTTATATATATATATATATATCGATATTTTATATATCTATATATATATATCGATATTATATATATATATATATCGATATTTATATATATAATATATATATATATCGATATTTTATATATATATAATATATATCGATATTTATATATATATATATCGATATTTTATATATATATAGGATATATATATATAATATCGATATTTTATATATATATAATAGAATATCGATATTTTATATATATATCGATATTTTATATATATAATATATATATCGATATTCTATATATTATATATCGATATTCTGTATATATATATCGATATTCTATATATATATATCGATATTCTATATATATATATCGATATTTTATATATATATATATCGATATTTTATATATATATATCGATATTTTATAATATATATATCGATATTATATATATAGAAATCGATATATATATCGATATATATATCGATATATATATTATATATCGATATAATATATATATATATAAATATCGATATATATTATATATATCGATATTATATATATATATAATATATCGATATTTTATATATATATATCGATATATTATATATATATATATCGATATTCTGTATATATATATCGATATTCTGTATATATATATCGATATCTATATATATATATCGATATTCTATATATATATATCGATATTTTATATATATATCGATATTTTATATATTTTATATATATATATCGATATTTTAAATATATATATATCGATACTTTTTATATACATCTAGCATATTTTATATATATATATCGATATTTTATAGATATATATCGATAGTTTATATATATATAATATATATATATATATATATATATATATATATAGATATATAATATATATATATATATATATATTATATATATATATCGATATTTTATAATATTATCGAATTCTGTATATATATATCGATATTCTGTATATATATATCGATATTTATATATATATATCGATATTCTATTATATTATATATCGATATTCTATATATATATATCGATATTCTTATATATATATCGATATTCTATATAATATCTCGATATTCTATATATATATATCGATATTCTATATATATATATCGATATTCTATATATATATATCGTATTTCTATATATATATATCGATATTCTATATATATATATCGATATTCTATATATATATATCGATATTCTATATATATATATCGATATTCTATATATATATATCGATATTTATATATATATATCGATATTCTATATATATATATCGATATTTTATATATATCGATATTTTATATATATATATCGATATTTTATATATATATATCGATATTTTATATATATATATCGATATTTTATATATATATCTGATTTTTATATATATATATCGATATTTTATATATATATATCGTATATTTTATATATATATATCGATATTTTATATATATATATCGATATTTTATATATATATATCGATATTTTATATATATATATCGATATTTTATATATATATATCGATATTTTATATACATATAGCAATATTTTATATACATATAGCAATATTTTATATATATATATAGATATTTTATATATATATATCGATATACATAGATATATATATATATTCTTTATCAAATATATATATATATATAGATATATATATATACTCTTTATCTAATATATAGATATATAGAATATCGTTGGTCTCATGTAAAAAGGCCCTAACTCGCATATTTTCGTTTATTAAATTTTTGTGATGAGGTGTAGGTATTTGTGTTAAATGTATTGGAATCACAAAAAAATAAATTTCGAAAAAAGTGTGAGTTAGGGCCTTTCTACATGAGACCAGCGATATATATATATATCTAAAATAGATATATTCTACATCTTAAATATATAAATATTCTACATCTTAAATATATAAATATTCTATATCTTAAATATATATACATATAGTAGGTATTGTGTTGAAATATGAGAATAATTGTGAAAAGAAGAATTTTTACACAAGGGACAATGCTCTATCCTAAGCTTTCTAAATACAATTCTACTAATTAAGCATATGCAGTTACAAACAATTTATTTTACAAAATAGGCATCTTAAAAATATATCGTCTTATATCGTATATGATTCATCATTAACGCCTTTCCTTTTTTCTTATATTTTTACAGGACTGCTGAAATCGATGGCCAAATAAAGGATATTAAGCGTATAAATAAAATAGTTGGAATTTAAAAATTTACATTTTTTGTATAAAATATAACATTAATAATAAAATAAAATAAAATTATAATAAAATTAAATTTAAAATAAAAGAAATATTTCTAAAAATTACATTACATCTATACGTCTTCTTCTCTTCCTCTTCTTCGCCTTCCTACGTAATTTATTATATTTTCTTAAGTGCTTAACAATAAATGCTTTAATGTCGTGGTGTTCATTTTTACGCCACGACATAGTTAATAATATTAAGGAATTAATATAGAAAAATAATTTTAAATAAGAACGTGCTCCACTGCTATTGTTGCTATCGTACCAAAAATGTTCACGGAAATTTTCGCAGACAGCATTCGTACATAAGAGGGTGAGGATGTTTACACACTTTCCGACATCCTGCCATTTACCACGAGCCAACAGATCGATAATGGCCTCGTGGGCATAATCGGCAAGTCAATGATCAATCAGCGGACCCCAAAACATTTTCGAAATTTTCGTTTCATCTTCGGTGACAAAGAACTGGCGGCCCAAGTGAACAAATTCTTTAAGAGAGACTTGACCGTCTCCATTAACATCTATCACAGCAAATGAAATAACAGCATCTTCATCGGTCAGGCCCAAACAGCGGAAGAAGAGTTTGTATTGATCCAAATCCAAATGGCCACTATGATCGTAATCAACAGCCTTAAACAAATAGGGCAGGAAGCGGCCAACACGTTTAAACATTTTCTCATCATTTAAACGATGATGAATATCAACCAAGAATTGCTCAGCCGTTACCAGATTATAGGGAGTAATCTCGCCAAACTGTTCTTTCCACGTTTGTTTCATAACATTCAAGAATTCCTCAGATAGTTCGGGTGACAAATGGCCCAAATCGGAGAATCTTTTATGCAATAAAACAAAGTCATCAAATGAGATCACACCATCACGATTGACATCCAAAATGCGATGTAAAGTACGCATCTTACGGCGCCAGAATTCAGAATCACCCTGAAAATTTAAAAGGGAAAAGAACGAGATAAGTTTAAATATAAAAAGGGGACAAGGAGTAATAAATCCGTTGTATCTCAGTATTCGCTAGACAGAGATCTAGTAAAGGATAAGGCATCTGTTTATTTATTTATTTATTATTAGTTATAGCATAGCAAAGAAAAAAAGGAATAAAAAATTATTGATAATGAAAATAAAAAAACAGAATTTAAGGAATAATCCTAATCCTTAATATATATTATAAATCTTTCTGTACCAATCACGTCCAAATGCCTGGACCGATTTTCTTAAAATTTGGAATATTGATCGGGCTTTGGTCGATGGAGGTTATAGGCTATAAATCTTTTTAAAATTTTGACCAAAAGGGGAGAAAAAATGGGACAAATGGGGATATAATGGTAATAGGTAATTTTTTACGGTTTAGCTTAGTTAAGTTTCCCAAATGTTTGTTCGTTAGCCAATCACGCCTGGACGGATATTCTTAAAATTTGGAATATTGATCGGGCTTTGGTCGGTGCAGGTTATAGACTATAAACCTTTTTAAATCTTAACCAAAACGGGAGACAAAATGGGACAAAGGGAGAAAAATTAATACTTTTATGCATACATGCTGTATTTTATCTGTTTTAAAGGCATTTTTTTACGATTAAGCTTGGTTAAGTTTCCCAAGTAGTATTGGAGGTATTCCGTGTCTAAAGTTGAACCGAAAGGGGTCCAAAAAGGGGGAAAGGTGTCAAAAACGGGCAAATTGAGCGCATAGCATATAAATCGAACTTTTGTCGGCGCAGGTTATAGGATATAAATCTTATGAAAATTTTGACCAAAAGAGGACAAAAAATGAGACAAAAGGGGGAAAAAAGGGCAAAAATTAGTACTTTTTGTATTAATGCTGTATTTTATGGGTTTTAGGTTATAGGCTATAAATCTATTTAAAATTTTGACAAAAAGGGGAGAAGTAATGGTAATAGGTAATTTTTTACGATTTAGCTTGGTTGAGTTTCCGAAATAGCTGTTGGAGGAATTCTGTTTAAAAAGTTGGACCAAAAGGGATCCAAAAAGGGGAAAGAGGCGCAAAACGAGCAAATTGCATGCATTTATATTTGAGACTTAGAGTATTCAAAAAACTGAGTTGTTTGATAAACCGGTTTGCGAATAATTTGAAAAATTGCATTTCTTAAGAAGCCGGTTTCGAAACCGAATTTTTATTTATTGTTATTTTTATAACCCGCGCAACGCCGGGTACAATCTGCTAGTGCACAAATAAAAATGAATTAGAATATGTTACAATAATAATGGCAATCAATGCAAAAAATGAAGATACAAACGATGTAAAAAATAAATTTAGAAATTAAATAAATTGTATATATAAATATAAAGAAATATACTTTATATTGGTCAGCCAACTTTCCTCGATTTTAAGACAATCTTTTGAATTGAATCCAAAATTTATGAAACTTTTTAATCGTATTTATACTTTTGGGGGCGTGTATATATATATATACACAAAGATTTTGATTAGTGTCCAGTAAACGTTCTTTTCAGTGACGAATCAAAATTCAATATTATCGCTAGAGATGTCATAACTCCAGTTAAACGGCCAAAAGTAAAACGAGTACAAAAAGAATTTTGTGTAAAGAGCGTCAAACAGACCTGGAGATATTTTTCTGCCAATGGTTGGACCCACTTCATCGTATTGGGGGAATAATGGATAAATGGTCGTACGAAAATATCATTGAGCAGATTATGTTGCCATGTGCTGAGTGGTAAATGCCTTTGCGATGGACGTTTCAACAAGACAATGATCCGAAACATAGTTCGAAGGCAGTAAAAACTTGGTTTAGGCAAAAGAAAAAAATAATAATGTTATAGAACGGCTACCTCAATCACCGGACCTGAATCCAATAGTAAATCTATTGCCAATTGTAAAACAGTGGATTGATTGTTTAATCGGATTAAAAATGCGTGGTATGCTATTCCACAGGCTACTATTAATCATTTAATATAGTCGATGCCACGAAGATGCAAAAACGTAATAGATAGCAAGGATTTCGCTTCAGTTTTAAGAATTTTATTGTTTATTGCTTCAAATGTTTTAAGAATTGTTGAAATGTTTTTAAAATGAATATATTTAAATTCATAGTAAGCGGCACACTTATTTAAAATTTTGAAAGCATTGCATTAAAACTATTTTCTTAGTCCGTTTGTAAACAAATTTTCTTTTAAAGAAGAATTGAAAAAAGCGAATTACTGAACTATGATTTCAACATTGTTTACGATTGTTTTGCGAATAAACAAAACTCAATTAAAAATTCATATCAGGTTCGATAAAATTGAATTTAAAATTTTTAAGCTGGCCAAAATTCACGTCCAAGACACGCGTAAACACCCCTTTTTTAAGATTTTTTTTTTTTTTTTTTTTTGCAAAATACATTAATTTTTTATTAAATAAATAAGAGTATGGAAAAAGCAAAACTTACCTTTTGGCTATATTTCTTATTACGATCTTGCCTTTTACGTTCATATTCATCATCCGAATCGGAATCACTGTCAATATCTTCCTGTTGAACATTCTTATTATATTTAGACGAAGTTTTGCCAGCTTCGGTTTTCGTTGGTTTAAAGGTTTGTAAAACTATAGGAGTTGATTTAATTAAATTTAAAGAAGAGGTGCTTAAAGGACGGCTTTGGTTAGAATTCTGCAAAAGAAATTAAATTAAAAAATTAATTTGAAAAATGGTAAATAAAAATAAATAACAAAAACAAAAAATTCAATGTATTTTCTTAAGTACGTATGTATATTATTTAAACACAACAAAAGCAAATAAAAATATTTATTTTTTTTTTTATTTTTCCAAGCCATTAAGAAACGTGAGTTTGTTTATTTATTTTTTAATTGAAACTGGAATTATGAAATTTGTTTTGTTGAAAAGATAAATATTATTTGTTTGTTGAAGCCTAAAATTAAAACAATATTTATTTTTAAATGGTATTCATCAATTATTAACAGCATCTCTGTAGGTATTTCTTAATCTTAAGTTAAACAATTTGGAAATTCAATATGAAAAGAAATTAATTTATGAGTTAATGATTGTGTTAATTTTGTGAAAATGAACGTGAATAGGAAATTAAAAAATCAATTTTAACATTAGCAATAGGTTCTGCATGATATTGAGATAATAATAAAACTGAAGAAGTATATTAAAAATATACTCAAGGTTTGTTTTCTAATTTGTGCTTAACAAGCAAATACGTTAAAATTTAAAAACAGAAACTTAGTATAATTATCTTGTATAATTTTTGTTTTATTTTTTTTATTTTTCAATAAAGAGATTCCTTACATATCGACGCCTCCGTTCTATAACATTCTAAGTCGAAAAATTGTGTTTTGAGTAATGAGCTCTAAAAGTGTTCAATTGCCTTAAGACTTTATGTGTATCCTAAGTAGTTTTTTGCCAATAACTTCGGAACGGATGGGCGTATCTTAACCAAATTTTTACAGTATTCAAGTTAGAGAACGTAGAATTTATGCAAGAACATTAAAACGTTCTAAGTGCTCTTAGAACGCTATAGAATGGAGGCGTCGTTACGTACTTAGGTATTCGTTGATTTTTCTTGTATACATTCGTAAAAGAAAATTAATAATTTCGCGAGAATTAAATGTTCACTTTCCAATTCTAGTTAAGAGTAGTGGGGCAGAAATCATTTTAAAGAATTTTACAAAATTGTCAATAAAAAAAGCATTGTTAAATATGCTATGCTATGCTATGCTATCTTATTACCGTAACTAGAACCTACATTTGGTCTGTGGTCTCATGGTTTTTAATTTGCGTTTTTATTTTTCCGTTTTTTTGTAATTTGTATTCGAATGGAGTTCAAAGTCTTTTGTTGTTCTTTCTTTTGTTTTTGTTTTTTATTGTGTTATTTGTTTTCAAAATTTCATTTCGTTTTTATAATTCTTCACTTGATACAAAAAATATATAAATATGTACGTATGTATGTATGTATATATCCTATATATTGATTGTTTGGCCAAAATTATATGTAAATTATACACAATAAATTATTGTCAATAATTTATGCAATATTATATAAAATTTATTTCTCCGCCATCCTTAATATTTGTTTAAAAAAATTGTCTACACGTTTTTTACTTTTGTTTAAAAAACAAAAAAAAAAAAAAAATTAAAAAATTAAATATTTATGAAATGACATTATTTTTTTGAAAATATTTCTTGATCAACTGGTTTATTTTCAAGAATAGTATATACAAAGAAAAGAATTAAGCGTATTAATCTATATATGGTTATATACATACATATTTATGTATATATGTACGTACGTAGATCTTAAAAACCCTTATTTAAATTTTATCGTTTCTTTTTTTCTTCTTTTTTCCTCTTTTTTTTGCGATAAAGCACGGTTAACTTTCTAAAACCAGCCTCTTCTTTTTTAGGCGAATATGTATTTAAATACTGCGCAGTTTAAATTTAATGAAATTCGGATTTTTTTTATATAACAGAAGCTGATTTAAATACGTTTAATTAGTTTAACAGATTAATTTCTTTTTTTCCTTAAAGAACTGCTTCTAACACACACAGATTTTTAAAGCAATAGCTTAAAACAATAAAAATAATAATAAAATTTAGTTAAATTTATTGTTGTTTGAATATGACCTTTTCATAATACAAACAATAGATTTAAAACTGGTGCTGATAATAAAATGTATAACCATACATACAAACATATACCGGTTTTAAGTATGTTTTTTTTTGTTCTTTTTGAAGTTCTTTGAAAGCAACAGTCGAGCCCCTATAATCCCACACATGTTTTTGTATAGTTTATGTAAGCTTTTACAAATAGGACTACAAAAATTAAATGCTTGATTATCGATGATAATTGAAACAACAATAGAATAACTTTAAAAGAAAAATAAAAGTTTGTTTGCCTCAGGACTACTCATCGGGCAAAGTCAGATATTCATTTATTCCACTACCTCGAGAGGAAAGTATCAAAACTGACACCTATAGACCTCTCTATGAATGCAAAAACACCGGTTTTCTAAACATAAAGATAATAAATTTCTACTTTTAATTTTTTTATTTAAACAAACTGCTTGTTTTGGTAAACAAACATAAATTTTAATTGAAAAGAAACAAAACAAAACTAAGGTTATCAAACTTAAGCTAACCTACCTATTCCAAGTCTTGTTATTTACTTTTTGGACAAGTGCTAATAGGTATAACAACTAGCAGAGCGTGTGTGGGCCACACTTAGTTAATTATATTGTTGTATTATAATCTTAAATTTTATAAATAATACGCATATAATATTCAGAGTATGAAAATTTTGATGAAAACATAACCCTGACTTTATGAAACATTTAATCTCTTATTTAAATATGTTTTCAGACAACATCATTTTTATTAATTGAAACTGTTTACCGTTATAAAATTATTGTTCATTGAAACCAATTGTATTTCGTATAATTTAAGTTTTATATGTAAAATATTTACATAATCTGACTGGAAATAAAAATTTTAGAGCACAGACACAACACTTATGCTACAGGTGGAAGAAATTTTCTTTTTCACAAAAAAAAAAATTAAAAATTTTAAATATCCTTTTTACTTTCTTAAAAATCCTAAAAATTTTTACTCATTAACACAGATTGATTAAAATTTCAAGTTTTAAAAAATTGCTGAAGACAAAGAAAATAATTTTCATTTCCAGCCTCAAATGTTGGTGTAGGTTTAAAATTGCTCTCTCGTCATGCTGCATTCCAAGGTGTAAAAACGCCTTGGTGCACATCGACTTCAATTATTTGTTTTTGTTTTTATTCTCAATTAAAAAAACATCCAAAAACAAAAAATAAAAACAACAGTTATGGAAAAGGAATTACACTCTCATTATTATTAATAAACACATTCTTCCCTTTACTTACAATTGTGAAATCGTTATGTTCATATGTATGTAAGTACTTACATTAATATCAATATTTAAAACTGAAGTCACACCACCAGCCATATTGCGTTCCAATAGCTCTCTGGAAGTACGCCACAAATTACGGCTAATAATTGAAAATGCCATGATGATTGTGAATTTAAACTAATTTTATATTTTAAAACAACAAGGCACCCACACAAAGTTTAAGTAATATTTTAATTAAAAGTTTAAATTTTCCTTTTACGTTTTTATAATAAAAAAAAAATATTACAAAACTGCATTCACTTTAATTTCTTTTTTTTTCAACACTTTCACTTTGTTTGTTCAAGTAATTTGCGCACTGTTACTTTTTGTTCTTCTTTTTATTTTTCTCTTTACAGTTTATTGAAAATGATCACCAGGATATTTAAATGTTTTTTTTTTCTTGTTACTTTTTGTTTTTAAGGAGTAGTTTTCTCCGACTCCAATATTTCACGTCTGCTCGCTTCAACGGTCGAATATATTTTGATCCAACGTCTCTTATTTAAAAACCACGAAACCGTATTGAGCAGTCGTTTACAAAGAGTCCTCAGCATATAAAACAATAACAAAAAAATAGTATATTATGTATATGCATAAATACAAAGCAAAACAACGAAAACATATACAGTAACAAAGCAGAAGCGCAGCTCACACATAAATATGTATGTGTATGTATGTTAGTGCATATGTAGGAACAAACATTTATTTCTTGTGCATTACAATAAACAACACAAAACCCCTTGTATTAAGATCACAATGAATTGTACACAGTTTGTGTGTCGATAAAAGAAAGAACAAAAAATAAACTGGAAAATATGAATAAAAATAAAAGCAATAACAAAAAACCGGCTATACAAAGAATATGAAATAAAGAAATGTAAACACAAAAAAAGCATATGAATAAGAGCAAAAATATTGAATAAGTGAAGAGGAAAAAGTAATATAAAGAAACACATACAAACCCACCTTCACTTTCATATATGCTAGATTTACATTGTAAAACAAAGACTGTTGACAACATAAAATAAATTAAAAAACGTTTATTTGGATGGAATTAAAATTGTTTCCTTCTTTTGCTGATGATGTATAACTGTCTCTGAAATATTTTCGAATTTACTCGAGATTATTATGAAAATAATTAAACACCAGTACAGAATACTTAAGAGATTTAAATGAAAGTGTAAAGGATGCCTTAAATCAATGCGTTTTGGTGTGATAATTAAAAACAAAATCTGAAAACTAATAAAATAGTAATGTTTTACTTTCAAAATAATATTTTTAGAGTTTTTTTATGCTAAAATAAAGACATAAAAATCCCATTTTTCTTTGGAGGACCTTAGTGACCCCACTCCGTACTTTATGTCAAAAATCGGGCTTCGTACTGTAAGGGTTAAATTAATCGAACTAGACTGACAAAGCTTTACTTAGAATAAAAAAAACGCTATATGTTTAGAAATAAACGCTAACTTGATATTATTTCCATATATTACAACATAATTGTTGTTTTGCTACTGAGTTATCTTTCTCTATTTACTTCATGATATTTCTTCTCTCAATTATCAATTAATATGGTTCACATACTTATTAATTGTATGCAGTTATGCAATATGTATGTAAAGACAGTTAAAATTTGTAAATATTTACGAAAATGTTTAACATGTTTTATATAAAAATAAAGAATAACCAATGTTACAGAACATCTGTCTCTGTCTATCTCTCTATATTTTTCAACGTCTCTCTTTTGCTATTTTTCTTACTAATAGGGGGAAAGTCTACTTGCTAGAAATATTAGAAAAACCGGTTATTATGTAATAAATCGTATGTTGTTGATGTTTCTTGTTTACTTAGTAGGTATATGTAGTATGTAGTATATGGTTAGTGTTGGGAGTGTTAAATGCTTTATTTGTCTACGCTCTCTTGCTTTTCTTTCTCGCTTCATAGACGTTTTTAGAATGTTCTCTTTGTGTGTTAGTTGTATTGTTGTTGTTGTTTTACAAAAATACCAAACACTCAAATGTGTAAGCTCGCTCGCTCGCTTTTAGTTTTTGTTTTGTAAATTTTATTTGGATTATCTCTTGTTTTGTATGTTTATTGTTATTGTAATTTGAATTGTTTTATTTGTATGTATGTAGGCTTGTTAATGTTTTAAACAATAACAAGTCAATAAACTTTAGAGCCATTTCAAATGCATTTTAATTAGGCTATTGGTTCATATTACCTCTCTCTTTTTGTCACGCTATTTCTTCGTGTAATTTAATCTTGTGTTAAGTTTGTTTTAAAGAAAATAAAAATTTTTTCTTTACATACCTACATACATATTTATGCAAATTGAAATTAATGAGTTCTTTTTCTTATTTCAACGATGGTTGGCCATAGTTACAAGAGTGTTGTTATCATCTTTAGCAGGTGATATGGTTCCTTAAGCAATACATACTCTCTCTCCCTCGCTCTCTCTGTTTCTCATTAATTATTTACGTAGGAATGTTATCTTGAATTACGTTTCTAAATGTAAGTATATTATAAGTATGTATGTATGTATGTGGATAGTTATGATTTCACGTGACAGTCTCATTATTATTTACAATTCTCAACTCTTCTATTTATTTTTGTAAATCAAGCTACTAACATTATTTCTTTAACAAACAGTCTTGCTAATGACAAAAATACATACATAAAGAGAACAATAACAACAACAATAAGAATATCAACAACATTAGCATTCTATTTAGGGTTTTGATCGGTAAAAATTAAAACGCAATTACATTATTTCCTAATAATGAAGACGAATAGTGCGTTTTGTTGGAATTGTACTTGAGAATATTTTGCGTACAATTTATAAATTTAAAAAAATAAGTGTACGTGCTTAAAACAACGCATCTCTTGCAAATGTTTATTAATTATAAAACATGTTTAAATTAAATTCCATGAAATCTAATAAAAGATTTGAGATTATCTTTTGTTGTAGGTATTATGATGTTTTAATTTAATTTAATTTGTTCAATCAGTTAAGAAATAAAACTAAAAAAAAACCATAAACTAAAAGAGTCCGCTTTTATCAGCTGAACAATTTAATGTTACAAATCAGTAGAGCGAGAGAGAGAGAGATTACGAGAGAAATAGAAAAAGTTAATTACTTATAATAAAAAACTGTAATAATTTGAACATTTTAGACGCTTATTTTCATAATTAGTTGATAAATTTATGAATTTTTATTTGTTTAAGATTAAGGAGAAAGATTATTTTGTAAAAAAAAAATACTTCTTATTTAGAACAGAGAAAAAACCACAACAGAGGCATGTTATTTAGGTCTCCATGATAACAAACAACCCCAAAAGTATAAATAAATTTGAAAACAATTTTTTTTAATGCTTACAATAGCTTGGATAGCTTCTTATTTGGCTTTAAATAAATTTATATTTTAAATAATAAATGTTTTTGTTTAAAAACCATTACATATTTTACGCACCAATGCATTTCTTAAGTGGGGTACGTTCCTAAAAACACATTTCCACATCGCTGCTGCAAAGTTTTAATCATCTTCATCGTTATTGAATAAGAAAGACAGACAGACTAACTACGAAACTCACAACATAAGAAAATCGTGTGAGTGCGAGACTGGATTAATGACCGTCATTGGTGTCACACCGTTTACTGTATAGAAATGGAGACTTGCACACAGCAACAAACATCTTGAATTGAGTTGAAAACGAAAAAAAAAACCAACAACAACTTTGAATATTGTTAATTCAATATATTGTTTTTTTATAACATTCAATGCCGGCACTACTACTTCCTCCCCGAAAAGATCATGGAAAATTGACAATGCAAAGTAACAGTGCGTTATGGAGATTGTAAGAGAAGAGGGGCCCCCCTATTGTGATTATGTTGTGTACGTGCAATCATGCTCATCGCTGGTAAAAAATGTGCATATTGGAGGAAGCGAATTCCTATTTAATTAAATTAATAAAGAAATTTTGAAAAAAAAAAAATGTTTTTATTAGAGTATTAATTTGAAATGTTTGGGAATTGGAATTGGCTATTTTTATTTATTTTTTTTTTTTTTGCCAAAAATAAGAAAATAATAATTTTTCAAACTACTACTGAAAATTTTAATTTAATATTTTTTGCTTTTCAACTTTGTTTACAACCATTTTCACTTGTAGTTTTTTATTAAACCCCGTAGTAAACAAATTTAAATCAAGAAATTGTAGCCAAAACTGTTTTGTTTTTAACCTTAACAACTTATGTTATGTTTAAAAAATATTAATTAATAAAATAACCTCAAATATGAAATCTTACCTTACTTTTAGTATGGAAATTTACCATTTGCTAATTTATCACTTTTCTTTGTTTTTGTTTTTAAATAATTATTACAAACTCACTCATGATTATAAAAAAGTTCTTCTTTAAAACAAATAAAATAAAAGCAAAAAGAAAAGAAAATAAAAAAACCAGTCGACGACCTTCCCAATTGAAACAACAAAAAATGAAAAGAAATAAAAAAGAAAACGAAAAACAAAAAAGCAAAAAACGGTAAACAAACTAAAATGTCGGCTTTATTTACTATTAATAGAGAAAAACAAAAACAAATTGGGGAATTTTTCATACAAACAAAAATGAAAAACAATTAAGATCATAAGGACTGGACCTATCTATTTTATATCTTCCTAATTTTACTCTCCCACATGCCTTGGCACGCACACACACACATACACTTACTTAAGAATGTTGGCTTTTGTTTATGTTTACATTTGAAACAACAACAATTACAATTTAAAACAACAACAATCAATGTGCACTGGAAACGTATGTGTGCATGTGTTCCTCTCTCTCTCTCTCAAGTTATATATACTTTATATACTATGTCTGACCAGTGTTGACATATTAAGTACTTTTTCATTTCAAAAGTACCGCTTACAGTACCTTTTTCGTTCAAATATATTTTAAAAATAATTCACACTTTCTTTTTTCGCTTCCGTGTTTATTAAATAAAAATTAAGCCCTATTTGTTTAATGTGCTATTGTGGTCTGTCTGTCTAATACGTACGTACGTACGTGGCGTAAGTTAAAGAGTTCAACTGTTCAACCCCCCAGGTCAGGATAAAAAACGAAATCAAAAAACAACGGCCGTTGGTAGAAGGTGAGGGGGAGAGGGAGGTGGGTATGTTGTGTGGGTGGTAATGTAAGAAAAGAAAAACAACAAGAAAGAAAGGAGAGAAGAAGGTGGGGAGGTTGTATGTAAGAAAAGAAAAAGAACAGGAAGTGGGGAGGCCCCCCCCCCGGTTCGGTCGGACAAAAAAAGAAAAAAAATTAATTTTTTTAAATTTTTAATCTTGTTGTGGGTGTGGTGAGTTTCTAAGTGTGGTGAGTTTTTACAAAAAAAAAGTGGTGAATTTCCCCGGGTGTGGTGAATAAAATCGAAACTCACCAAACTGCCGTTATTCGAAATGGGACTGTATTACCATAAACACATGTACTGTACATCATGAGTTGGGAGGTGCGTATCCAGGCTAGATATTTTTCACCACACTTATTGGAGACATTCACCGATTAGTCTTGTTACAAACATTTTATTCGAATAATTTTGTTTTTCTTTTACTACACTAAAATGCAACTATGTTAAATAGTTGATAAGATTTCAAACAGCTGACGTTTGTTGACATTTCTTAAGTGCTAAAAGAAACGGAATCTTTTTTGTTATTTTTCAATCCCCATATTTATTTGTTTATCTTATATTGTAATTGGAAATATTATGTTTGTAAGAAATGAATAATTTGAACTTTGATTTAGATGATACAATAGATGAGGACTTCTTCGGCACTCTCGAGGGGTAAATATTTTTCAATATAAACTCAAAACAGCAATAAAAAAATGCCCTTAAAACTTATCACCACAGTAAATCTTCAAAACTGCAACAATTATTCTTTGATGATGTCCTATCGGTGGAAGACCAGCAACAATCTTTGAAATATCAACGTCCGAAAGCAAGTGATTTGAAAACCAAAGATGTTAGTGAGGAGCCCACAACCTCTAATGCCTCCAGCCGCACCTTACTGGCCAAAGTGGTGCTGGCATTTAGGCAAGGTGAGTCACAGGGTAAAGTGGGGCTGGCTTTAATACAAAATCCAGATGAGACGTGTGCCATAATCATGTACAAATCCAAGGCTAACATATTAACAAACTTCAAACTAGAGACTAATAAGCTGTATAAACAATTAAAATATTGGCAGTTTTATGATGAGCAGTCTCTATATTGGAGTTTTAGCTTTGACAGTGTGCAAGATGAGGAAGAGTTTAAGGAAAATTTAAAAATGAAACAAATTTCCTTTAAGGAAGCTCAAGAAAGTGATCAAGCCACTGAACAAATAAACAAAGAAGCTACTCCTGTTATTAAAGCACAATTTATAGCAACCGATGAAGAAAATCATGGACACAGTAGTAGTAAAAAAACTAAAAATTCTTTAATAAAACGTATGGCCAAAATGGGCAGACCTTTGCCAACTATGTCAACGCAAAACAGCACACAAAGAACTACAGACTATAGTGACTCATCAGATACAGAAGTTATACAGACGCCTTTAAGTTTAAGCCAAAAGCCTGCCATAGCACCTAGAGGCAGTAGTAATTTAAGCAACATCAATAACAATCAGCAACTTGTAGCTTCTGCGCTTACTTTAAGTCCATCAACGATGCCATCAAGTGCTATTTATCCTGTAAATCCTTTAGAAAGCCAATATATGCAAATGCTTTTAACAGAACAAAGAACTCAGGGTTCAGAGTTGCGCATGAATATGAACAAATTGGAAAATAAAATTGAAAAAGTCTTAGATAAACTGGAACTCTGTGATAGACATGATGGCAAACAGAAACTAGAAAAAGATGATGAAATTTTAGAATTGGAAGAGAAACTGCTTGTGCTTAAGAAGGAGAATAGAAAATTGAAACAAAGTTTGCAAGATAAATCGAACGAAAATCAATTAAAAGACAGTTTGTATGATTTGCAAGAGGATTTAAAATCTGTAAATGTAAACCATAAGAATGATGTTAAACAAATAGTAAAACAATTAATACAACAGCTTAAAGAGACAGTTGAAGAAAGAGAAGTTTTAGAACAAAAACAAGAAACGAGTGAAGGTAAGAGTAAAGAGTTACAAAATGATTTAAGGCTTAAGGAAATGGAAATCAGAGATTTAGAAAAACAAATAAAGGCTTTAAAAGACAATGAAGAGTTGCTCAAAACAAACCTAAAGGAAATGGAGAAAGAAATTATTGCTGCAAAGGAAACGATATGTAAAGTTGAAAAGGATTTACTGGAAAATAAACAGGAAATCGTTAATCAAAATGCTACTACGAATGCTTTAGTGAAATCTATAATGAATAATTTATATATGGATATTGCAGATAAATTGGAGAATTCGAATTCAGCAAATAAAGAACAAATTCTATCTTTAATAGCTGGGTCCATTAGAAAACAAACCTTGGAGTCTTTGCAACAAAGCAATGTTAAATAATAATAAAGAAAACACTGTTTGGATTCGTGTGTTTTCGAGGTGAAAGGATTTTGGGAATTTGAACTAAAGTATTTATTTCAATATTATATTTATATATATATGTATATTCCAGTTTTGTTTTGCATACAATTTTGTTTATAGTATTTTCATAATAATAAAGTTTGTTTGTCATTATATAGGGAAAGTATAACCTTAATAAATTACTATATAACTTATATTATAAGTATGTCATTCATTAAATGTGTTTTATTTTAAAAGGAAACAAAATATTCTAAGGATTGATTATTGATTATTTCAATATGAAAAAGAAAAAATATTATAACATGTAGTTTTTCTATCGTATGGAAGGAAATTACTTACAATAACCACAACTGACACATCTTTAAGGGTTTATTACATGAATTATTGCTTAATTTAAATGACGTTGTTTAAGTTTAAATGAGAAAATGCTAACTGCCTACAGGAAAAATGCTTTTTAATTTAATTATTCTATGGAAATCTTTTGCAATCTCTTTAGTATGTAATGTATTACTACTATTTCTTTATTTAGGAGTCTATATATAAGAATCAAAATGCTTTATAATATACTATAGAATACATGACATTTGGTGGGTACATAAATTCGAAAACTGTTTCTTTTATATTTTAAATAATATAGGGTCTGTCTGCTAAGGATAAAATTTGATTAGAAATAAAAACAAAATAACATTTACGTAATTGCCTATAATAAGAGCTTTCTTCTGTCGTTACGAACTTTTTAAAATTTAAAACTTTTTCTTTCAAAATCCCTTCTAAATTTATTAACTTATAAACAAAACTGTAATATTTTTTACCTGATTTAAAATAAATATTTGAGAAGCTATAAAATGTTGATTAGATCTCTTTCTTGTTTTATAATGTTGATTTATCAATCAGAAGAAGATTCATCTTCGGAGTCGGAGGTGGTATCACTGGTTTTATAACGTCTACGCTTGACTTTAGTTTTTTTGCGCCTCATAGCAGACCCCTCGGAGGCCTTACGTTTGTATTTACCCTTCTTACGTACTTTGCGACCCGTTTCGTCTGATTCACTAGTGGAAGACTCTTCATTATCGCTAGAGTCAGATTCGGTGGTTTCAACACTGGTGGAAGACGAGGTAAGCGATGATGAGGTTGTCGCTGGTGACGACGTCGATGACGCCGAAGCTGAGCTCGATGAGCTTTTCTTCTTATGTTTTCTGGCTCTCTTGGTTTTCTTCTGATGTTTCTTATGTTTAGTTTTTCTCTTTTTGGACTTTTTCCTTTTCATAATCTTTGAAGGCTTTCGGTGTTTCTCAAGCAATGCCAATTCCTTTTCCTTAAGCTCTTTCATGCGTAATTCAGTCAAGGGCGTCAAATACTCCAATTCCGAATCAGAGCTGGTACTCTCAACATCCAACAGTATTTCCTTATTGGGATCAACCTTTAGTTATTACAATAGTGTATACAGGAATAATATAGACGAGATACAGTTAGCAAAAATGTGCTGCTGGCAAACAAGTTTTATTTTTTAGTTTACCTTGAGAAAGTTTCTACATTGAAACGTTAAATGGCCGGCATAACCACATTTTTTACAAGCTGCCCTGGAGGATTCCTTATTTGGATTTGCCAAAGGAAAACTCATTTTCTTATAATCAAAGCCAGTAGCTTTTTATAGCCTCAAACAAATTAATTGAATTTCTACTTCAATCGTCTTAATTATTAATATTTTCCCGTTAATACCACAGCAAATAAACAAAATTGTCAAACTAAATTAGCAGCAAAATACAACTACAACAAAACAGCTGATAAGAAAAACAACAACGAACAGTTGAAAAATATGTTCTCTCTCTCTCAATGCTGCTTTCTCTTTTTCAGCCTACCACACTGCTTGATTATTAGCAATCCAAAGCGATTCGCTAAATATGGCAGCTTTGTTTTTCACTAAATTACTGTCAAGTACGTCATCAATTTCATTGTAGGTTGCAGTCAGTGAAAGAAAATATTGCAGGAGATTTTTTTGCAAGAAAATCAACTATTTTTTTAATAATAAAATAATTAATATTTTTAAGTAGTTAGCCTCAGTAAATAATCAATACTTTAATTAGTTAAACGCTATACATTCGCTATTGGCTTAATTGTTTCATCAAAGAGAACCAACAAAAAGAGAAAAATATTTGGAATTTTTCCTAAAAGTGTTGTGTGAGTGAGTGTGAGTGTTGCATTGAAAAAAGAAAAAACAAAAGAAAGAAAAAAACGACATCTTTTGTTCATTATTTGCTAAGTGACCCTTAACTTATTTGTTCGTATGCTATCTTCAAGTTCTCCCATTACTTTAGCGGGGAGTATAAATAGTGCGTCATCATCAGCAGCAGCCATGCAACAGCAATCAAATGTTTTTTCCGCTTATGGCGATAAGGCCCAAATGGGTTTGGACATAGAATATGGCACGGATCCTGCGAGTGGTGCGATTTTCAAATACGAAGGCCGTAAACACGATGATCTTAAGCAGATGTTGGACAGCAATAAAGATGGTTTGAAATTGGAAGCCATGAAACGTATTATTGGCATGATTGCCAGAGGAAGAGATGCAGGAGATCTGTTTCCGGCTGTTGTCAAGAATGTGGTATCGAAAAATATAGAAGTTAAGAAACTGGTATATGTTTACTTGGTACGTTACGCCGAGGAACAGCAGGATTTGGCCTTACTTTCCATTTCCACATTCCAAAGGGCTCTAAAAGATCCCAATCAGCTGATAAGAGCATCTGCTTTGAGAGTTTTGTCTTCTGTGCGTGTGGCCATGATCGTGCCTATTGTTATGTTGGCTATAAGGGACAGTGCATCCGATATGAGTCCTTATGTGCGCAAGACAGCTGCCCATGCCATACCAAAGCTATATTCTATCGATCCAGAACAAAAGGATGAATTGGTCACAGTCATAGAGAAATTACTATCAGATCGCACTACTCTAGTAGTGGGCTCTGCTGTAATGGCTTTTGAAGAGGTCTGAATTGTTAATAGAAATCGCTGGCAATTATTATGTTCACTATTTTTATTTTTAGGTTTGTCCCGAACGTGTAGATTTGATTCATAAAAACTATCGCAAGCTATGCAATCTTTTGGTGGATGTTGATGAATGGGGCCAGGTTATCATTATAAATATGCTGACCCGCTATGCTCGTACCCAGTTTGTCGATCCGAATGCAGACGAGCCAAGTGATGCAGAAAATGCTCAAAGTTCTGAAGAAAATAAAAAGTTTTACGATGACTCTGAGGAAAGCGATTCGAATTCAAGCGATGACGAGGGGAATAAAAAATCCAAACATCGCTCCGGCAATAAGAAGCAATCTTCAACATCTTCACCCTCTTCGAGTTATCATGTAGATTTAGATCATCGTTTATTGCTGAGGCAAACAAAACCATTACTACAGTCGCGTAATGCCTCAGTGGTAATGGCTGTAGCCCAATTGTACCATCATGTGGCACCACGTCAGGAGGTGCAAATAATTGCCAAGGCTTTAATACGTCTTTTACGCTCTCATAAGGAAGTACAGAGTGTTGTATTAACCTGCATAGCTTCTATGTCGACTAAACGTAAGGCCATCTTTGAGCCTCATATAAAGTCATTTTTTGTACGCACAAGTGATCCCACTCACATCAAGCTTTTAAAGCTAGAAATTCTTACCAATTTGGCCTCCGCTGCCAGTATCTCCTTGATCCTTAGAGAATTTCAAACTTATATATCTAGCAGCGATCGTCCATTTGTGGCAGCCACTATACAAGCCATTGGCAGATGTGCTGGCTCTATTAAGGAAGTTACAGAAACTTGCCTCAGTGGTTTGGTTCATTTGCTGTCAAATCGTGATGAGTACGTTGTAGCCGAGAGTGTAGTGGTAATTAAGAAATTGCTGCAAACTAAGGCTGCTCAACATTATGAAATTATCTCTCAAATGGCAAAACTATTGGACTTTATTAAGGTACCTGCAGCCAGGTCTTCAATTATATGGCTTATCGGGGAGTATAGTGAAAAAGTTCCAAAAATAGCTCCAGATGTTTTAAGAAAAATGGCCAAAACATTTGTGGATGAAGAAGACGTTGTTAAACTACAAGTTCTTAATCTCGCTGTGAAACTATATCTTACAAATCCTCAACAAACATCGCTGTTGTGTCAATATGTATTCACATTGGCTCGTTATGATACAAATTACGATATACGCGATAGAGCTAGATTCCTAAAACAGTTTATTTTTCCTACCAACAGCAAGAGTAATGCACTGTCAAATGTAGCAAAGAAAGTGTTTCTTTCATCCAAACCAGCTCCAACTTTGGAGAGTAAATATCATACTCGTAATCTGTATCAGTTGGGATCTTTATCTCACTATTTGAATATGCGCTGCATGGGCTATAACGATTTACCTGGTTTTCCAGAACAGCCTTCAGATCCTTCGGTGCGCAATGTTGATGGTTTTATGCAAGAAAATGTAAGTCGCATGTCAAATCATGTGGCCAACAATCAGCCGCATTACACACCACAAAAGGAAACCAATTCAAAGGAAAAGAAACACAAGACAACTGACAATTCGTTTTTCTCGGAATCAGAAGAAAAATCATCGGAATATTCCAGCTCAAGTGGTTCATCTTCTTCTGGTTCATCGTCTGATTCAGAAACGGACTCAGATGATGAGAATAAAAATGAGACTCCTAAAACTGGGGCAGTAAAGAATGCTCAAATGCATAAAAAATCAGACGTTTCTACAGCAAACAATAATAACATAGTTAACAATGCCAATGGCTCGGGCACTTCAGACTCTGATTCATCATCTTCATATGGCTCTTCATCATCATCGGCTAGTGAATCTTCAGATTCAGAATCTGAAAGCGATTCTGAGATTAATACACCGGCCAAAAACAACAATAAACCCTTAAACTCTTCGAAAGTGGATACGGAAAATAAAAAAGAACAGAAAAGTAATTTAGATCTACTACTAGATCTGGATGATATACCCCCTATAGGGCCTGTAATGACACCTTCACTAGGCGGTTTCCTAACACCAGGTATGAATAACAACAATGAGAGTGAAAATGCAAATGTATAATGATTTTTCTTTATAACTCTAGGCACACCCTTAGCAGCTGCTAATAATGCAACTTTAGTACCACAAAATATGGCTAATCGCATAGACCTAGTTGGCCCTTCTTACATCTCTTACAACCATAAGGAGTTGTTAAACAAACTTTCTGGTCACGGTTTACAAGTTAGCTATCGTTATAACCGTTCTCCTCATCTTTACTCCTCTGCTATGGTATCCATAGAACTGCAATTTATCAATCAAAGCTCTGAAGAGATATCCAATATACAAATGGGACAGAAATCTTTGCCACCAGGCATGCAAATGCAAGAATTTGCGCCCATTAACTTGTTAAATCCTGGCCAATGTGCCACCAGTGTTATGGGTGTTGATTTTAATGATTCCACTCATGCCATTGATTTTGAAATCATTTCAACTAACGGAACATCACGAGTAACCTTTAAACCTGCAATAGGCGAACTCATACGCTCTGTGCACATTTCGGAAACGTTATTTAAAGAGGAACGTCTCAAGTTAAGGGGCATGAATGAACATCAAACTAAATTGAAACTGAAACGTGATGCTATTGAATCAACAGCCTTAAAACAGAAAATATTTGAATGCATTAATGTGGCTGCCTTGAATGCTAATAACAGCGAAGACAAGTATGTTTATGACTTTGTGGGACAAACTATGACTTCAAAGAGTTTGGTGCTTATCACTTGTGATTGGTCACAAACTCCGGACGATTTAATTGTACAGGTTAATTGCGAAAAAATGGTTATTGGCTCAATGGTTCTAAATGAAATTTCCAGTTATTTGAATGCCACATTTAAATATTAAACTAAACTTATACACTTTTGTTAAAAGCAACGAACTAAAAATCATTTGGAGACAAATGCAACCAACATACAAGTAACAAGTAAAAGTAATCAATCCTATAATATAAAAAAAAGATCAAATGATAATAGTTTTTAAGTACCATTTTCGATGTCGTCCTTAACTAAATGTTAATTAATTAATATTCAATGTTCTAAGCTGAAACAAAACAAAAATGCTGTGTTGAAATTGGGGTTTTTCTATTTGTAAAGTTATTGCTCCACCAAAAAAATAAGCTTGTTTTTATGGAAAAGTGTTAATTAATTTTGCCTTTAAACAAAGTATTCAATTTTTATAGAACGTATTATTTCAAAATTTAATAAGTAAAATGATAACATTGTTTCGCATTATATTATATTTTTTTTTATATTTTCAATTAGTTAATAATTGTAAAAATCATTCTATATTCAATTTTATTATATAAAATATAAATAAAAATACAATAAAGCCTGCATTGCATAAATACAACAAACAATCTTTAATAACTTAAGCAATTTCTTAAAAGTTACTTACTGTGCAATTGTCCTGGCCTTTGTTACGATTTAATATTTTAAACACTTTAAGGTTTCGTTTTAAATTATTTTCTATGGCTAAAGCTATGCTTTATAAATAAAACTAAATAAAAACAAACAAATTAAAAATGTTTTCTTAATAAATAATTAACTTTTTCCACTTCTAAAATCAACAGTTTTTACAATGGCGGAAAAACGCTTTTCAATCCGTTGTTTTTAACCCGTTCTCTTTTACTCTCTCTCTTTTTTTCTTCTCTTTCAATATGTTAATAAAGGTTGCCACTCGTCTAAACATATGTTTTGTTATTGTTGTTTTTATTGAAATGACATCACATTTGACAGTTGCTGAGACAACTCAGTGTTTTTTTTTTAATAGAGGAGCACAACATTTAGTGAAAAAATTTATTTTTTATAATTGTTTTATGTTTTCTATTCAAAAAAATATAATTCATGCTCAAAATTAAATGAAATTCAACTAAAAGTATTAATTAAACAACAATATTTTTATGAAACCTTAAAAATATAACAACAAATAACGTGAAATATGTATTGAAAGTAAAACAGAGAAAATGCAAAAAATTTAGTCCAATTGGAAAGAACGAACGAACATACAACAACAACTGTATGCGTGGATGTGTCTGCCTATGGGGAGAAATCCATAAGAAACAATAGAGCTCTTGAAATAGATTATAAATTAATCTATTTTAATATTAAATATACTAAAATAAATACAATTAAATAAAAATTTGATTGTAAGTGTTAGTGAAAAGTTATAGGCAGCAGTAGCAGCAGCAGCAGCAACTGCAACAACAATAAGACAGTAGTAATAAAACAACAAAACTGGAACATGAGTAATAATACGTCCAGTAATGGTAATAACGGAGATGTTGGCGTTGCAAGTGCTAATGGCGGGCGACGTACACAACAACAAGTGGATTGGAATCGTTTTGGTTTAGGTAATGAGGATGATGGTGAGGTGGTGGTGGCAAACTTTCGCCAACGTGCCAACACAGGCGGTTTCATCGATCTGGGCAATGAACACACGTATGCTTCTGGCGGCCATCAGGCTTCCGGAGCCAATGAGATATTTGCACAAGAACAGGGCGATAAACCATGGTAAGGAAGCTTGCTATTAAAGGCACCCCTTCTGAACATTTAAAACTTGATTTGATTAACAGGTGGCGCTCAAATTTCTTTATATCCCAACCGGTTTTGTTTGGTACATGGGATGGTGTGTTTACCTCCTGCCTTATTAATGTATTTGGTGTCATAGTATTTTTACGTTCCGGCTGGATTGTGGCTCAAGCAGGCATACTGAATGCCATACTCATTATATTTTGTACTGTAGTTATAGCCTTAGTTTCGGTATTATCAGCCGTAGGCATATGTGAGCGGTGTCGTGTGGAAAGTGGTGGAGTTTATTTTCTTATCGCGCACACTTTAGGCTCAAGGTTTGGTGGCTCTTTAGGTCTGCTGTACTGTTTTGGTCAGGCTGTTGGTTGTGCTTTAAATGTCATGGGTTTTGGTGAGTCCATGGCTGGTTTAGTTGGCTTAGAAGGCAATAAATGGGCCATACGAGGCTTTGCCACTGCAGCCGTACTACTTTTAGGTTGTATCAATGTGGCTGGTGTTAAATGGGTCATAAAATTGCAATTTATATTGCTTATGATCCTTTTGGTATCAGCTTTGGATTTTATGGTTGGCAGTTTTATTGGCGAAGATCCACGTAAGTAGTCTAATGTTCTACAAAAAAGAAAACAATTTCTTTTAACTTAAATACTTACCTTCAGAAAATGGTTTCGATGGCTGGGCTAGTAATAATTTCGTTGAAAATCTATGGCCTAAGTATGAGGATGGGTATTCTTGGTTTAGAGTGTTTGGTGTATTCTTTCCCACTGTCACTGGTGTGTTGTCGGGCATTAACATGAGCGGTGATTTAAGAGCTCCCTCCACCGACATACCCAATGGTACTTTGGCTGCTTTTGGCACTTCGTAAGCAATTGAAAACAACATTGTTTTATTACATTTATAATATGAAATTAATTTATTTTGCAGTACCTTCCTTTATATGGTGTTCCTTTTGTTTTTGGGCTCTACATGCCAGAGAGATACTTTGTTAACTGATTTTATGATTGTAGTAAAAGTTTCTGCTGTTCAGTTACTTTTGGTAGCCGGTATTTACGTATCAAGTATGTCTTCTTGTTTGGGAGCCATGTATGGCACGCCTAGAGTACTACAAAGTATAGCCAAAGAAAGTGTTATTCCCGGCATAGATATATTGGCCAAAGGTGTAAGTTTCCTCTCTAAATATTGAATATTAATATTGAAATTTAATTATTCTTTTCTGTTTTAAGCGTGGTCCCAACAAAGTGCCTTTGTATGCCATGGGTGTAGTGGCCGTTGTAACAGTGACTTTCATTATAGTGGGTGACATTAATTTCTTGGCGCCTATTGTTACCATGCCGTTTTTGCTGACATATGCCTGTATTGATTATTCATATTTTGCTTTGGCCCAAACTTTTGATATACAAGAACAGCGTGAAGAACGTTTCCGCATACAAGCTTCATCACCCTCCTATGAGACACGCCGCTATGGTGCTACCCAGGACGGCAATGATTTAGATTTACTGTTCCCCGATAGAGTGCGTCATAAAAATCTACAAAGTCCACAAAATTCACCTTTACATGTGCCTTCAAACTCCCAAAATGCTGCATTACAAAATGGTAATGTACAAAATACAGCTGCCGCCACAGCAGCAACAACATCTGCCGCTAACATATATACAGAAGGTGTTAATAGTACAAATACTGAGGATAACTTAGAGGCAGTAACAACACAAGATAATGAAGATGAAGAGCCCATTGCTCCCATCAGGCCACCCATACATTCCAAAACGAAAAATTGGTATTCAGGTTACTGCAATAGATGGGCTTCATTATTAGGAGTGAGTGATTTTAAGCTATTGAAGCTTTGGCTTTGATTTTATAAAAATCCAATTATAATTTCAATTTTCAGGCGTTTACCAAAATCTTGGTAATGTTATTGGTCAACTGGTATTATGCCTTAACCTGTTTCCTGGTAGTGTTTGTTATATGGTTTTATGTGGGTACAGCCAATCCGGCTGTTAAACCAGGCGTTACGGCCGAATTTAATTTCTTTGCATGGCTTAAAAGTGTTATTTTCCGTTGCTTTGGGTAAGTGGTTATAAGAATATGTGAGTGTTTCCTTTATTTCAATGTTTAAATTGTAGCAAACGCATGCATGAATATGAACAAATTGTGGTGACACCTTCATGTCCTGGCGTTGATTTGTCCCCTACACAATTGAACGAAGACAATGAAGACTTTTCACAGAGAAGAAGATATCATCATTCATCCGTTGTGGAAGGCCATTTAGTTAATGACATTTAAACAAACAGCTTTAAATGTAAACAAAGCTGGACCAAACTCAGTTAATACAGATATAAAATAACCCTCCCGTTTTTGTTTTTTTTTTTTTTTTTGGAATAGATAAAAGAAAGAAAGAAAAAAAAAAGAAGTTAAGAATTAAAGTGAAAACAATAACTTAAATCTAGCCGTTATATAGTTATTAAAGCAATATTTATCAATAACAAAATTATATAAACAAGTCTTTACATATATATTTAAATATGAATACATATATACATACACACATATATATACATATATATATAAACAAATATTTACAAATTTTTGCAAAATCCATTATAAGCTCAAGTGAACTTTTGTATGTATAAAATAGAAGAAAACACTCTCTCTTTTTTTCTTTAGTAAATTTAAATTTAAAACCAAACGGCCTATAAAAAATCCTTATATATTAAAACATTGTATGCAAAAGCATTTAGATATGACTAATGACTTAATATTCTTATAAGTTTTTCAATTTAATTTCGTTTCTCATTATATAATACATGAAAACGTGTTTTAGTATGTTTCCTAATTTTTCTTTTTATTTTTTTTTTAACATTTACAAAATTTATAAAGAAAAAACACAAAAAAACAAAGTTAATGAATCATTTTTCTTAAGGAAACATATGTGATACTTGAGATAATAAAACATTAAAACTAATATAATTACTTATTAAAAAAAAAAAAAAGAAATCAAATTCAAATCAAATCTAAACTACTATTTTTATTGTATAATTTTAATTTCCTATACAAAGGGTTTTCATTTAATGATTTTAATTTATTTGATTTGCTTTCTTTATATGCTAAATATATATCATATAAAACACAAAAGAATAATTATTTAAATGTTTTTGAAATGTTTAAATATGAAATTTTCTTTATTAATGTGGTTTTTTTCAATAAGAATTTTAATATAAAGTGTATAAAACAATAATATTATATCATATATAGACAAACAAAACAAAAACCATATAAATGTATATTTAAAAATCAAAAACAAAAAGAAAAATTATAACAATTTGTATATGTTTAAGTAATAAACGCATTTAATGTAAATTAAGATAATTTGCTATAAACTTAAAAGCAAGTGCTTTATTTCGAATTGATTCGCCTGTTTGTTTGTTTATCTTAATTTAATAATTTCAACCTTAAACCTTAAAATATTGCTTAACATATTAATTTTCCTCTCTGCAGGTATCCCCCACACATAGTTAAACAGCAATTTAACGCCAAGTGTGTGACAAAACAAATAAGTAAGTACATACATATATTTCTTAATATATTTCTAATGGTTTTCTAATTTATTTGTTTTATTTTTAAATTTATCATTTTAGTTTATATTCTTTAACATAACCCAAGTTAACTGACCTTGAGTGTGAAACAAGTTTTGTAAAAACCATGTTTTCTTTAAGGTAATTTATGATTTTAACTTATTTGTAGTCACTTTGCGATTGCCTAACAAAGTTTATTTAAATTATTAAAAAAAAAAAAGAAAATTATAAAAACCCGATTATCTTGTACCATAAACTATGGAAAGCAATAATAAAAAATAAATTTTCACTTAAAACTTAACAAAGAATAACAACAACAACGGCAGCAAAAGAGAAAAAGAAAACGGAAAAACATTGTGTCCAAACCTATTGAATAGTTTCGATGTTGTCCGTTATTATTATTGTTGATAATGCTGCTGTTGCTGATGTTGACGATGATGATGATGATGATGATGATGTAAGTTAAGGTGTAAAATACAATTTAACATGCTTTATTTAAAATTGGTTATCGATTAATTAAGCTATTTGCTACAAAGCTAAGAAAATTCAAAATAAAATGAAACACAAAATCAACTGCAAAAAGTTAAATGAAAATATATTGGGTGTGTTAGCTTAAAAATTGTGGCTTACAACTTATGTGTGTTCAAACATAGGGAGGATTCAGTTTCCAACACTAATAAATAATCAACAAATAAATAATCTTCGTAGCACAGTGTATTTTTTAAACGTTTCGAGAATTTTACTTTTTTCCTTTCTTTACTTCTTTTTATTTACAAAACAGTTATACTTTGTAAATATATTTTTTATACATACATAATCGGTCATTACAACCCTTCAGTCAGGATTATTAACCTAGTTTCTCACACTACTTATGTTGTGTGTGTTAATTTTATACATAAGTGGCGGGACCTACAGTTTAAAGTCGATTCCGAACGACAGATTTTTGAGAACTTTTCATGGCAATTTCGTTTTTACTCTCAGAGTTTTTGCCAGAAATCTGCTGAGAAGAAATCGCCGAAAAAATACTTTTTGTATTTTTATTTTGATGTCTGGCCGGGGACTCGAACCCGTTTATTCCCGTTATTATTTTTATTTTCCCCTGAAAATAACGGTGCTTTTATGGTTGTTCAAGAATAATACATAAATCATACGAATTTGCAATTTAATTTAGATTTAACTAGCAGATTGTACCCGGCGTTGCGCAGGTTATAAAAATAACAATAAACAAAAATTCGGTTATTCGGAAACCAGTTTATCAAACAACCCAGTTTTTTGAATACTCTAAGTCCCAAATATAAATGCATGCAATTTGCCCGTTTTTCACCCCTTTCCTCCTTTTTGGTCCAACTTTATAAACAAAACACCTCCAATAGCTATTTGGGAAACTTAACCAAGCTAAATCGTAAAAAAATACTTTTAAAACAAATAAAATACATCATTTATGCATAAAGTACTAATTTTTGCCCTTTTTTCCCTTTTGTTAAAATTTTTTAATAGATTTATAGCCTATAACCTGCACCGACAAAACCTCGATCAATATCACAAATTTCAAGAAAATCGGTTCAAGCGTTCAGGCGTGATTGGTTATGCTCTTAATTTTCCCGTTTTTAGCCCCTTTCCCCCTTTTTGGACCTCTTTTTCAACTTTAGATACGGAACACCTCTAATTGCTATTTGGGGAAACTAACCAAGCTAAAATGTAAAAAATTACCTATTACCATTTTTTTTTCCCTTTGTCCCCTTCCTTCTCCCCTTTTGGTCAAAATTTTGAAAAGATTTATAGCCTATAATCTGCTCGATTTATATCCTATGCACTCAATTTGGACCCCTTTTGGTCCAACAACGGAATACCTAAAATAACTATTTGGGAAACTAACCAAGCTAAATCGTAAAAAATTATCTATTACCATTTTTTCCCCATTTCTCCCATTTTTTCTCCCCTTTTGGTCAAAATTTTAAAAAGATTTATAGCCTATAACCTGCACCGACAAAAGCACGATCTATATCCCAAATTTCAAAAAAATCGGTCCAGGCGTGGTTGGGTAACGAACAAAACAACAAACATTTGGGAAACTTAACTAAGCCAAATCGTAAAAAATTACCTATTACCATTTTTCCCCATTTTTTCTCTCCTCTTGGTAAAAATTTTGAAAAGCTTTATAGCCTATAACCTGCACCGACAAAAGTCCAATCTATATCCCAAATTTCAAGAGAGTCGGTCTAAGCGTTCAGGCGTGATTGGCTAACAAACAAACAAACAAAAAAACAGACTTACAGAAAGATTTATAATATATATTAGGATTAGTGTCAAAAACATTGAATGCTTCGATAGAAAAATATTAAATTTTTAAACCTCGCTCGCCTCTTCTCGGTTAAATTACAATGAAGTGAAATAATAAATTAAATTGAAATTATATTTTAAATAGTAAAAAGAGTGATTTTATTTCGCGAAACCTTTGAGTGCTCTTAAAAAGTATTTTCTATCGACTTTATGTTGCTTCAAGCAACCTGTATATCATGTTTGGCTGTTTGCTGTTGCTGAAATAGTGCAATTTCCATAATTCGCCATTCTTTCAGTTTTTATTGTTCGTAGCTGAGCTACCTCCGCTGGATGAGTCCGTAATTGAATGGGAAATTTACACGGTAGGACACAGTTATGACCAGTATGATTTCAATATGATGTTAGGATGTAATTTCGTAAATTCTCAATATTTTTGTACAGATTTATCTCAAATCTCTATCACTAACTTTACATTGGACTTATTAAGTTGGTTCTATCATCATCGATAGGCATTCAAAGCTTAGATGAGCTTTTAATAACTTCTGTTGTAAATACCACATTTTTTAAGTGATACACCCAATAATAAAATAAATAAAAATAACCTTTCACTTTAATGCACTGTTTTTCAATAAAAAAACAAGAAGAGATATTGAAAGAAATTTAAAAAACATTGCATTTCCTTATAACAGCATAATCATAATATAAAATTGGCCTTAAAAACATGATATAAAAATTATTTAGAAATGTTTCAATGATTGAATTAATTATAAATGCTTTAATAAAAGCTTAGTTTGTATACTTAGCATATACATAATATTTATCTAGGGAATATCTTTTTTTTTATTATTTTTTTGTTTACTCGTTTGCCTCAACATTTGAATTGAATTGCATAATTTCAAATTAAAAAAAAAAACAAATCATTTTCATTTAAGCCATAAAGAAAGAAGATCTTTACCTACTTATGTATAAATTACTTCATTAAAAACTTCTTCTTCTTCTTTGCTGCTTGGCATCAATATTGTTGACATGCTTTTAACATTGTCATCTTCGTTTTTATCTTCATCAACAACAGCTAGCATCAGCTAGCATCAGCCAGCAGCCGCTTGAGTAGTTTTTTTAAAGTGTGCTGATGGTGATAGTGTTTGGTGATGATAATGCTGCTGCACTCTGTTTATTTTTTTGGGTTTGGTTTGCTTCTTTTTTCACTTCTTTTTCCCCAAATGCTGAATGCTTTCATTTCTTGGTATTACATATTTGACCACTTGTCTCTGTTTAGCGGTCTTTATGTGGCCACGTTTGGTTCACACGCATGCTTTTGAATGGCGTATTTTTGCTCTCCAGCACGCATAAGTTTTGGTTTTGTAGAGCTTTTTTTTACCTACAATACAATACAAAATACAATTATTATTTGCCATTTATTATTATGGCTTTAACTTTTAAACTAATAAATACTTTCTCCTTGCTAAGCTAAGTTAATAAGGTACGCTATGTTTTGGTGTGGTGTAGTGTGTTGTGTTGCGGTTATTTTATTTTTTATTTTAATTTAAAATGTTTCCCACTTTGTTGGTTGATTTTTTATGCTTCTTTCCTCTCATATCACTTTATTTTTTTTCTTGTTTGCTAGTTTGGCTTGATTAGTCATAAAAAATTCATAAATTGTATTTGCTAATCATCATAATATGTAAATATGCACGCTTAAACGTACATACATATATACGAAGTTATTTAATAGTTAGTAAAATAAATATTTAAAATGTATGTTTGAGTATAAATATTACGTCTTTATTGCATTTTGAGTTTTGATTTAAAATAGAATACCCGTTTAAAGAAAGTTACAAACACAATTATTCACTTTATGAAGGTGCTAAAAACTCAGCACGCAAAAATGTTTACCCAAACGAATATCACATCATGAGGAAGTGTATGGAAAGCCAAGCATTTCTTTTTTATTTTTTTGGTTTACCTTCTATTTATCCTTTCACTTTTCAGTAGAAGGGTCGCCCTATTGCCTCTGTTTAATGTCTACTCAAATTAATTTCCACATTGCGGTTTATGCCAGTCTGCTTTTATATCGTCAGATCAATCGTAAACTTAACCTTGTTTAAGTTTTATTTCAGCTCCACGATATAAAAATCCAGTTGGTTTTTTTTTTAAAGAAAAAAAGAGAAACGAATACATGCCGTCTATAAAATTTTGTTATCATTGATTTAATTTTATTTATTTATTTAATTTTATGTTGAAATTAATTTCATTTCAGACTATTAAATAAAAATTTTATTTTAGTTCAAAGAGATTTTAGATATTTTAGTTTAGCTAGAGATTTTATCTTAATTTTTATGTTTTTTTAAGATTTATAGTATATTGGGCAGGACCCATACAAGTTATAAAATATAGAACTGGAAATAGCAGTTAAAGGGAAACCATTTTTCAACAAAATTGTTTTCAGTGTCAAATATATTTTTATGGCTATGGATAGCCTCGCAGCAAATATTCGGGGGGAATCTCTTCTGGTCTAAAACCTGGATTAGCAGCTTGAGTTTACTGCTCTGGATAACAGGACAGAGGTATTATTTTGGCCGGCCACGACTCCCCCTCATTAATTACAGCACAATTCGTTAACATACAGACATAACTGTACACCATAAATAAGTTTTCCCCTTTTAGAGACAGAAATCCTACCTACCTAATGGGCTCTCATTCCATTCTATTACGTTCCAGTTAGGCCATATCTCCTATATCTCCTCTATTTTTCATAATACCTCTGCTCTCCTTTTAAATTTGACAGATTAGCTAGAAGAAGTATTCCACCGAAGGCCTTATGATCTTTAGTTCTATATGATAAACTCAACATAATCGATAGTATTCAAACGTAGTAACTTGATAGTTATTATACTATGTCGCAGGCCTATATTATGGTTAGAAGTGTGGATTTTTTTTTTGCAGTTACAGCTGCTATTTAATATCTATCCCAGTGGTGGTTGTCTGTTTCATTAGATATTAAATATAAGATGAAATAAAACACAGTTTTACTGTGCTTTAAAAGCCTGTTCAGATTGTTTTTGTGTAACACTTGACATACATAGTCTCTTCTGATTTCCGTCGGGTATACTTCTTTAGGTATTTTTGTTATTATTCCAGCTTTGAATCTTTTCTACAGCTGACAAAAGAGAAATACTACGATATAATTCTCTCTTTGTAGCATATTTTCCAGGTTTTAGTATAGGTATTAACCGGACTGCCTTTCAGAGATCTGGTTAGCAATGAGGAATAGATACTTTAAAGAATACCTTGGCCTAAGCCCAGTTTTTAATACCAACATGGAGATGCTAAGACCTTCTGAAGTTTAATTAATTGAGAGTAAAGGAAAATGTCTCACAATCTTTTTTAAGATTCTTGGCTATACGTATTATTGTTCGCTATGCCTTATAATGTGAGTTTAAGAGAGATTAGTTCAACTATAATTATTTTACATTCTTACATATTCTTATTTAAAATCCCTTTTACTGTTTGTGTCTTAAGTCTTTTATTAGAGTAAAGTTTGTGCCTTAAAACTCTTATTAGAGTAAAGTTTGTGTCTTAAGTCTTTTATTAGAGTAAAGTTTGTGTCTTAAGTCTTTTATTAGAGTAAAGTTTGTGTCTTAAGTCTTTTATTAGAGTAAAGTTTGTGTCTTAAGTCTTTTATTAGAGTAAAGTTTGTGTCTTAAGTCTTTTATAATTTCGTTATAAATCAACAATATTTAAATTTTTTCGCTAAAGTTGTTATATTTTTTTAAATTTTATAGTTTATTGAAGCATTAAACCGAGTTGTCTTAGCAATGTTTTGCAAAATCCAGACACACAGAGTTTTACATGCAATTGTCTTTCACCTGAAAATTATATGAAGTTTTTAATGTAAGTTAAATATATCGTATCGTACTATATATATTGTTGTTGTTATTGTACAACAATACATATTAATATAATACTTTTGATGATTGAGTTTCAAAAAATTATTATGTAATGGGGTAAGAGAATAGCCAGAAAAGATAGAAAACACTAGAAACCAAAAGGAAAGATACAAATCATATACGATATTAACAAATAAAATAGTTTATGTTACTGTAAATACATACATATGTATGTACATATATAATACTTACATATGTGGTAGCGATAGCAATTGATTTGTAATGCTATACAATCAATATTTGTTACAATTATTGTACTCGTACATGTATTGTATGGTGGGTAATGAAAGAAAGAAATTTAGAGCAATGAAGACTAAAAAATTAAATTGTTTTTTGAGAAAAATTTTACTTCTTTTGTTAATAAACAAGCAAAAACTAAATCAATTATTATTAAATACAAGTATTTATTTATTTCTTTATTATTGTCTTGTTTAATGTTTACAACCCATATTAATGGAGTCTCCATAATTTATAACAATTTTACCAATTTGTTAACAAAAAATGTACTCTACCCTCTCTACCCTACTTTATCACGCTACTCTTTTAAGAGCTTGTGTGTTTTCTGTAATTTTGGAAAGAGACTTTTTTTAAGTTGGGTTTTTAGTTTTCCTAAGAGAGTTTTTTTTTTGTTTTTTTGTTTGATTTTGATTTGATTTTAACAGGTGCATATGGTCATGGCAATTTGTTGAACTTAATCTATAAAAACAAAATAAAAAAAAACAAAATTGTTTAAAGTTTTAATTTTAAGCAAATGTTTGAAATTACTCCAGTTATGTGAATCACTTTGAAATTAAATTTAAAAAAAAAGTTGTATAACATTGAATTAATTATTACAGGTTCGACAATAAAATAAAAAACAAATCAAAAAACAAAATCAAAAATGTAACTGGTTCTCTACAATTTGCCAATTGTAAGCAAAAAGAAAAAAAATGGTGTTTTATTTACACTTGAAATTAAAAAGACCACATTGAAAAAGAGTCGTAATATCCAAATAAATAAAAATTAGGTTAAAATGAAAACTAAAACAAAATACCTAATAATGAAAACAAGTTTCGCTATAAATTATGCTAAACATAAGGAAGTATTCGACATTTATCCTGATGTTTACAAAACCTTATAAGCATTGGATTATTTCAGGCTTAAACCTGTTTTTAGTTTGTCCTTTATCATGCTTACTTATGTAATTCGGTCATTACAATCCTTTAATCAGGATAGCAACCTAGTTTCTCACACCATCCATGATGTGTATGTTAATGTTTGTTGTGGGGCCTATAGTCCGAGCAATAGATTTTTTAAGGACCTTTCATTGCAATTTTATTTATTCTCAGAGTTTTTGCCTCTGAGAGGAAGTCGCCGTAAGAAATATTTTCTTTTTAATATTTCATTGTGCTCGAGATGTCCAAGGCAGCGATTGAACCATAGTTGAACCACTCTCGCTTAATAAGCCAATACTTACTTATTAGATTATGGCGACTTTATCTTTTAAGAAATATCTGAAAACTAAGGAATCACAATGGGCCCTTTGTGGCCTGAGTATGGCCTAAGTGTGTCCATTCAACTTTTTTGAATGGACAGCCACCACAACGTAACTACCTACCTGTCATGTGTCTTTAGTCTTTTGATTATAATTTTATTTCTTTTATTGAAGAGCAAAGTGAGCAAACTGAGGCAAAATAATAGGCCCTGAGTGTACATACATACATAATTGGCCATTACAACCCTTCAGTCAGGATTACGACCTAGCTTCTCTCACCACTTATGTTGTGTGCGTTAATTTTATACATGAGTGGCGGGACCTACAGTTTAAAGTCGACTCCGAACGACAGATTTTTGAGAAGCTTTTCATGGCAATTTTTACTCTCAGAGTCTTTGCCAGAAATCTGCTGAGAGGAAGTCGCCTAAGAAATATTTTTCGTTTTGATGTCTGACCTGGGATTCGAACCCGGGCCTTTTGTCTAATAAGCCAACACACTACCCACTAGACCACGGCCCTGAATGTGTCCATTCAAAAAGGTTGGTGTGACAGACACCACAACGTACTTATCTACCTACCATGTGTCTTAAGTCTTTTAATTAAAGTTCCCTTTTCTTGTTGAAGAGCAAAGTGGTTTTAACAACACTAAATCTAATTAAATAATTTGCCATACTGCAGAAGTTTTTTTTTTTTTTAACAACTTAATTGATATTTAAACTTAATTTTTATTTTCATTTTATTCGTATTTTTTTTTTAACTAAAAAATTGCACTTTTGGACTTGAGTTTTTGAATTAAAATTTTATAAAAAAAAATCTTTTTCTCTTTGACTTTTTAAAGAGAGCTTAAGAGTAAACATTTAAGTTGGCTGGCTGGCTTAAAACCATGCATCCATTGCTTATACTGAGCTGAAGTGTTGACAATTTAGTTGAGTTGTAACAGCGGACGAATAAAGTTGTTTAAGAAACTTAAAGCGCGTGTAACGAACGTATAGAAAACCGTTGAAAGTAAAAGAAATCAAAACGAATAAATTTTATTGAAAAGTTGCCAATAATACAACAAATTTAATAAAAAAAAAAAGAAAAACGAAAACAAGAAATATAATTAAAAAGAATTTTAAACAAAATAAATGGTAAAATTTTGTTTTTATTATTATTTAAATAAAAGAAGAGAAAAAAGAAAATAAAAGCAATGAAATGAAAAGAAATTATAAATAAAAATGAATGAAACAAGTGTTTTTGTTTGAAAAAACAAGAAGGTGTTAATAATATTTCATTTATTTAAACAAAATATTTAAGAAATTTTTATTTGCAAAATATGGGTGAAAGTAAAAATATGTCAATAAAAAAAAAACACAAACAAAAGCAAAATACAATCATCAATAATCAATCAACAAAAAAAATTATAAAAGAAATATTTCGCCTATACAGTCAATCAGTCTCTTAATTTTTTTTTATATCATAAATAATAAAAGTTGCACAAATTAACATTTTTCTTGATAAATTTAGGAGAATTGTGAAAAAAAAAACCATACACACCATAATGAATCATATCCTTATATGTTATGAACATTTTCAATTTTTGAAAAAAAGAATGCAAAAAAAAAAAATATAAAAAATAGTGACCACGCAACCAACTAAATTTATAAAAAAAAAAAAAAAAAATAAAACAAGTCATTCCAAAGCTATTACAACAATATAATATTAAAACATTAAACAAAAACCACATTCACCCATAAAAACAACACAAAGTGACCACAATATGGAACTGGATTTAATGCCTTACCATAGTTATAGTAAATAGTGTTTGGTCTGTCTGCCAAGTAATAACAGTCTTAAATCGATTTCAAGAATTTTCCACATAAAAAAAAATCATAAAAAAAACTTGCTATACGTATTAAAAAAAAAAACCACAAAAAACAAATGCAAAAAACACGTTATTTTTTTAAGGAAATCCGCATAAATGTAAATGAAAGAAAAGGAAAAAAATAAGAAAAAATTGCTAAACCAGATTAAAACAATTTCATTTTGCAAATTGTTATCAGTAAGCCTAAACAACTTGTTTTTGTTTTTGTTTCTGTTTTTTTTTTCGCCTGTTTGTACATCACCATCATCATCATCATTATACACATCAATTGGCGTCTCAATAGTTAGACAGACAAGATCTTAAGCGTATATTTTTTTATTGTTTTTTTTGTTTGCTTTCGGTTTACCTGATTTCTTAAAATGTGACAGCTATTTTGATGCAGGTGTAAAGCAAATGAAATTGCTAAAGACGATTACTGTTACCAGTAAAGCGGCTATCTTAGCTAAGCTCTTGCGAAACATACTCACACATAAAATGTTTTTCAAAAGTTTACCGCACACACACACACACACACACTTACTAAATGCTTTGTAACGAAAGACGTTTGAATATAAACTCGATTTTTAATTAAAATTCCATAAAAATTCGATTAAAACTTAAAAAAAAAAATTTTTTTTTAATTAATTAAACAGCAAAACCTTAACAAAAAGATTTTAAGAAATCGTATATCTTTTGCCAACAACAACAGCTACAACAATAATAACAACAAACAATTTTGAATTTAAACAAATAGTTTGAAATTTTCCAAAAATCCGTTATAGGAAAATATTAAACAGGCTAAGAGAAAAATAAAAGACTTAAGACACAAGCGCATTTTATGATTTATTTCTATTGTCAGACCTTTAGCCAAAAGTATTTCGGGTCTACTTATAGGCCACGTTTATTGGGGTTTTCCGTCTAAATCTTAATCTCTTAAGTGCCAAGTCCTTTTCCATGCTTTCCAAATTATCCTCTGTTGTTTAAAGTTCAGAATTAGAGATTCAATTAAGAGACAATAAAATTAATGTTTAAAGTTCAAACGCCGTAATGCTTTACAAAAAATGATTGGAAAAATATTGAAAAATTTTTATACCAAAAACTTCTTTTATCAAGTTTATATAATAAGACCAAAGACATTAAGAAAACGTTTTAAAAAACTAAAAAAAAAAAACAAAACTGTTCGATAAATGTGTGATTTATAAATATTAATGAAATTATAATTTCCGCTGTTAAATGGCGGTCGTTTGAAAAAAAGTGAAAAAAACTTATGAAACATACACGTTTTTTCCCAAGCCGGTATGGTTTTGTTTGGGAAACATTAGAAATTATATTGGAAAATGAAAAACAAAAGACTTAAGACAAATACTTGATTTAAGTTTTATTAATACAAACAAAGTTTTAAGCGAACATGTTGAAATGTGTGAATTAAAAACTCCATATGAACACTAATTAATGGCAATTATATTTAATATTAAAAGAATTAAGAAATATGCGTGCCTGTTATTGGAAAACTTATAGAGAAATTGTTTAAATGTACCATATGGAAATTATTTATAAAATAATTTGCTGTAATATAGGGGAGTATAGACATTTGATGACCAAAGTTGTGTTAAAATGCTTATTAGCATCCTGTTGAAAGAGACCTTACAAAGGAATCCCTATGTAGATTAAGGTCGGAAAAGTAAATCACTTGATTGTAGTACTTTAGGACCTCTAAATAGTAAAAGTTCGGGTTTAAAACTTTTAACCCAGTTACATATTGTAGGAATGAAGTTTCCACCCTTCTCAATAGACTAGGTTGGCCTTAACGCGCTCACTGAATAGTGATATAGTAAGCGAAAGATGATCTTTTTTTTACTCCTCCAATTGCAATGGTCGCAGAAATGCCCTATTGAGAGTGAAAAATAAGCCTTATGGAAACCAATTGTCTAGAGCTGTCTAGTTTGGTACCTGTACTGTCCAATTTGTCTGCAGCACTGTTTCCGATATATCCCATACACTGGAATCTAAATTTAAATTCGCCATTTCTTGTAGCAATACACAACATTCATGGGCAAGTTTTGAAGTTGATAATAGGAACCTGGCTGTTTTAGGAAATACTGCATGCAAGACACGAGACAAACCACTTTATATGCTTGAAGGAATACTTAAAGCTACTCCACAAAAAGGATTTTTAAAAATATTTTCAATTACGGCGGAAATAACATCGCTTAGGAGTAATCTAGTGTGATTATTTAACAATTAATCGCTGTAAAGCACTATAAACAATTATAATCTTCAAGCAAAAACAGATTTACAATTACAGGATATTTAAAAATAGCAAAAATACTACAACCGAACAGAAAAAATTAAAAGAGGAAACCTTATGAACTGTTAAAAGGCTTTAATCAAAATTGAAATCAAACAATTTAAATTAGTTAATCGTTTACTAAACATTTATAATGGATATCTACTAAGCGTTTCCTATGTTACTATATGAACAAGTAATTAAAGTCTGCCATATACAAAGGAAATATTGAACAGTTTTTGTTCAAATCTCAAAACATTCATAATAATAATTGGCGGACATTGAAATTATCTAAATAAATTATAAAAAAAAGAGTTAAAACAAAAGACTTAAGACAAAAACTTGCTATTGAAAAAAAAGAATGCCTAGTAAATGTTTATTAAATGTTTTAATAGGAGTCTTAATATTTTTATGATGAATAAAAAAGAACTGAAGAGTCAAACCTAGGATTGATTGTTAATAATAAAGTGTTTTAAAATGTGGACACTTATTAAGTTGGCCATTTTAATTTTAAAGACCAATAAAAGCAAAAAAAAAAGCCATAAAGAAATAAGCTTGAAGGTTTTTAAAAGTAATCGCCCTTTGCCATTTTCTCTCCCATTCTCTTGCTAGTAAATGAAGGCTTAAGAATAAAAAATTAATTTAAAAAAAAACTATTTCAATGGCCTTGTTTTCTAATCTGTCAAACACAAACTAAATGTTGCAGTAGAAGGTAATTGGTGATTTAAAAGATCATTGACCATACCTCGTATGTTAATACGATTTGTATAAATGCTAATAAACAAATAGAATATTCCAGTTTCACTAATGTGAAATGCAAGTGCTCTAAGAGAGATTTAGATTTTTTCGCTTTTGTGAAAAGCTTGATTTCAATGCATTTTCTAAAGGCCTACTTTAAATTGTGTTATAGAAACGGAATGATTTCAAAAAGAAATGAGATGTGACTTCAATTTCATTGTATTTACCGTTGGAAATCTAGCTTTCGTAAAATGTTTTTTTAAATTTTTCAATTTGAAAGAAAAATTGCTAAAAACTAAAGACTTAAGCTACAAACCTGTAGTAGTTCATTAAGTCTTTTTTGTCTTTTTTTTTGTCCATGAAATACTATATTTAGCTTAAGATATTAGTTTAAATCAGTAGTTTTTAATAAAAAAAAAGAGTTATGGTTGACTGGCAAAAATGGTTTATTAACCCTTTACTCCCAATTTTATTGACCATAAAATGTCATGTTTGGCCAATAAATTGGAAAATAAAATTTCTCTCGTATCATTATTATTATTACAAATAAAATATTGAAATATTGTTGTATGTGAATGAATGTCAAATGTGAGTTTAAAAAAATTATTTGTTTTAATTTTTCTATTCTGTTTGTTAGTGTTTGTTTTAATTTAAAGAAGAAAAGAAATTCTTTGTATAATTGAATGGCTTTGGCAATACAAATCAATTGGTGTAATTATGGCGGTTATAAAATTATTGATGTCAACGAAAAACTGCATAACAAAGTGGCAAAATATATGCTGGAATCATTTAGCAATAATGAACTCTTTAAAGTTTTAAAACTTCAGGAGGAGCCGGGCATAGCAAACGATTTTCTGAAATTAATAAAACATGTGCTGTTGAATGACTGCAGCATAATGATAGTAGATGAGCAGACTAACGAAATCAAAGGTGTGGCCTTATTGAAATGGATGACAGAGGAATGGCATTCATGGATTGATTGGAAACTGTTAATCAAATGTGAACATTTAATGGAAATCTGTGTTATGGTACTGCATTGTTTTGAAGCCATGAAAGAAAAAGATCCCTATAATGACACAGCCATCGATAGTTTGCATATATTTTCATATCATTTATGTCAAGAATTGCTTGATGATGACGTATTTTTACAGCATTTCTTTAATAGTATTTGTGAAGTGGCACGCCACATGCATATGCCGCGTGTCACCTACATGTGTCTACATTCCAGAGATCGTTCAATTTTAGAGGATTGTGGTTTCCATGAAGTGACCAGAGTTATATATTCTTTGTTTGTGTATAAGGGCCGGCGACCATTTGATCGTTTAAGGGATGTCAATGAGATGTTTGGCAGTTTATATGAGAAACAGGTCGAGCCAATAATGCCTTTTCAGGAAATGATTATAAGACATGCTAAACCCAAAGATGCACAAAAGAAGGCAAAAGAGGAAACAAAAACTTAAATGCAAAGCTTTTATGATAATGCTCAACATGTTAATTTAATAATTGATTGAAATCCATTAAGTTTAAGGGCACAATGACAATAACAAGCATTAAATTAAAATCATATTTAATGATTTCATTCTCCAAGTTATTGTATTAAACAGATATTTTTAGATTTTTAGATTTATCTTTTGTGCTTAAAAAAAAAATCTCTTATTGGAGAAGGCCTTAAAAAATGTTGTCTAAGGTCAAGTGAAACGTGTATTTAAAAATTAAATAAGAGAAATAAAAAAAACAAAATAAAACAAAACAATCAAAAGCCAATTGCTGTATTGAAAAATAGCGAACTTATGTTAGTTTAAAAGAGAATAAAATCTCTTAAAAATATTTGAAATTCTATGTGTGAAAAAATACAAAAACGGTAGAAATTAATTAGAACAAGCTAACAGTTTATCTTTTCTTTAAGAGACGTGCATTAAAATATAATCTAATGATCTTTGACTCCAAAAGCAACATAACGTTTTCTTTAGATCTCTTTTCTTTAGAATTAACAAGTTTGTTGCTTAAGTCTTTTGTTTTTTTTAAATGAAAATTAATGAAAATATAAAAGAATTTCAAAGTTTTCATTTACAGTCGAACTTCTATAATTTAAACTTCTATTATTTGAATTTTCTATAAATTGAAACACAGCACTAGCATTTGGAGAGAAATTTTATCAGGTTTTGCTTCTTTAACTTGAAGTTTCTATAAGTTGAAGTTCTTTTTCTGGATATTGGTGATTCAATTTATAGAAGTTCGACTGTAAATCTACAAATGTGTTGTAGTTTTTCTTTGATGCTGTAGTTTTAATGGATTAAACGCGATTACATATATAGAATTTTAGAATAATATTGTCATAATAATATCTAAAATTCCATTTTCCTTTCTTTTATGTTTAATTCGCCATTTTGTTTTTGTCTTATTTTCATTTAATTATATAATGAATGAATGAATTCATACTTTACAAAACTCTTGCCTACTTCTGACTTTTTAATGTAACTTTGGCTTAAATTTCCTAGAATTACTTCATACGTATTACATGCTACGAGGTAATTGTTTAATTTTTTTTTTGGTGTCATATTGTGGTTATAAAAACAACTTTTTTAACGACGTCATAAAAATACGTCTGTTCCGTAAATGTTAAAAGTAAAGTTTCTCTGCAAGCAAATATTTGTCATTAAATTAACGCATTTATGGAGTGTGTGTGTGTGTGTGTGTGTGTAAGGTCATTTGGTAAAAGCCATTAACAATTTGGGTTTAAAACAATTAAAAAATTTAAAACCAAAAGTGCGCTGGAGATTCCAATAAGTGTGAACGGCAAAGTGACAGTTTTTTTTCTTTAAAATCACTTGAATATACTGAAAATATAATTAAAAATAACATAAAAAACTTAAAATTTTACATAAAAACTCATATACATACATATTTTGCATAAGACTAAAGAAAAGTAACAAAAAAAAAAAGGAACAACCGATTTATTATGAAACATAAATTATCAAGAGATCGCCGAATCTGCAGGTTATTATGGCCCAGACACTTTTTCTTTTCACAGGATTTGAGATAATTTCTAGGTTTAGGATCCATTTAGTCTTCCTGTAATGGTGCAAAGATCCAATTCTTGTAGGGGTGTTTTTCCATTTTCTTGGAAGTTGTTCAATGTTAGGATTTCTGACTTTCAGAGTTTTATTTCTAGCATAAATTGGCTGCTAGGATAAATCTGCTTTTTATTTACTTTTGCTTTTTCCTTTTTTCAGTTCTTTTCTAACATAACATACATAATTGGCCATTACAACCCTTCAGTCAGGATTACGACCTAGCTTCTCACACCACTTATGTTGTGTGCGTTAATTTTAAACATGAGTGGCGGGACCTACAGTTTAAAGTCGACTCCGAACGACAGATTTTTGAGAAGCTTTTCATGGCAATTTTTACTCTCAGAGTCTTTGCCAGAAATCTGCTGAGAGGAAGTCCGCCGAAGAAATATTTTTCGTTTTGATGTCTGACCTGGTGTTCGAACCCGGGCCTTTCGTCTAATAAGCCAACACACTACCCACTAGACCACGGCGACTTCATTTCTTTTCTAACGCTAACCTTGATTTTATCTTTTTGTTTCATCTCTTAACTCTTCTTACTGCTTCTCCACCTCTTACACTATCCTATCCTTGGCCTTGTCTTTTGTTTACATATTTCTTTTGTCTTGTTTCTCTTATTTATTTTTAGTTAAACTGCTTAGTTGAAGGTTTCCTTTCTACTTCGATGTTTAGCCTAACCTTGGCTGCGAGCGCAATCAATCTGTCTTCTGCTTTATATGTATACGACGTAAATTGCCGTTGCCACAATAACCACTTTAGAGTCTGCTGTGAGTTCCAAACTTTATTTAGTTAATTGCAGATTTGTTTGGTTTTTTTTTACGATTCATAATATCCTCTTTAGAGCTTCAGAATGACATTATCTGGCAGTCGAAATAGCAAAACTAGGATAACATGATGTAGGGTTAAGGGAAAAGAGAGAAATTGTTTATGGACCTTGTGTTGTATTCTGTTTACTTTTATAAATAATAAAGATAGTGTGATCAATATACGAATTCTCTAGTAAGGCTGGCTAAATGAACGTTAATGAATGTCCGTGATGGATATGCATGATATTTTTGGGAAGAAATCTCTTTATTTCATTATAGAATATTTGATTGTATTTCATATTTCAACATCAAAGGAAACTTTTTATAAATTTTTGTTTAATTAAAAATAATGAAAAAAATTTTTTCAAGAAATTCAGTCTCTGAAAATTACATGATTTCTCATATTGCCTAAGCTTATCAATTTTGTTTTCAATTTAATTTTCAATTTATTGTCAGCACACTTTAAATTATTTTCCAAGAAAATTGTTCAACTCAAATTACCAGCTTTACGGTAAATGAAAATAAAATTTTGCGCGGATTTTCTTGTTGTTGTTAATTTAATAGAAACTTCCTTATTGCAACATTAATTTGATTACGAATTAATTGCGGTTTTTTTTTTGTCACAATTATGTCTCATTTGGGTTTTTTTTTTCTCAAAATATTTTAACGTTTCGTTTTTAGTAATTTTTCTTTGTTGTTTTTTTATTTAATTTAATTTTTAAAGCAAAAACCTTTTTATCACGTGCTAAAGTGCATACAAAAAAAAAAAACAATGAGAAAAACTTACAATGAAGGTGATGAACAGCAAAAACTTTAATAATAAATAATAAAAGATTTTAAAACATAAATTTAAACTAAGAGAAGTAACGTTTTTTTGTTTCAAAAAACAACTCTTGTCGCCCTGTGGAGCAAATTGAAAGCAATTTGAGTTATTCCTGTTAAATATGCACACACTTTTAATAATAGACTAAAAAAATGCCAACAACAACAACACAAACAACAACATTTAATTTCATTTATGTTTGTTGTTGTTTTTCTTTAAAACATTTTTTCTTCTTTGCCTTTGTCTTTGTCTTTACATACATAATATTGCGTGTAAATAAATTAAGTTTTTTTCTTTCTTTCTCTTTCTCTTGAATGCAATAATAAACATGTTTGTTGACGTAATTTTTTCTTTTTTTACAATTTTTTTCTTTCATTTTAAATGTGTTGATTCGTGTTGCTACTGCTGCCGTTAGTTAACATTATTTGTATAGAAAAAAATAAAAAAATTTAAAAATTAAGCAAAAAAAAAAAGTTTTTATTTTGTTTTCCTTTTTGTAGCATATTGTACTATGTACGTATGGATGTTTTATGGAAATGAAGTTGATGTTATAAATACAATAGTTTAGATGTCTTTAAAGTTGCTTGTTTGGTCTTAATTTTATTGTCTATCACAAAGACAAAAAAAAAAATGAAGGAAAAAATTGTATTTTTTTTTGTGAAAAGAGCAATCATAACATAATTGCGGCGTTAAAGTTGAAACATTAAGCATATAATTAATCGTTATTATGTTTTTTCTGTTGTTGTTGTTATTATTATTATTTATTGTCTTACTTTCAATTAAGTGTAAACATTATTTGATTTATCTTTTCTTGGGTTTGTTTAAAAACTAAAAAAAAAAATTTGTTTCTTAAGTTTATTGTTAAGAGGGGTTAGTATACTTCTGGATTTTTAAAAAATCGATTCAGGCTGCTGCACCACTGCCGGGCTTTATCATAATTGAAAACATTTTTTATTAACGCTTACGTTTCTATATGTCAATGGACTGCTGTGGACAAGGAATTCCGATTTACATGAGCACCGCTTTTATAGCATATCCCATGTGCGTCAGAAGACACAATGGTGAATATAGGGCGTAGACCAGCGCCCCTACTTTCATGCTATAAACACTGGCTATAGCCAGAAAGTAGGTACCAATTCGAAGTCATGCTGCCTGGACATGACCTCCCTCTTGTTTAGGGGTCGGAGACCATCTAAACTCCTTCAATTGCGTTAAGGATGTACCGCCACACCGTACTCGCGCACTCCCCGCGATTTGGGTGTAAACCACAGCCACCACGTGTACCCCGAAGGGACCTCACCATTGCTGGGCAGGGACAAGTCCCTGGGGCCCCCAGCACCCGTGGTTCCAGATTAAGACCTCTGGTCAGGCTTCGCAGCCAAGCCAAGACCAGACTGCTGCCAGTTGAACCTCAAGCAGTTCCTGACTGGTAGCAGCACCCTTAGTCGCCTTTTACGACAAGTATGGTGTTCACTGTGGTGGTATTCTCATCCCTCCATCTACGTCCGCCACCACACGGGGTGAGAACAGGTTGGCCAGCTTAAGGTTGGTTGTCGGTTTTATCACGGGGCACTGCGAGATTAGGTTGCTGTTCCAGATCCCAGCCGGACAATTGCAGGATATGTTGCGATGTGGAGGAGTTAGAAACTATCGAACACCCCCTCTGTAACTGCGTAGTCCTTGGTAGGTTGAAAACCCTTGGCAGGGCCTTCTTTGAGAGCTTGAGTTCTGTGTCGAGAGTCGCCATCAAGGCTCTCCACAGATTCATTAGCAGCTTGGGCTGGTTGAGAGGTGCTAGGGTTTCATAAGTGTAGTCGCGCTCTCACCCTTTTTTGTTTGTGTCCGTTTCTTTCTGTGTGATTCCTCCATTCCCTATTCCTCCCCTTACCTACATACCCTCCTTCAATCCTAATCTCTCTATTTCTTTCCCTCTCTAAGGACGTTGTACAATGGATCAATTTCGATCTTCGGGTACTGTACTTGTCTTAACTGACAAGTACACATCCTCTGACCTAACCTAACCTAACCTAACACTTATGTAAGTGTCCTCTTTAACATTCGTTTAAATAAATTTATGTTTAGAAAATATTTGAAAAAAAATACCCCTAGGAAGTATACGGTAACTTAAAGTAATGTAATCTTTTAAGGGTCTTCTGATATGAGCGTTAACACCTTGAAAAAACAAATCCATTAATAGAAAACAAATTTATATATTTGAAATTGACATTAAAGAATTGTTAAATTATATAAAAATCTTTACAACATTGCAAAATAATTTGGAATTGAATGCATTGAATAGTTTGCAAATGTTTTATTGCCAGAAATAAATTTTTGTGATTTTATAGTTTTTTGGAATTGTTTTAATTTGTTTCTTTGATTTCGTTTTTTTGATGTTAAATTTGACACTTAATTTCCGTGTTTAAAATTTCCGTATTTATAGTTTGTTGTCTTAGTTTTTTTTAATTGATGGATTTTACATTAATGAAAGTGTTAACTCGTTGAATTTGGTGTCTGTAGGTTAAAACAAAAATTAAAGTTTCTTTCCTAAGTCTTTTGATTATTGTATGTGAAGTTAAAATAATGTTAGATTTTAAATAAAATGAATTATTTTGATTTTTTTAATACGTTTTTTAAGTTATTAAAACGAATATCATTTTGTATACATTAAAAATAAAAACAAAATTAATTTTTATTTATTTATTTTTTATTGCCTTTAACAGTTCAAAGACTAACAATAATTTTACTGTGTATTGTAATTAACATATTTATTTTAGTAGTTTATTAATAATACAATATACATTGGTATATTAAAATAAAAGAGAGAAAAAAAACCTATACAATAACAACAACAATTGAAGAAATATTTTTGCTGTTCAATAAATAATACCTTGACATGCTTAACTAAAGCAACATGTTTATCAAACAATACACACACGTTATAATTTTTAGTCTTTTAAGTTGTTCACTGTTTTTGATTCAATCAGATTTTTTTTTTGCATTTAACAATCACTTTGAATTTAATTATTACAAAATAATCATAATACATAATAATCATCATCCATAAGACAGAACTTTATCATTTGAAAATCTTAAAATATTAAATACAATGCAAAACAATACAACAAGAAGAGTTCAGTTCAGTCAAAAAGGCAAGGACGCCGTCTACTGCATAGACGTGTGATGGATGGCATAGAAATTATAAAAACGTAATTGTTATAAAACAAAGTAAAATATTTTAAACTTTAACCACTTATTTAGAGTAATAAATATTTGTTGCAAATTATGAAACTACAACAACAAAACAGAAAAAAAAAAAAAAATAAAATTACAAGCATTTTAATAATTTGTAAAGATGGTACGTGTGGTGTTATAAACGAAACAAGTTTGTTTTGTATATTAACTTGCCAATCTAAAATTATTATGTTTTCTGTTTTTTATGGAAAAAAAAAACATATTAACATCCTTAGAAATTTGTTGACTTTATGTTTTGTTTGATTTATTTATGATGGCCATATAATTAGTTAGTACATGCAAAACCAGTTGCAAAGTTTAATTAATATTAATACACAGCATAAGGTAGGGGCAAAAGTAATTTCATACCAAGGAAAATGTAAATTTTTTACTACAATTTGTAAAAACAACAGTTTTAAGCAGATGGTTTGGTAAGCTTTTACAAAAATATTGGCCTACTTAAGGCTTTCTTATCAAGTTCGTTGCTTAAGTCTTTTGATTTTTCTTATGGAAATATATTACAAAAGATGGTGTAACTTTTGAACATGATTTGTTGCTCTGATAATTATTCTTATTCAGATATGGCACGAAGAAGTGTAAAAATTTATGGTTTTTGTTTCCAAAAAATCTAGACCATTGCTGAAAAAACAAAGTCGGCAGGCAGGTATACAATATGCCCGCTTTAGATTGCTTAGGTCTAAGTTTTGGAATATTCGTTTAAGCAAATGTGGTTAGATTTAACTTGGTAGATAGACGAATCAATACACAAAGTATCCAGAAGACGTGAAAGATTTAATGAACGTTCATTTGCTGGACGTGAAAATGTGCCAGTTGAATTACCGGCACAAGTCTAATTAAAATACTTACAATGTTAAAACAAATTTATTATTAAAATTAATTCCAAGAGTTTAATTATATTTATTAGAGAAAATTTCTTTTTAATTTTTAACAAAATTTTTCTCTTTTTTCTTTTCTATTAGTTACCATGAAGTGTCCTCCCAAATTAGTGCCACCTCTTCATACAAGCCTTCCATTAGGCCTTTTAATACTGCTGCTACCCTGTCTTGTATGTTCTTATCCCACAGTAACGCAATCATTACAGGGGAATTTAATACATAGCATAGATAAATCCTATTTTCAACCACCAGCTCTGGAAGAAACCATTCACGAAGTGCAAAAAATATTAAATCAGGATCCTACACTGCCGCGACTAACCAGGTATTTTAAATACAATAATCAAAACCAATAGAAAACTGAAGAATTAAATTCTTTGTTAGGGGAGAAATTGAAGAGCTTTATGAGAAGGTCACCAGAGAGGAATATGAGAAAAGTATGAAAGCCGGTGATAAGGTGAGAGCCGACAGCATGAGAGCCTTAATGCTGGTGTTGCCCTATAATACTGACAATAATACAGAGGAGAATTTGCAGGTAATATTTATATCATCAAATATTCCTTTAAAAAAAAATGTTTTCAATTGTTTCTAAATATTTTAGGCGCTGTTTACCCGGCCTCCAGTTACCAAGGTAGTGGACACGTATAGTTCTCACCAACCCATACAGTTCTTGACACCATCTTTGAATAGTGACAGCAAGACAGCGGCAAAACCAGTGGGTCAAATGGCTGCCACCACTTATAAGCCGGTGTTTCGCATGAAAACCCAAACCATGCCTTTGAATCCAACTACTTATCATCCATCCAATCCACCGCCTGTATTATATCGCATGACTCCAGCCCAAAATGAAGCCAACTTTGTACCCTTTAAGCCTATAGCATCCGATATACCCTTAAACTATGACTATAATCCCAAGCCAGTGCAACGTTTTAGCAGCCATTATAATGCCAAAAATGCAGAGTTCCTAAAACCGGCTGCGGAGAAAAATAAATATCCGACATCTTCAGCAACCAGTACCAAGCCTGTAGCAGATGTTTTAGAAAGTTTAGGCATCGTGGCTGGGCACACTCAAACCCGAAGTCGTTTGGGTATGGAAGATTATTATGCCGCCGAAAGTAACCCCAGGCCTTCGATTGTAAGTGTAGCCGACTTAAAGGGTTTGGGTACACAGAGTTTGGGTCCTCAAATAAAACCAGATGCCTACTCCATGTTTAAACCTTTAAACATTGGCGAAGAAATCAGAGTAAAACCCGAGATAGAAGGCTATTTAACACGTTTTGGTATAGTGGGCGGTCGAAAACGTAAGGCTATTAAGAAAACAGTGTCTTCTTCCACACAGAATAGTTTGGAACCTTTGAGCCAGGAAAGTGAAATAGCCACCGCCAAGGTGCCCTCTAGTCATGTTAAGGCGAAAAAGGGCGCACTCAGTGCAGGTAATAACGAATTGGAAAAACTATTGGAAAATCTAAAAGTATTGGAAAGTTTGAATGCAAATCCTAAAGCAGTAGCTACTACCAGCACTACTACAACCACTACTACGCCTGCTCCTACTACAGCAGCCCCTCCCTCTTTGATTACCAATGGCGAGCCGATGTTAGTAGAGCCTAAGAAGCCTAGGAGACGGATAGATCCTAATATTGATATAAATTTTGCTAATCAAGGTAACCAGCAAACGGATACAAATCCCACGGATCAATTATCGAAATTATTGGAAAATCTACAAGAACTGGAGAAATTGAAAATAAATCCTGAAAATGTTTTAAAAACCACACCTACCTTGAATAAGGCCGCAAATCATGCAGCTTCTAAAACCGTAGCCGTAGTAACTCCAGCTCCCATACAATCCTCTGCTTTGACGAATCGTTTTTCTGCCCAACAGCCCTCTGTACCACAGCAGCAATTGTTAATTTTCCAGCAACAGGCTCAAGCTGGTAACACTCCACCCGATTTTGATCAGTTACAAAAAGTATTGCAGCAACTACAGGTCTATGAAAAAGCAAATGCCAAGACTAGCACATCCACTTCCACTTCCACAACCACAAAGAGGCCGGCCAATTTGCAGGCTCAAGTGGGGCCGTCAGATCTTTGGCAACTAAGAAAGCTTTTGGGGGATGATAGAGAATTGGAAAAACTCTTCGAACAAGCCAAGGCAAGACAACAGCAACAAGCTAAGCCGTCGACTACAAGTACAACTTCCACTACCACCACCTCAACCACAACGAGCACAACTAAGAAACCAGCTGCCTCAATGGCCGACCTAATACAACTACAAAGATATTTGGCTGAATTAGAAAAGGCTACGTCAAGGGCCACTACTACAACGAGACCTACCACCACAAGCTCGACAACCACGACAACAACCACAACTACAACTACTACTACTACGCCTAAACCACCTGTCATCAGTCAATATCCTACTAACGATTATGACAGTAGACCGAAGAAACAAACTGTGGAAAATAGTGAGCTGCAAGCTCTTATCAATAGAGTGCAACAACTGGAGCGTTTGAATTCTCAACAGAGAGAATTGGAACATCTACGTGCCACAGATACACCTTTGCCTTCATATCTGGGCTTTACCACCCGCAATGTCAAGACACCACCACCTAAAATCGACGATCTACGTTTGCCCGTTAACGACTTTGCCAATTTAAGAACTCTATACCGTCAGGTGGAAGAAGCCGAAAAGTATTCACACAGTGACATAGAAATATCCACCAAAGCCACTGCGGTTAAGGCCTACCAGGAGCAGCAATTAGAGACGGCCACTAGAAAAGCCCAAAACTTTGCCCAGCGTATCATAGACATTACGAATGACACTGGCTCCGGCAGTAGTTTGCAAGAAGTTGATCCCAATGATTTTATTCAATTGCAAAAATTGTTAAGCAAAGTCCAAGAACTGGAAAGAGTGCGTATTAATGTTCCCACACCCAATCCCAGAGCTAAGGAAACTACCAAATATTCCCATTTAGATGCAGCCGCTTCACAAAGGACACAGGACATCCAAACTGTCAATGAAGCCCACGTGGTATATCCCACTAAGAATGAAAACTCCAAAGAAATGAAACCTACTGAAATGGAAGATTTGAAATTGGATTTGCCGTCCGTTAATAAGCCAACAGAGTCGCCAATGGCGAAGGCTTTACCTGCAAAAGATTTAACTTCAAGCGAGGAGTTAAGGGATGTTGTTTATGCACAGTCGGCGAAAGAACAAGAGGCCTATAAGAATCTACAACCACCGATGATATACAAGACGGTTACACAGGAAACACCACGTTTTGTGGCCACTAAACGTCCTAACGAAGTAAAACCATCCCAGCCTAAACCCAATGAAGACTTGGGTGAATTACAAAAGTTGCTTAACAATGCCCAAGAATTAAAGAAACTGGGAGTAACTTTACCCAAAGAGCTTACACATCAACTAGAGTCCAAACTCAGTGAAAATGATAATGGTTACAGTAATTTCAAGAAATTACCCTCAGCGGATACGGTTAAGACACACAAAAAAGGAGCGGCTAGTGTCGATGAATATCTAGAAAGATTTGGCTTGGCAGATAGCCCGACTGAGAGCTCTAATCTAAATAAGTTTACGCCTACAACTGCCTCGTGGGAAGAGGAAGACGAAGAAAAAGAAAAAACTGCAGTATTTTCTTTGACTACAATGAAGTCATTGACACCACGTCTACCCAAAACTACAACAGAGAGTTCAGTGGAATTGCCGGTATTCAGTGCCACAAAGATTATTGAGGCCGCTATTAAAAGAGCTGCTAATAGAATAGGTGTCTCCACTGAAGGACCTAAAGGTTTTAACAGACGTGAGGATATGAACGTTGATGAAACTCAAGAGGAAATGGAATTGGGTGTAGCTTCGAATGCAGATCTCATGGCTGATTTTAGTGAAATTAATTATCAATTGGCTTTACCTGATGACGAACCTTTATCCTATACCAGGCTTAAGGATCTACAAGGTGGCTACAGTGAAAAGGTGTATCAAACAGCTTTGCCTGAAAACAATGCCAAAGAAGAGAAAGAATCTGTTGTGGATCTTACAGCCGATGTGGATGAATTACAGCGTCTTATTAAAAATTTACAAGAATTGAAAAATCTTAATCTATCGCCGAATGATAAAGCCTTGTTAAGGCAGGCGGATTTAAAATATTTGGAAAATCTTAAGAAACAACAGACTGATAAGGATGACACTATAAAAACGAGAAGGCAAAGTGATAAGCCTACAGAGGGCACAACCTCAAATACTGAATCTACAACATCAGCTGTATCTGCCACTAGTAGCACTAGCACAACCACAGAATCTAGCAGAATACAATTGAATTTAAGTTTAGATGACAGTGATGTGGCTAACTCGGATAGTGAGAGTTCTACAGTAGCTACCAGTACAACAACAGAAGAGTCACGTAATGGTTCCTTAGCAGATTTGGAAGATTCCTTTGGACCCAATCCCATTACAGAATCACCACCACCACCCAAAAAGAAAAACGGTTTCTATTTCCTGGCCGATTGGAATTCATTTTTAGAAGTCGGCGATGGTGATGATCAAGTAGTTGTGCGTTTATCACCCAAAATAGGTGATCCACGACTATTTTTACCCGTTAAAATTCCTTAGGCTAGCAACTTAATTAAGCACACTTTGTAAGCACTTGTAAATATTTGAGCAATTTTTCTTTCCATCAAATTTTCTTTTCTAATTTAATCTATTTGAAGTCCTTTGCGAGAGAGAGCAAAGCCAAGGAAGGACTTTTTGAAAATCTAGTGGAATTTTATATACTTTTTCCTTTTATAAATGTTGTTGCAATTATTAGTTTGATAATTATTTTATTTATTATTTTACATACGAAAACGAAAAAAAACGGAAAACAGAAATAAAAACGAATTTTTCTATGGCAAAATACTTTTGAGGTTAAGGTAACCGACATATTTGCCTTGATGTCCTTTATGTAAGAAACAAAAAAAGTCAAATACAAAATTAGTTTTTAAGTTTAATAAACAAATTGAAATGATATTTATTTATTGTTTTTCTTTTCCTTTCTCTTTTAGAAACTTTGAACAGTAGATTGGTATTTCAAGATCTATGTTAACACCTTCCATAACAAATTCATAAAATTTCAAATCCTTCTCCATCACTATTATCAAGAAATACTTCCTTTTAAAGCTTTTACTATCAACAGGTAAATCTAATGTTAATAATTGTTTAATAGGTTCGGTTTGTTCGATTTCAGCCATAAGTACAAAGCCTTGCGAACCCTCGTATTTAAAAATCTTTACCAGGCAACAGCTTTCTATGTACACAAGTAAAGTTTGCTGTTTAACTCTCAATTGCTGCAAGCTGTGGGGCTTTAATGCAGGTATGTGTTGATATAAATACTTTTGATAGGCTTGAAAATAAATGTAAATACCAGGAGTATGTTGTTCCTCTTGAAGTTGATTAGTAAAGGTTACAGCCCATAAGTGAACAGGCCTTTTAGGGGAGCCCACTTCCAAATTAACAATTTCACCTTGCTGGTAACCCGGCAAAAAGGAATTGTTCTGGATCATTAACAAGTCTTTGGTAAGGTTAAATAAATCACATCCATGGGTTTGATAAATATTTTCCTTCAATGTTTGTGTAACATTAACTCTTCCGGGGTTTTGATTTAAAGTTTGAATAACTGTTTGTAAATCCTTTTTAAATTTAAGAACAGTCTCTATGACCATATTTAATATGACATTTTGATCCTTTTCTCTTTGGGTCTTATTTAAATTATTGGCCTGCATTAAAACCTCTTTAATTAGCACAGCCAACTGAGTTTTTATATTCGAGCAAACACGGTGATCATGTGTTTTATTCGGGCCCAAATAAAAGTGTAGCTGTTCCATTTCATTAACCACCGGCCAGCTTAATTGAGCTACACGAGCAGCTAAAACTTGAGCTGGTGTTGCTGGTATTGCTATGGCTTGAAAATTTATACTCCATACATCCAAAGGTACAACAGTTTGTTGCTGCAATTCTTGCATTAGCTTTGAAAAATCTGGCACCAAATGTTCATCAAATAAATCGGTTTCGGGTATGCTTAATTGCGTTATCTTAACCTGATAATATAAACGCTCGTTCAGATCAGTTAGAATACGTTCGATGGCTGTATTAAAATCATAAGAAACATTATAAAAGCTTAGATTATTATTTGGTTTTAATAACGAATGGAAATTATTGCCTTGTTTGTGTTCTGTAAAAGCTGAACTAGGCCTTAGTAAGTTAAAAGGTTGCTTCAGAGTTTTGTTATTTAAAGCCGGGTTTAATAACAACATGTGATCACCATTAGTCAACAGCACTTGGGGCTGTTTAGGCAATGTAACAAAGCGATACGCTGTAGTATTTCCCTTATCAGTTAACTGCCATAATTCTTTAAGTTCAATAGTTTCCAAATCATATTCTTTGAGTGTAGTATTGTTAAGACACCATAAAGATGTATTAAGGCCATGTGTTGTATATATTCTGTGGCCAAATTCTTTAGAAAAATTTTGTTTTATTTTTACATTTCCTTCCAAAATAGACCACATTTTTAAAGACTCAAATGAGCAATTGACAGGTTCTGTAGAACTATAAGAGGTAATAAACTTTAGTTCTTGCCTTTGGCCGTTTAAAATTTCAATTTCATCAATTGGACCACTAGTAAATCTATCTAGATACAGAAATTGATTAAGTTTCTTATGCCATTTATACATTTGGGATTCACATGGGAAATTGATTAGCAATACAGTCTCTTTAGCACCTTTCACAAAGAACACTTTCCTTATGCTAACATTAGAAGCTGGTTTCAAATCCATATTATTAAGCTCCTCAATATATTTAAACCTTTGTGACTTATTAAACAATTTCTTTGAGATTTGTTTAAATAAATTGCAAATATCCTTTAGTCCTTCTGTATCATAATCATCATTACTTCTGGTCGATCTTATATAGGCATAATATTCTGAAGGTTCATAGCCATTAATCATGTATTGAAACTCTGTGGGACCATTTAATACTTTAAGATGTTTGGCAGACCAATTGCCACTGATATATAAAGGCATGGCGTTATAGTTTTTAACCGCCTGCATAAACCATTTATCCAAATCCAAGCCTGTAACCAAGTCCTTTAAAAGGACTTGAGGTGTGGTTAGGGATTGGAAAAACACTGGTGATTCTAAATAAACATCCTCCTGTAAAGTAGCCACATCGTTTAAGTTTTTGTAGCCATTAATCAAGCCTTTAACCGTTAAATTGTTTAAAACTATAATGGTTTGTATGTTAAGAGGCGTATTAACATGTTGCTGGCCATAGGTCTAGAAAGAAAAATAAAATAATTGGAATAAAAATCCTTAAGTTATCCTTACGTTAGCAAACTTACCATTAAAGTATTATTAAATTCCTGCATTAGATCTTTTCCATTTACTTGGCCTTGGGTTTCAATAAAGCCTTCTAAATATACATTGGAAAACTTTACCGTCTCGTTAAAGCTTTGTTTAGTATGAATGGTTAAAACGCGCGAGAAATCTATGTCCTGCAAATACTTCACTGTTAAGGAATTACCATCTAAGCTGCCAAACGAAAACTGTAAATAATCTAGAAAATAATATCACTTTAAATTTTATTATTCTTACAAAACAAAGAAAAAAGAACAATCTTTCAGCATATAAGCTTACCTTTTATATTTTCATCGCGATCTACTCTTAAGGTATCATTTAACCAACCCCTTATATTACATCCTGACAAATCCTTTAAAGCCATAGTTTTTTTCACTTGTATTTCTTTGGCGTTTACTGGCTCCTCAAATATGACATTCGCTTGAATTACCACAGGCTGGCTGCCATGTATAAATACCAGATTGTTAAAAAGCTGCACAAGATCATGACCATTTAAATTCTTTATAAAGGCTCCACGTTCTATGGTTACACGGCCTGTAAAAATATTTTTACCTTTCAGCAAACATAAATTATTTTTATGGACCAAATGCTCGAAGAAGTCAGACATATTCTTTAAACCATTGAACTCCTGCAACACGGTCAGATCATCCAAGTATAGGGTTTTATTAAACTGTACATCGTTTTTTAAAACAAATTTCTGTAGCTGGTTATCGAAATAGATGAGATTTTTTACAGTTTGCCAATTGAAATCATTAATGTTGCCTTGTACTTGTATATTATGGGCCACTAAGTTGCCTTTTATAACAACAGAGCCCTTAAAATGATTTGCTTTTGTTCGCCAGGCTATATTTTGCAAAGGCAGGCCATTTACAGCTTTGGTCATAGTGTTGTTGAAAACCTTGATAGGTTTAAGGAAACTTTTGGGCGCTTTAATATCCAACCAGGAAGACAAGTTTCTTATTACTATATCATCAATAAGGTCGGGTAAATTTATGCCTCGATACATGCCCAAAACATTTAGTGGCCCATTCATTGTTAAACGATTTTTGAAACTCAATTCAGTATTTAAATAGTTGGGCTTATTTAGCCATATAGTGGTCAATTGTAAATCCTCGTCAAAGTTTAAATTGTTCAATGTATTCAATTGCACATCACCTGTTATGGTTATATGATCCAATTGGATTTGGACCCTTTAAAACCATAGCGGGTAAATCGTTTATTTGATTTAGGAAATCGTAAAGATATGCCGCTTTAATGCCATGCAGTTCATCGGCTTGTAGGCCTTGTAATAAAATCAATTCATTAAGGAATACATTGCCTCGTATAGGGGGTTCATGCCATTCGTTATCTTGCATAAATTCATGCAATTCTATATTGTTTAAATAGCCGGAACCCAATATATCATGTTTGAAATCAGCTTGTATGGCTTTTAGTTTCTCAAATTCGGCAGAATTTAATACCAAGTCTTCTTGCAACGTATGCAGATTATTTCTAAGGGCTTGATTATTTAATGTCTCCTTAACATTCAAGTTATTTGCAAATAAATCCCCAGAATAAATGAATTCCGTTGATGATAAATCCACAGGTTTATCTAGCATGATGACTTGCTGCATCAAATCCTCTATTTTTATGTTATCATAAGTACCTTTCAAACTCAGATTGTAGAAGTAGACATAACCCTCTAGAGAAGAAATATTCAAATTTTGCTTTGTTTGCACTGTTACAAAATGATCGCTAGGTATCTGATTGATTGTATTGTTTTCCAAATGGAAATCCAAAGGAAACCACACTATATTAAAACTTTTCTTAGAAGGTACGATAATTTCCTTCCAGTGGATTTGCAGGCTTAAGTAAAATATCCTTTAATAGCAAACCCAATGAGCGATCATCTAAATCTCCTCTTAAAACCACAGAGCCATTGACATAAAGATCATTGAAATGGCAAGAAGCATCTAAAATATTGGTTTCTTTAAGTGTAGGATTATAAGGCAAAGAATCTAGATTAGCGTCCCAGCGCTTGGACCATGCAACTGTAAATAAGTAGCATGTTTAGCTAAGTATTTCAATATCCCTTAACATGTTTACTCACCTCTAATGTTTCCTTAACCTCCAATTGCTTAAAAGTAGGCATTCCTTGCCATTGTTGTTCATCCCTTAAAGTTATCGCATCCAAGGGATTTTTGCCATTTATTAAGCCATCTGTAATCACTGTGCCGATCTTCAAAGTACTCAAAAAACGTTTTTCGGTCTGCACAATGCTTGAGGAAGGACCTGTAGACAGTAAATAATCCTCTGGGAAATTTAAGCCATTTAAAGTGTCGATATTTAAAATATTTTCCACAATAACTTCCTAAATCATAAGCAAAACAAATAAACAAAATAAATTTCTACTCTCCTAGAGGCTGACATGAACTTACTCCTTCCACTTCTAATTCTTCAAAATGTTGTTGTTGTGTGCGGAATACCAAATTGTCTTTGAAATCCGACCATTTTATGCCATTAATTGTGTCGAATTCTAAATCGCCTTCCAATACAAAGTCTTCTTTATCTAATTGGCGTTTCCCAAAGTTCTTTGTTTGATTGCTATAGTCCAATTCTGTAAATTCCACTGGGCCCTTAAACTGTAATTCACCATTTTGTATGAAAAATGTCTGGCCATTAACTGTTTCCACTTCTAGTTCATCTGCCCACACACTGTCAAAATCCAAGTTTTCCTGGTATACCTCGTTGAGATTACGTCTTTGACGACCATTATTTAAGGCTTGACCAAGCTCTTCCACATTTTGTATAATCACGTTCAAAGGTATTTCCGAGTCCTCTTTCAACCATTTATAATCGTTTACATAGATTTCCTGCACTTCTCCAGAGAAGAAAAATTCTGGAGTTTTCAATGTTTCCAATGTAATGGAATCCTCGGGTGTTGGCACAAACATATCATCTGGCATTTGTAGAAAGGCTTCAGCCTGTTGGACTAATTGGTCCTGTTCTTGAACCCACTCCTTTAGAAAAGTAAAGATTTCTTGCAAGTCTAAGAGATCAGAGTTTTTGGCCAAAAGTTCGGTATGGAAATGGAAAAGTCCAGATTCGGCTTCATAGCGCGGTACTAACAGCGTTACGTTATCTCCTGTTTTCAATAAAGCGGCTCCCTTTAAACCTTCATTTCTGTGTGAATCTAGCAAACAAGTTGCGCCATAAATCACATGCTGGCCCATATGACAAGGTACTGGTATGCTGGTCTCAAAAGCCTCACCATCCCATATTAATACTTCTACGACCGTAACAGAGTGAGTGGAAAAATCAACTTTGTGTTGCACCATTAACACCAAATCATCTCGGTATGTTCTAACGGGTATGGGGAAGAACAGTTCAACTAAACCGAAATTAGAATCCAAAATTGTCTTGGCAATAAAGTCTCCTTGCTGATATAGTAATATCTGCGGCTGGTAGCCTGTTAAAGCCAAATAACTACGGCCTCCCATTTTAAAGCCAGCCATGGTTAGAATGCCTTCAGCTGGTATCGTTCTCTTAGGTTGAAAATAAAGCTGGTTTGACACTGCTTCATGGGGATTAAAAGTGTATATGAGGGCCGTATTATTTTGGGCAACAGCTAAGATCACATCACGCCCTGTATCTAATACAGTCACTTCATTACAAGCGTGTTCCAGTTGTAAACGTTGGTTTATCCAAAATTCTTTCTTAACCCATTGAAACTGATAGATGTTTACATTGTTAGACGATTGATTAGAACATATGAAGAGGTAATCTTTAGTATCTAAATTAAAATAATTTAATCCCGTTATAGAATGACCTATCAGCCAGTCCCAATGTAGTTCCAGTTCTTGGCTTGCTGAGTTAAAACGATACCATAAGACTTTATCTTCAGAGGCTATTAGTACTAAGCTTTCATGGTATTGTTTGTCTAAATTCCAATAGGTATAGATATCTAAATGATTAATAGTATGGCTCATGTCCGCCACCCAGACTTTATCATATTTAGGAGGATGGGACTCGTGTTTTATTATCAATACATCCGTGTCACGACGTCCTATAATATATTCCTGGTCGACATGATGCATATGCTTCCATTGATGGACGCCATGGCCTAATTGGAATGTGAAATCCTCTTCAATATATTTTAAAATCAAAACCTCTCGATTACGTCTTTTGTTTAATTCTAAACTTTGTAGTCTACGTATATCGATTTCAGCATTATCAGCTATATTTGAGGTAATAACATTGGGTGTAGTTAGTTCTGATTCAACTTTAGCACTCGACCCCAACTGCTCCGATTGTGATGGGTCTGAAGTTATGCCCACCATAGTTTTGAATAACTCTTGGCTTTTATGTTTTAATGTTAAGGAAGCTTCTAATTTTTTAATGTCTTCTGTTTTAGTTGCATCGGTTATAGCATAATTATCCTTGATAACGGCTTGACTTATCTCTGCTCTTAAGGCGGCCGCTTGTTGCTGGCTATGAGGTGTAATCTTAACTTGGGCATTTTGTTTAGAATCTGTCTTCTCTGCCTTTTGAGTCCAGACAGGCTGTACTATGATACCTTTGGGTAATACTTCTTCACTATTGTGACTCTCAAGTTCAGTCTTAAGTTCGGACTTTAATTTTTGTACTTCCACATGGTGTTTTGCGTGAGTAGACTGCAATAAAGCCTTAGTAGAAGAAGGCAGATAAATTAACTTGAAAGAAATTTTATTTAATTTTTTTTAAAGCAATTTTTTTTGTATAGTTTACCTTAAATACAAGAACATTTAATAAAACGTTAAACACTAAAGCATTAAATTTTAATTTATTTTTAAACATTTTTTTTGTTTCTAAGAATTCATGAAGATTTTACTTCAGCTGCTTGTTAATTACTATTAAAGGTTTGTTCTATGCATTATAACTGTATTTTGAGGATAAGAAATTAAAAATAGAATTAAAACAATTTAAAATTATACAACAGAGATGCCAAACCAGTTCGTTTTTTCTTTTTAATTTAAATTATATTTTTTTTGTGTTATTAATTGTGATTTTAGAAAAATAATTTCAATTTTAAAATAAAAAGTATTTATTTATTTTATTTATTTATTTATTTATTTATTTATTAATATTTTTATTCTTTATTTTAAATTATAATTTGGGAACATCTGCTTGCTGTTATTAAATACTAATTTCTTTGTTTAATGTTAAGCATCTCTGCTATGCAGCTTAACAGTTCCTTTACACTGTTATCAAGTGTTGTTTACCTTAAAGATAATGTTACTGCTTGGATTAAATTACTTGTTTACTCTGTTATCATGAAGTTACCGTAAATTTTTAGTTATCGTTTACATTATTTTTGTTTGTACAGAGCCGGTCTCTTTAGTAAACAATGTTAAGCTTTACTAAATAACATTATTACTCTCGCTCTCTCTTTCTCTCTCTCTGTCTGTGTTTTGGCAAACTCTCTCTTTTCATTTTACGAAAACTGCAACAGCAGCAATGCTTACATTTTTCTATTATGAATTTAGTTCTCAAAGTGTAATAAGCGTGTGCGGTTAATAATCGGTAGTGTAAAGAATTTTTCGTTTTATATAAATGGCTGACACACAACAACAACAATTCAAGCAAAGTTAGTTTTTTATCAAAATTAACGTTTTAAATCATTAGTTTTTTAAAAGTTTTTATAAAATTCATAAAGTTAAAGTCATAGTTTCTTGAAATAATTAGAAGAAATTAAAGAAATTCTCATAATAAAAGAGTTATTAGGTTTCCAAAAATTTTTTTCATCCTCCATATTCTTTTTCCTTTTTTTTTTTTTGGCAAAATCTGTTGTTGCTTTTTTCATGCCTAGTAAATGCCGTTTTGTTGTTGTTGTTGGTTTTTTTCAATAATTCTTTTTTACGCGTGTGTGTGTTAGTTACTCGTGCGGTTATGGAGTTGTTCGTATAGCAACATAAAATTTAAGGAAAAGAAAAAGTGCATGTGTTTCCAAGTGAAGGAAAATCAAAGAAATTAAGAAATTAATTTAATTTTTACAAAAGAAAAGTTAAGAAAATATTTAAAAGCATCTTTCATTTGTTAAGAAAATATGTTTTGAATAAAATTTATGAATGTGCATGAAAAAAAAAAAAGAAATTTGTTACAACAAAAAGGGTGTGTTCCCAGGGATTACCGTTTTTTTTTTATTTCGCAATACAAAGTCAAGGGCTTTGCCAAAATAACAAAAATTGCTGCATGTTTCGAAAGCAGAGAAAGGAATCTACGATAAATATTATAACGTAAGTACAAACATAAAAGAGTAGGCAATTAAAATTTAATATTATTTTGAAAACATTTGTTAATTCTTCAACCCTCCCATTGCCTGTGCTGCGTGCACACACACTCCACATTTACCCTGACCTTTTTCTCTTGTTTTCTTCTTTCCCAATTTTATTTACTTTTGTTTTTGTTTTTGCTTTTGCTTTTAATGAAATACTTTTCCAATTGCTTTTGTTTGTTTGTTAGTACGGGGTTCCCTTTTCAAAATTGAAAATTTGCTAATTTTGCAAAATCTCTGTTGTGTTGTTATTGTTTTCAGAGTTTTTTTATTTCATTTCTTTTTTTTAATTTTAAAACCACCACATCTATATGTACGTATATGTGTACATCTATTGTGTTTTTTTGGTTGTTGTTATTGTATTGCCATCTCAGTGTTTATGCTGTTGGCGCGTGCTGTTTGTTATTTTAGGCATTCGGCCAGGCAAGTTGAATAAAATCTTTTGCAAAATTTTTCATCAGAAAAAAAATACAAAAACAAAAACTTCATTTCCTTTTTATTTCAATTCTGTGAGTCATTAAATTCTGTGTGTTACTTTGAAGTTGTTTAGTTTTATGCTTCTAAGCATTTCTAAACATTTTAAAGTGCCTTCGTTTATAAGTTCCTAGAACAGAAGGTGGTATCTTACAGAACATGTGTCGTCCACAATAAACATAAACGGCGCTGTTGCATATTTCGAAAGATTTAACCGCAATTTTATTTCTTCTTCAGCCTTTTTTGTTAAGGAAAAATCAATATTTGTATCCGGGAACATGTTTATGCCTTCACGTCAATTGTATGTTGATGTTGTTTTTATTTGATGCCTCTTGTAAGCAAAACAGTGATGCTAACGTTTTCTTATTTCAAATCGTTAAAATTTTTTTTATTATACAAAATTCTGATTTTTACTTTAATTATCTACAAATTCATGCTTAACCCTTCTACTAATAGATTAAAAATGTAATTTTGCATTTTGTTGGTGTTTAAAAATTTAAAATTCATTCAAAAACTTGTAAGGTGATCGTACTTACAATCTGTATTAAAAAAAATCGCCGTAATTCCTGTTTAAACGTTAAATTGGCATCGCTGTTCATTTTGTGTTGGTATTAATGTTAGTTTTTGTTCCTTTTTCTTCTCCTTTAACATAAAAGGCCATATGGCGCATGTTAGTTTCATTAACAGAAAAATTCTCTTCTGCTTCGCTCTATTCTCTTCTCAATCTTTCTGTATTCTCTTGCAATCTCTCTGCATTCTCTTGTAATCTCTTTAACTGTTAATTAATGTTATGACTGCAGCAGCTTGTTTTTATTATAAGCTGGGATAAAGGAATTCTGCGATATAATATCGGAAATATTAGTAATAGGAAATTTGTTAAATTGAAATTATTTTAATAAAAATTTGGCTTGATTTAGAAGAAATAGATTAATATTAAAAGAAGTTTCGAATTCTAACGGTTGTCAAGGAAATCGACTCACTTCCTAGAGCATTTTGCAGGTTTTTTCATAGTAAGAAAATTTTATCGTTATATGTATATTTGCAAGATCTAAAACCTCATTGGTACGGGCACTCAATTAAGGTACTTAAGTAAGTAGTTTTGTCAGATCATAGGCCACTTTTTGACACATATTGGGCGGTATCTCAGCCATAACTTGACGAATGTTGGTTTTTAAGTGCTCGAGAGTTGAAGGTTTATCTGCATAAACACGGTCTTTCGCGTAGCCCCGCAAAAAAAGTCTAATGGTGGCCAGTTGATATCGCCATGACGAGAAATTATGCAGCCAGGAAATGTCTTGTGATAAAGCCATATTCGCTAGAGTTGTGTTGCATGTGGCACCGTCTTGTTGAAACCATATATTCTCCAAGTCGTATTCTTCAATAGCAGGCAAAAAAATAAGTCGGTTATCATATGACAATAACGCTCCAAATTGACGGTGACAGTCGTTCCATCGTCGTTTTCGAAGAAGTAAGATCCAATCACAGCTTCGGACCAAAGAGCGCACCAAACAGTGACTTTTCCTGGATGTAATGGCCTCTTTTCAATTACTTGAGGATTCTCAGAACCCCAAATACGAAAATTTTGTTAACATATCCACCGAGTGTGAAATGTGCTTAATTGCTGAATAAAATTTTGTTTGAAAATTGAAAAAATACGTGGCTATGGCAGAATCACCATTTTTGTAGTAGGTTTTCATAATTTTTATGCGTTGTGTGATAGTTAAGCGATCCATTTTCGTCAATGTCAGACTTTCAACTGAAAAGAAAAAAATTGGTTTCACAACTTAGTTTGACAGATGTTGAATTTCAGTCCCATGCTTTTGAAACCACGAAATGGATAGCCCTTTATATACATACATCAGTACATATTGATTTCCTACAAGAGATTAGGAGCTCAGATGGTTTCCAAATACTAGATCCAAATACTCTGTCTATTTCCGCTGCATTCCACAATCCACAAACCGGTAGGAACGTCTGTCTTTCAATTGTTTGATTGCGTTATCGAGGTACAATTTAATTTCGAATATAAAATTATAATATTCATTAGAATTGAATTCGATTTAATTAAGAATTAATTAAGCTATTAAAACTATTAATAAAAACACGTTCAGAATTCTAATTGAGTGATTGTTTTGTTATTTTATTTTTTGTTTTGCATTTAAAATTTGCATAGCAAATATTTCTTTACGAATATTGTTCGTATTATAATTGGTTTTAAATACTTTAATGTGTTATAAAATATCCGGCCTATCACTACTATCTGTTTCTTTTTAATTTTACAAATAAATTTCATTTTAATTAAAATCTTTTACCATTTCTTTCTTCTTCGTTTTAAACTGCTCTAGAAAAATGTGTAGGTTGTATATATTGTATGTATGTATGTACATATGTCCACATGTGTATTTTTGAATTGAACGCTGGATGGCTGGATGTTTGGCTGGCAACTAGTTTAAGACTGTCATTAAGATTGTGACAGGATCTATCATATGTTCCATAGCTGGAATAATGAAGGAACACACAGAACTCCCATGTAACCGCATATTAACAGTAAAACGAACAAAATAACAACAAAAACAACAATACGCATTTATTTGATCACAGGGCTTGGAGGCAGAAAATGTTCCCTTAACGAGTGTATGTCTGGCGCTTTGAATGGCAGTACCGGTTTACATGTAGGCAAGGCAAAAGTACAAATAGTACTCGTACAAATGCATTGGGCTAGTCAATGATTGAAACAGAGACCTAAAGGAGCTGATAAATTTTAAAAGTCCTCTTTTCTTTTTCACATGTTGGTTTTGTGTTACAACCTCTTTTACAGTTGATTAGTCAGTTAGTCAGGATTATTGATCAAGTTTCTCACACCACTTCTGTTGTGTGTGTTAATTTTATACATAAGTGGCGGAACCTACAGTTTATAGTCGACTCCGAACGACATATTTTTGAGAAACTTTTCACGGCAATTTTATTTACAGTTTTTGCCAGAAATCTGCTAAGAGAAAATTGCCGCAGAAATACTTTTTGAACCCTGGCCTTACGTCTAATAAGCCAACACACTACCTACTAGACTACGGCGACTTCACCACCATAACATTTATTATTTATTTCGTCCACGTACTACGATCATACTAGTTCTCCGTAATGCCTTTCCTACAGGCTATCAGACTAGCTTCGGAATGGTGGTAGCTGTCAGTAAGGATAGCTTCCTGGCTAATACTTGGTATTCATACAAGCATCTCTTTTTGAAATGCATTAACGCCTCAAAGGTCCTCAGATGATATGAATAATGCGCTTGAAACGATACCAACTCTAGCTACTCCTAGATAGTCTGATGTAAGACGTCACTTTCTTTTTATTATAGTTCCCTTGCCTTATGGAGATTTAGGACAGGGTTATATGGGTTGAAAAACTATTTCTGCGCGTACTTGTTTCGATTCACTTAGTTAAACTAGGCAACAGTTTATTTCATTGGCAACATAAGGGCACCGTGAAGTCATCGTGGTCTAGTTGGCTTGTTAGACAAATGGCGCGGGTTCGAATCCCAGGTCAGACATCAAAACGAAAAAATATTTCTTCGGATTTCTGGCAAAGACTCTCAGAGTAAAAATTGCCATGAAAAGCTTCTCAAAAATCTGTCGTTCGGAGTCGACTTTAAACTGTAGGTCCCACCACTCATGTATAAAATTAACGCACACAACATAAGTGGTGTGAGAAGCTAGGTCGTAATCCTGACTGAAGGGTTGTAATAGCCAATTATGTATGTATGTATGTACATAAGGGCACGTGTAGTATTGCAAGGCTCTGTCAAAGTAATCTAAATGGGAAAACAACTAATTGTTGTCTTGTCTGAATCTGTTTAGCCATTAATTGTGTTTCGCCGATACCTTAACACCTTCATTAAAATTTATTAATATTACTCTTTTAATTCTCTGTATTCTCGTTTTTACATGCATATTCCCGAATATGTTTAGAGTGAAGGAACCTATAAAAAAGTGCAAAAATACAATAAATGTTGAGTTTTTTCCTTCTCATTCTTATTTTTTATTTTCATTTTTTTTTTTTTTTTGTAACTTCACTAAATGTTGTGACAAGGTAATCGAGTTTGAATTTTTCAAAAATAAATGAAAACTACAGATGAAAAGAGAGAGAGGCAGAGACAGAGAGCAGCAAAATTGTGTGACTCTAAATGCGGTTTTGGTAGACATTTAAAGGCCTTAGGCAGTTTTTTTCCTTCTTTTTTTTATGCATTTTGACATGATATATTGTTAATGATAACTGCAACGCATACGCAATGATTTTTTGTTGTTTTTTTTTGTACATAAACTGAAATGACAAAAAAAAAATATTTAAAAATAAAATAAAAAATATGATTCAATGTCAAGAAATCCATTTATTATTCATACATATGCAAGCGTATTTACAATATATATTGCCAACATGTTTGTATAAAATGTTTTTAAACATAAAAAATTATTTATTTTATATATTTTATATGTACATATTTACTTAAAGTTCAGTAACTTATTCCCTGGAGATTTATCACATACATTTTTGGTAATGCAAACACTGGGTGTTTAAACTCCATACAACAACGTTATAAAAATCATGACTCATATTTACAATTTGGGGTCACTGGAAATCCTTCAAATTTAAACATATTAAATGTATGTCTGAGTCACTGTTTTAATTTAATTTTTCGGTTTAATTATTTAATTCCATGCTTAATTTCATTTAACCCCTATCAAATGTTTGTATTCATTAAAAAGGGTTCAAATTAATAATTTAACACCAGGATACTCATGCATACATATTTCTAATTGTTTAAATATGGAAGGAAGAGCATAATCAAATAAAACAACAAAAATACCAATATTTGTACATTATAACAGCATGTGCTATTTGTTTTCTTGAAATAATTTTTTTTTTTATTTGTTTATTTTTCCTATTAAATTTTCTCTTTTCTTTTGTTTAACTAAAGTACATCCATACTGTTATTCAAAGACCTTCTTAATGTCACATGTGTATTGTATTGTTTACCATTGTTCAAGATGTCATAATACAGAATAGGGGGTGGTTGTTTAGTACTCAGCAGGATTCTAAGAAAAACTAAATAAAAACAATCAACATTACTAGGCTCTCTATCACTATCTCTCACTATCTACATACATATTTCACTCTCTTAACAACTTTTGAATTTCAATAGGCAGCTGTGCTGTTGTTTAAGAAAATCAATTAATTTTCCTAACAAACTATTAAAGAAAGTGCCTACTTACAGATATAGAAAGATATAAACTGCTAGAGATAAATGCAAGAGAAGGGAAAGAGAGTAAGACGTACCCGTTTCCATAGCATAGCATGCGGGTTTTTTTTCTCTATGTTTGTGTAGATGTTAAAGATAACAGTAGTTTCTTTTTTTTTCCTTTCTTAACACATAATAATAGTTACGGAAATAATAAATCGTTATTTTCGACAATGTCAAGATGTTTGTTTACATTAATTTGTTGTTTACCCATACAATATAGGGTTTCCAGCCATTTTTTATACCCATTTCCGTTAAACCTTTACCAAAAAGACTTTCAATTAGTCACCATAGTGTAGAGTTAATGCACAGGAATTACACGCCAATTCATATAATATAAAAATCCTTTATACCATGTCAATCCAGCTCACTGACTCCACCTCCCCCTCAAGTTCATTTTTATCCGGTTTTAATCGATTTTTTTTGCTAATTTGATAAAAAGTTAGCTTTGTCGCTTATACCTCCGGTTCCAAGTAAGGCAGGATCATAAGAAAACATGTTTTGGTATCCTTGATACCATGGCTTTTCCGTCCACTAGATCCATTACCCCCACAAGTCCTTTTTATCCGATTTTGACAGATTTTTTGCTAACTTCACGAAAAGTTTGATTCGTCGCCTATATCTCCGGTTCTAAGCAATGCTCGACCGTAAGGATGACTGTTTTGGAATCCTTAACACTATGTCTATCGAGCCCTCTAGTTCCACTCTCCCCGGAAGTCCATTTTTATGCGATTTTGACCAATTTTTTGCTAATTTGATAAAAAGTTAGCTTTGTCGCTTATACCTTCGGTTTCAAGTAAGGCACGACCATAAGAAAACCTGTTTTAATATCCTTGATACCATGGCTTTTCCGCCCACTAGATCCATTACCCCCACAAGTCCTTTTTATCCGATTTTGACAGAAAAGTCAGCTTCGTCGCATATATCTCCGGTTCCAAGCAATGCTCGACCGTAAGGACGACTGTTTTGGATTCCTTAACACCATGTCTATCGATCCCTCTAGTTCCACTCTCCGCAAAAGTCCATTTTTATCCGATTTTGACCAATTTTTTTTTGCTAATTTGACAAAAAGTTTGCTCTGTCGTCTATATCGCCGGTTCTATGTAACGCACTACCATAAGAAAACTGTTTTGAAATTCTTAATACCATGGCAGACTAGCACACTTAGTCCGTTTTTCCAGCGATTTCTGTTTTTATCCTATTTTATTTGATTTGTGGGTTTTTAGCCCACTAGATCCATTACCCCAACAAGTCCTTTTTATCCGATTTTGACAGAAAAGTCAGCTTCGTCGCATATATCTCCGGTTCCAAGCAATGCTCGACCGTAAGGACGACTGTTTTGGATTCCTTAACACCATGTCTATCGATCCCTCTAGTTCCACTCTCCGCAAAAGTCCATTTTTATCCTAATGATTGCTAATTTGACAAAAAGTTTGCTCTGTCGTCTATATCGCCGGTTCTATGTAACGCACTACCATAAGAAAACTGTTTTGAAATTCTTAATACCATGGCAGACTAGCACACTAAGTCCGATTTGTGGGTTTTTAGCCCACTAGATCCATTGCCCCCACAAGTCGTTTTTATCCGATTTTGACCAATTTTTGGCTAATTTCAGATTAAGTTATCTTCGTCACTTATATCTCCAGTTCTATGTAACGCATGACCATAAGAAAACCTGTTTTAGAATTCTTGATACCATGGCTGTGTAATACACGAAGTTAATTTTTTCTGCATTTTCTGTTTTTATCAGATTTTATCTGATTTATGGAAGGCATATTTGATTAAAAATCTTTCTTTATCTTTCAACTTGATTATCTATGACAAGGAAACAGATTTTTTATGTTATTTTTCTTTTGTGGTTTTTAATTGATTTGCATTTTATAATTTTTAAAAGTTTTTAATTACGTTAACCTAGTAGTTTCTAATTAACTTAACATTCACGAAAAAAAATAATAAAACTTTTATAGGTGACTTCACATATATTATTGCATAACTTTGGAACATAATATGGATCTAGATCGTTGAATAAGTAATAAAAATAAAGAAGACAGTCGTTGAGTATATAGGTTAGCGACAAACACGCTTAAATAGTGTTCAAGTTTAGCTGGAGTGCCATTTGATATCTGGAGAAATAATAAAAACTTTTAATTTTTATCAAATACAAATTGTTATGCCTGTTTAGACAGGTTTTTTTTTGCTTTTGCTTTTTTTTTTTTGTTTAATTGAATTGAATTTTTAATTGTTTTTTTTTTGTTTTTGCAAAATTAACATAAAAATAAAAACTCTCTACAATAATAGTATCTTTATAATATTTGTTTATAAAATGTCTTGAATTATTATACGCGGCTATAATTTGAGTCACACGCGTCAAGTAGGCATAGCTCTCATATGAGTAACTATTTTATAAACAATTATTATTAGAATAAATATTATTGATTTTATTTGTATTATTTTTGTAACTTCAAGGGGGGGAAAGCTAATTAAATAAACACATACAGACATACATAGAAGAAGAATAGATAGAATTCAGGCAATTTGTTTAAGAAATTGCTCGCATTGTTAAGCAATCAACAATTTAAAAATGTTTGTACATGTGACAAAATTTTTGTTTTTAAATTTTTTTATTACAAAATCTATGTATGTACATATGTATGTATGTATTTATGTATATGACGAGTTTATTGTTAACAATGAATTTTGTTAAATAACAACAATGACTCAATAATAAACCATAAATCTTATTATATGCATGAGTGTTTATGTGTTGTATGTAAGTACATCGAAGTTGGTATGTGTTTATGTGTTTATTTTATAATAATTTCCCACAGTTTTCCATTGTTTTAAAATTTTTAAAATGAGTTTTTTTTTTCTTTGGTTTTTGTTTTTATCGGTTGAAGTATATAAATTATCTGTAAATTATGCAAAGTTTATTGCTCTTATTGTTTTTGTTTGTTTTTGTTTTTTTATAAAATATTTTTTTTTTTTTTATAAAAATAAATTTATAAATGATTTAAACAAAAACATGCAAATGATTTAATATGTAGTACCATAAAATATTGTATTGAGGGCATTTAAAAGGTTTGGCTTTTGCTTAGAAATATTTTATTTTAAACAATTTAGGTTTTGAAAGACATAATATATTTTTAAAAAGTCGCCATGGTCTAGTGGGTAGTGTGTTGGCTTATTAGACAAAAGGCCCGGGTTCGTATCCCAGGTCAGACATCAAAACGAAAAAATATTTCTTCGGGGACTTCCTCTCAGCAGATTTCTGGCAAAGACTCTGAGAGTAAAAATTGCCACGAAAAGCTTCTTAAAAATCTGTCGCTCGGAGTCGACTTTAAACTGTAGGTCCCGCCACTCATGTATAAAATTAAGGCACACAACATAAGTGGTGTGAGAAGCTAGGCCGTAATCCTGACTGAAGTGTTGTAATGGCCAATTATGTATGTATGTAATATATTTTTACGTTTCTGTCTTCCATTAGAGCTTGAAAATTGCTCAAAAGATGTATAATATCCTGTTAGTTTTTCCAAAGCAGGTTCTGCAAAATCAATTTTACGATAGACATAGATCCTCAAATATTTTTGCTGTCGTATTGTTACTAAAATCAGAAACTTTCTCTCAACTTTACCTCAAGTCCAACACACCACACTGTCCTTTCTAAGTCTTCTAGGTTTTGTTTTTATGTTGTGCACTTTGTATGAATGTAGACAAATATAACTCACATAATCCAAATCCTCGAATTGACGGTAGAGACTCCAAGTTATTCCCCTTCTCCTTGAACAGACTTCGATGATGGTATTATCCATGGCACATCATTGTTTTACGCTGTTGATTCGTATTATTGTCTAGGGTACTCCTTTTTTTCCATACCGAAACTAAGTACATTCGTTAGGTTATTCTGTTATAATGCGTAGAGAGTTGGCTTAGCATACGCAGTTCTTTTTTGCTTAAAAACCTGGCTGCTTTTCTAGTAGATTTTCTTCTATCTAACTACATAAGTTAAGTAGGTGGTAAGCAAAGTAATTCCTCTCCAGTTGTGACAATCTCTCAACTCACCACTTTTCGGTAACTTAGCGAACCTTAACCCTTTCTTCCATATTTCACGCTAAAAAAATTAAGGTTTCCTCAAAAGATTTCCAGTTAGCTCTTATTCAAGCATAGCTTATAACTCTTTATTGGTTGCAACGTGAAGTTTCTGTTCTACAGAAGTATGTGAATACCCTTCATATTGTGTTATTTATCTTCAAGAAAAAGATAAACAATCTGTGCAACTGTTTTGAATTCTTAACGAATCACATTCTTTTGTTTTTTTCTGAGATCTTTTTTTTAACACAATTTTAAAAGTAAATTATATTTTAAACATGAGCCAATTTTTTACGATTACGAAAGAGAAGAAATGAAAGAAAAACAAACAAAACATACTCGTAAACAAAACAAGTGCAAATTTAATTAACTCTTTACATTACGGAAGTATAGGTAATCCCAAGCATGCTAGAAGTTAAAAAATGAATTGAAAATACTTTTTAATTAAAACACAATGCAATTGTAAATAAATAGTCATCCCAATGAAGTTCTTCTCTCGTCTTCTGTTTTTTTTTTTATCACAAATAAAATTCAACGGGTAATTAAAGTCATTGTATGGCTGCTTACTCGGCTACGGCCTATAGATTAATGTACATACGTGTTGTATGGTACAGAAAAGGCTTTTTTTTTTTGAAAAGAAACGGGGAGGGGGGGAAAAAGAAGAGTATGTGAGGTAAATAATGGTACATTTAGCGATCTAATTTATTTCCTAGTTATAGAAGAAGAAGAAGAGAAAAAAACTCCAACAAAATTGTCAACAAATTCAATGCATTTGTTGGATTAATGTTTAGTTGTTTGGCTGATGAGTAATATGGGAAGTATAGCTAAGCTTAAGTATTATTAAAATGTTGAAATTGTTGTTTAGATATGCTAACCCTTTCACCACGGCCCACCTTTACCAAACTATGCAACTTTTAGTTCGCGAAAACGCAAATAAACGGAGAAAATGATTGTCGTGTATACCCGGCATCAGCCTCTGCATCCGTCGCAAAAGTTTTACTTGGATTACGTTCCCTTGGTAATTATTTTTAAAACACATTTCATATGAGAGGTCTGTATTATTAATACCGTTAAGATAATTTGATCGATGCGGTTTCAATGTGGTTATGTGTTGTTTCTGTTTTTATTTTGTTTGTAGATGACACACACAGTGTTCAGTAAAAATAAATATTCACTGTCATAGCCAACGCCAAGGAAATGAATAGCGCTTGATAAATAGAAACCTTAAAATTAAATTGAAATTAAAATTATTAGCTGTCCATCAATAAGAACAATTTATTCTCAAAGTGAACGCTCGTATGCTTGCTTCAATGTTTTAAAAAGATTCTTAAGAAATTATTGTAAGCATTTCTTGTGAATTTTTTCCATATGATAATTCATATTTATAAAGTTACTCGTATTTTTAATTGATGACACCCATAATATGCCATCTGCCGTCTGCCATTTGTTGTCTGTCGTTTTATTTGTATGTGTCGAACCAAATTTCTTTGTAATTTTCATTAATATTCTGGATGCAATGCAAACTAAAGGCCTCTTCTGTTAATTGAAAACTACACAAACGCTCATAAATAGTTCGATAAAAATTGATATTTTAATTAAGACGAGCCACAGAAAGAGAACCTTAAAAAAATGGAAATCGACTTTCTATAGACAGGCGACATCTTCTTCTTTTTTTTATATGTACGGATGTATTGTTAATTAAAAAATAAGTCATTCAATTAATTTTTATTTCACTCAAGAATTTTATGTGAATTTAATTGTTTTTCTTTTTTGTTTTTTTTTTAATAAGCTTTTTTGGATTGCTTTTTCTTCTTTTTCTCCCAAAAAATCATAGCAATGACATTATAAAGCACTTAAAAAACTGTCTAAAATAACCAAATATGGCTGTTTCAAGTTGAATTGCTTAAAAAATATTTAGAAAAAAGAACAAGTATATACGTAAGTATATATGTATGTACATATGTATACTTATATACACTAAATAGTATTTATATGTTTGTATCAATCAATAGATAAGAAATGATAAAATTAAAAACAAACAAAAACTCCAGTTTTTCTTTATAACTTCAATTAAATTATTAGGGAGGTTCACAATTAAGACACACAAAAAATGTTTTGGAATTACAGTCGAATTTTTATAAATTTAATCACCATTACCCAGAAAAAAACTTCAACTTTGGCAAGTAAACTTACAAATGATCTTGATGCTGTTACCACGCGATGTGTTTCATCTTATAGAAACTTCAAGTAATAGGAGTTCAAATTATGGAAGTTTGACTGTTTTAAGAAGTAAAATAATTCGTAAAGTTTTCCATTTCACTCTAATTAGACTACCAAACAAAAACCTCAGCAAACTATTGAATTTTAGGTTGTATCTTTCATGTGTAACATGGTCTGCACTTACTACGGTTCCTTTTTTGATAGGCCGGAGTCTCGTACAGAATGCCCAATTGAACATCACTTGCTTGATCTGACTTTATTCTCGAGTGGTTATGGATCAGCTACCAGTTTTAGGAGTTCGTTGCTTATGGTATTTGGTCAATAGATGCGAAGTATTTGTCTAATACAACAGGTGATAGATGTTCGCATTTTCTTTAATCAGCATCATGAGAAGTTTTGTGCGTTTGAATATAGGCGCGGAACGTTTAGCCCTGGGAGCACAGCATTTTACCTCTGCATCCTTACGTTTGCCTATTTAACTGCAAGTTTTGCTTCGGTTAAGGTTGCTTTTATTTATACTCCTCTCTAAAATTTGATTCCATGGATAATCCCAAGTCTATTGTTTATATTTTCAATTCCACAAACTCTCATTTCTCAATGGTGTCACATTAAATAACTTAAGTTAGCAATTTATTTATTTATCACAAGAAACGAAATCCGAAAGAAAAATAAATAAAATCCCTTTTATTCTTAAGAATTTAATCTTAAAAGAAGACAAGATCTTATCGATTTGGAATAAATATTTCTCTTGAAAGAATTTAGAGATGAGATTTATAGTTGTAAGAACAAATGTGTGAACGAATGACTATAACCCGTTAACAATTCCAAATATTTAACAGTCAAGTTAACAAAAATGGCCATAAACAACTTGCTCTGATAATAACAAAAACAAAAGCTATAAAATATTAAAACAAATGATCAGTTTAAGAATTTTTAAAAGAAGACTTTAACAAGACAAACCACTTTTTATTTGATTTCAAAGACAACAATCGAAAAGAAAAAGAAGTGACAGTTGAAAAGACCTCCACGAACAGTTATTTGTTTCAAATCAAACAATAGGAAGAGATAATTTTTATATTTGTAATAAAAATAAAAGAATTTATTACAACAAAAAAAACATTTGAATTGATTTTTAATAACCATAATAACCTAATAAAAAATTCTAACATGTAAGCGATAATGAGAATCCTAAAAAATAAGTGTTGCCGGAAAAACGAAGGTTGTCAAGTATTACTGAAGCCATATATATTTGAAATATAATGGATATCTTTTTATTATACCCAATATTATTAATATGCATAATTAATTGTTTTGAAAAGCATTCATTCCATTTCAAATTCAAACCTATTTACTAAATATTGTAGCTTAAATGTATTGGAAATTCCTTTCGAAATTAAACAAGTTTTTGTTTTTAGTTCAAGTTTAACATGCCATTTACCTTTTAAGGCATATTTAATTATGCTATTTGAAATCAATCATCACACTATGTATGTTTATTTTTTAGTATTTCTTATACGAATTACTAATCACTTTTCACAATTAATGTCGCTCTGTCGCTCTTTTTCTCTTTCACTCTCATCAATTAATTGACAAATATTTATATGACGTGTGGAGATTGTAATGCTTAAAATTTATTACAAATTAAAGTAACCAAGTTTGTATTTGTTGTTAATGATGATGATGATGTTGTTGTTGCTTTATTTTTCAAATATTTAATGCCATTTACATGATAATTTCATATAATTAAAGAGAAAAACGTCATAATATTGTATAATAGAATGGGGAAAAAATCAAATCAAATAAAATTAAACTGTCAACACTTGAGTCATATTAAACGAAAAACAACAACAACAACAATGGCAATAGCAACCAATAAATATAATACAGGTATTCCCCGACTTACGACCGTGATAGGTTCCTGGTCATCGGTCGTAAGTCGAATTTCATATAAAAATTTTTTTTTATTTAATTTTTGCGATGATATAAAACTATTCACATAAAAATTTTCCGACTTTGCTAATGTAATGTACTGAAATATGATTGTAAATCGAATTTTTTACTTTGATTTTTTTTCTCATTTTTCTCATATACTTACTTACTTACTTACTTAATTGGCCATAACAACCCGATTAACGGATTTCGGCCTGCTGCAATACATCCTTCCAGGCGCCTCTGCTTCTTGCGCGCCTACGCCAGTTGGTCACACCAATCGATGACAGGGCTTCCTCGACTTGGTCTTTGCAACGGATACAAGGTCGTCCTCTTCGCCGACTTCCGCAGATCCCCGCATCAAATACCCGTTTCGCCGGAGCATCCTCCTCCATTCGAACGACATGGCCAAGCCAGCGCAGCCGCTGGATATTAATACGCTGCACAACGTCTATGTCGTTGAGGAGCTCATACAGCTCTCTGTTAGATCGTATGCGGAAATCATCGCCAACTCGCACTGCACCGAAGATCTTACGTAGGACTTTCCTCTCGAATACCCTCAAGGCTGCTGCATCAGTTCTTAATAGGGTCCATGCTTCTGCGCCATAAAGAAGCACGGGTAAGATGAGCGTCTTGTAGAGTATTAATTTTGTCGCACGAGAGAGGTCTCTGCTGCTCAATTGCCTATTGAAACCATAGTAGCACCTGTTGGCAAGAGTAATCCTGCGTTTGATCTCCAGACTGACATCATTTTTGGTGGTAACGGCGGAGCCAAGATAAATAAATTCCTTGACTGTATCGAAAGTATAGTTATCGGCCGTAATCTGAGAATCAATACGCCGCACGTCTCTACTTGTCGACAACATATACTTTGTTTTGCCCTCATTTACTGCCAGACCCATCTTCTTAGACTCCCGTTCAATAGCGCTAAAGGCAGCAGTAACATCTCGCTTGGTACGCCCTATGATGTCGATGTCGTCAGCGTACGCAAGCAATTGGACACTTTTCTGAAAGATAGTGCCATTGCGATGGACTCCTGCCTTTCGCAGAACACTCTCCATGACGAAGTTGAAGAGGTCGCATGATAAGGGGTCGCCTTGTCTGAAACCTCGCACGGTATCAAAAGGTTCGGAGAGGTCCATTCCTACCTTGACGGAGCTGCAGGAATTGCTCAACGTGATTCTGCATAGCCTTATCAGCTTCGCAGGTATACCGAGCTCAGACATTGCGGCATAAACACGATCCCTTATGGGGCTATCGAAGGCTGCCTTATAGTCGACAAAAAGATGGTGTGTGTCGACTTGTTTTTCGTGGGCCTTTTCCAGGATTTGGCGCAGTGTGAAGATTTGGTCGATGGTGGATTTGCCAGGTCTGAAGCCGCACTGATAAGGTCCAATCAGTGTTTTGACGAGTGGCTTCAGTCGTTCACACAATACGCCTGTAAGAACCTTATATGCGAAAGGGAGAAGGCTAATACCCCTGTAGTTGGCGTAGTGGGGTCTCCCTTTTTCAGGACAGGACAGAGGACACTGAGGTTCCAATCGTTGGGCATACTTTCCTCTAGCTATATTTTGTAGATGAGCTGGTGCATGCGCCCTACCAACTCATTACATCCGGTCTTAAACAATTCAGCGGGGAGGCCATCAGGACCTGCCGCTTTATTGTTTTTAAGACGCATAATCGCGACTTTGACCTCTTCATAGCTAGGCGGCGGAATCTCCACGCCGTCATCATTGATCGGGTTCGGAACATCATCTCTAGAGGCGGTATTGGTGTCGTCATCGCCTTAAAGCCGAGTAGAGAAGTGTTTCCTCCACAACCTCAGCACCCCCTGCGGATCTGTAACCAGGTTTCCGTTCTCGGCCTTGCAAGAAGACGCTCCGGGTCTATAACCCTCGGTTAGACCTCGGTTATTTTTCTCATATATTTTAGGGATTCCCCTTAACTACACATTTGTCTTCTTTAAGTATTTTCTAAGGAAAATATTGGGAAAAATATGGTCGTAAGTCGAATGGTCGTAAGTCGGGGACTACCTGTAAAGAAAAATAAAAAATTAAAAACACAAGTTTATTTACTACGCTTTACTGTTCCACTCAGTTTTCCCTTTCTGTACTTGCATGTGTTTGCGTGAGAGTAGTGAATGTGTGTAAGAGTGTGAGTGAATTTAATTGTTTGTACAGAAGTAGTCACAGTAGATGAAAACATATGGCACGTGACTTACAATGTTTTTTTTTTTTTTTTTTAATTTCACTTTTCCTGTCATTTCACATAAAAATTAATCCCAAGAACTAAATTAGAATGATGACGACTATACGTCCATCTGTTTGTGTATGTGCCAGTAATAAGACTAGGGATTTTCCGTTTGTTTTTATAGCATATGTAGTCTGCGTGTGTTGGAAAGAATTAAAGAATATTCAGCGTCTTTTTGTTTTCCTATGAATTCTCAGGTCATTTTAAAATATCAGGTTAAAATTTGTTTTGTTTTTATTATTTTTCTTGTAATTCGTAATTCGTTTCATGTGTTCATTTTTGTTCTTTTGAAACAAACAAAAAAAAAAAAAGCGTATCCCTCCCTTATTTCTTTGTTCTTTCTCCCCTCTTTAGTTGTGTTAAACATTAAAACATAATGGGATAAAATTAAAGTTTTTTTGTTTTTTGTTTTTAAATTAATTTTTCTGTTGTTGTTCTAGTGTTGTTGTATTACAGACATTTCTTTTTCTGGTTACTCATTGACAACCCCACAAAATCCACAATACACTACAATACAATACAATACAAGCATTTATCATTAGTGACAGTCATTTTGTTGTATTTTTGGTTTTCATTATTATTTTCGGGATATATGCGCATACAATGACAGACAGGCAGGCAGGCAATCTGGCTGGCTGACAATCAGACGCTTTAAATAAAATATGAGTAAAGTATAGACCCGTCATTCGTTTCCTAAAATAACCGAAAATATTGTAGTTTTTATTATCTTCCTTTCGATTTTCTGTCTTTCTTATTAAAAATAAAGAATTTCGTATTGAAAAATGTTTTCGTAGGAGAAGTGTTCATGTTTTCTTAAGTGTTAGCAAAAAACAAAAAAAAGAAAACTTTAACAAGATGGATAACCAAAGATATTAAATCATAATACGTATGTTTATTAATGTTTGTCGAAAGAATTTTTTTTTTATTAAATATTTGCTAAATACGTTTCAAGTTTTAGTCATTGATTAACGTTTATGGTCATTGATAGCTCAATACATAGTTAAATTTATTTGGCATAGAGTGTTGTTCTTCCCTTTTTGGTTAAAAATATTTTCTTGTTTTGCTCTTTTTGGTTTTTATTTATTTTTTTAATTGGGGTTATTGTACTCCCAAGACATCAAAAATACTTATTCATGGAGTAGTATTTTATGGAAATTTTGTATTAACTAGGTTTTTAATTTTATTTTAGCCTTACTCTGGATGTGATAAATAAATCAAGAGGTATTCGAAAATCTATTTTTCATAAAGGACGTTAGCGAAATCTGCAATAAATTCCTTTAAAAAGCAGTGGAAGAGGCATAAAAAGAAAAATTAAAACCGAAATTCTTTCTTTTAAGACTGTCCTTCAACATTATATCGTTAGCATACAGATTGATGAGACTAGATTGGTCATTACAACCCATCTTCTTACACCCTCCAATTTGTGTTAATTTTATCCATAAGTGTCAGGACATCCAGTTCGAACGACAGAAGAATGCTGAGAGGAAGTCGCCAAAAAAAATCGGAGTTCTATTTAAAAATATGTTCCTCTTTAATCCTTTACTTTGCAGTGCTCAAGAATTTTTTTTTTTCCCTTTTAAATCAACATTCCTTATTTATCTTAATTTCCTTTAGTTTTTTTTTTTGTTCACAGTTCTGTTACATTAGTTATCTTTCAACACATTGAAAAAACAAAGAAAAAAAATAATTTTTTTAAATGTTTTGCGTAAATCTTTTAGCAAATGGGCTTAAGACAGCTGGTTTGTGTTATCTGCATCTGGTAGGAAAAATTGTTTTTCTTTCTTTTGCTGCTAGTCTGCAAATAAAATAAGATCGTCAAGTCAAATTGAAGTGCTGCTTATTATTGCATTGTATTGTATTGTATTGTATAACTTTGTATGTATTTTTGTTAAGATAAAAGAAAGAAAAATTGCTTGAAGAATAAAAAGTCTGTAAAAGATTTTGCCTTGAAACAATAGCGGACGGAGGAGAGTATAGAATGTAATGAAATGAATATGGAAGCATGTAATTATAAAGGCGACACCACTTAATCATGCCTTGCGGCAAAACACCCACATCTAAAGGCTATAGAATTGCGGGTATCTTTTTCGCCACATTATTATCATCATCATTAACACCATATAATGCGAGTATTGTGTATACATTCAAGAGAAAGTTGAACAACCCTTGCAAACTGGGATGGCTATGCTACTGGTTCAGCATATTCTGCTGCTTCCTGTTTCACTCATTACAAATGCATGTCTCTTTAGCTATTCTATGTGCTATTGACAAGTAATTGGGGTAGGAAAATGGTTTGAAGGCTTTAACCCTGTAGTCATCATAGTATCAGCATCTAACATGTTATGTTATTACTTTACACACATCTATACATACATACATACTATGTACATACATATGTATGTAATGTTGTATAAGGACGAAAGCAATGACCTTTATGCCACATACAAAAAATGCATATGAAAAGATATGCATATTCATGTTGAAGCTATTTACATTTGTTTCTAAAACTGTTTCCATTCTAAATAAATTCAAAAGACAAATTATAATGAAAGCGTCATAACGTTGTAACTAACTGCAGGGTTTTCTTTCTTTCACAATCTAGTGCTTGACATTTCAAATGTATTGTGTTGTATTGCATGTAGCATACGTACCCTGACATTTATGTGCAGTCACCCTTAAAATGACAGCACATGTAAAAATCTTTCTTCTTCAACATGCTTAAAATTTTACTTCAGACTTTAATGCAGAACAGTAACATTCCATTCGCATCGTCAACATCGTGTTGTACTAAGATTTGTTGTGTAAATATTTAATTTTACTGCTGCATGGAATAGTAATAAAAATTTTATTATTTTTTTCTCTTTATGCAACCAAATGTTTCTTCACATTGTTTTTGTGATACTTAAATTATAATATTTACACAAATTTAAATATGTTGCAAGTGATTCTGTGCGGTGGCACAACAAGTTTGCATTTAATGTAGGGTAGTTTAACATTCTTTTCTGTGTATATGGTAATTAACCCTTAGAGGCAAGGAAGAAAAAAATAAAACAAAGACTCAATAAGAGCTCTCTTTGTAAACCATTTAATATTTGCTAAGGACTTTAGTGCATATTTAAAAAAGTCAATATTAAACGAAAAACAACAACAACAACGAGGAAGTAATAAAGCATTTAAAATTAAGCAATAAAAACAGTTTCCTCCAATTCAATAGCACACGTGATTAGAATTAAAGCTAAACGTCGAAAAAAAGGGCGATTAGTTTCGGATGAACATCTGTTTGTATAGAAAATCACTTAATTTTGTTTGTGTACGTCTGAAACCATTTGTCTTATATGAACAGGCTCTGTTAACATAGGCAATATTTGAAGCCCGATATCTCAAGTTCTAAAATTATTTGGGAGATACGACTTCTTGCGTTTTATTAGGGACACCTTAGGCTACACTAAGATATAGTGGGATATGTGCAGCTCCCACCCAGAGCTGTGTTAACTGATTGGTTTGCATCTGGGGAGATAGATTTTAAAATCTATCTTCACACACATTATCTCCTTATGTGCTGTGTTGATGTAGTTTTCTCTGAGAGAGAAGATGAGGACCTTCGTGGTAGATTGTTTGGAGGTGAAATAAAGCTTCTTAACTTTTAAAATTTAAAAAACTTCTGGATGCCTGGACTTGCAGTCAAGCACTATAACCACTAGTGTACATCGTTGTACTTTTTGTACGACCCAATATTAAAACTTGATGCCAATCAATATGTTATTCAGAATAATAAAAGGCAGATACCAACACAATAACTTGTTGAAGTTGAATTAGAATTGTTGGTAACATTTAAACAAAACCTTAAACATTTTTGAGCTTTGTAATCAATTAAAATTAATAAATAGTTAAAGAAATAAAACAAAATAACGGGGAAATAATTGAATTTAATTAAAATTAATTGATTTCATTCTAGATAATTTGATTTAAACAAAGTTAATTAAATATTGCACAATATTTCATAATCTATTGAATTGCTTTTGAGACCATAACTTCTCTGGTATGATATGCTTTAATTAAATTAAGAACCTATTCGTTCTTATATGTAGTAAACAAACCTTTGTAATGAAATCATAAATTTTTATTGAATATGCATGCAATATTGGCAAGTGTCGATAGATAATTTCCTTATGGCATGCCACCAGACACTTATGAAATAAACACTCTGTAAATTGCAAAATTACAAATAAAAGAAAGGAAATATAAATTTCTAATATTATTTGTGATACGTCTTCTATTCTTGGCCAAAGAAATTATTTGCTAAATTTAGCGCATAGCAATGCATTTCAAGTCTACAATTAAGAAACATATCCACATTACGGAAAAAGGCATATTTCCTCCTTCCATGCAGGCATATGCTGGTCTTTCATATGAAATATAAATGGCTTGTCTTCCTTTTTAAGCTTCACGTAATAACTCTCGTCATGTCATGTGCTGTGCAGTTGGTAAAAGAAAATGTAGCACTAAAGAATATGTGCAAGAAGACTTTGCCTACTTTTCAAATGAAAGCACCAGCACCACCACCTCCTTCTCCTTTAACACTGTAATCTTTATGGCATAGCCATTTTTTTTTTAAAGGGGGCCGTGGTATTTTTAGTCATTCATTTGGGTTGCACTGTCATGGTCATTAGGAATTTGGTTTTTTTTTTTTCATTTCATTTCATTTCTGTATGGTCGTCTTAATTTCTTAGCTCAAGTATAAAGATGAAAGATGGGTATCAATAGCATAGTGGAGGAGACACTTGAATTATACGTATGTACGTACTTATAAGTTTACATATCTGGATATATGCCATCTGTTTTGCCTTTAAGTGCCATGAGTATGTGGAGTTTAAAAATAACTTTTCATGTAGCGGTATTTCGTGTACATTATTAAAGATTTTTCTAAAGATTAGAGAACCAAAACCATCATTGAGATGTGCAACTATATTTTAAAAGAAATTGCTCAAAAAAAAAAAAAAAACTAGAAAATAAAATGCAATTTCGCTACACTAATTTACAACAAAATACTGCATTTTTACTATTTAAAGACGTGAGAGTCTAAACATCAGTTTGTTGTTAACAAAAGGTGACAGCTGTCAGAAATTAAAGTCGGTTTTTGGAAAAAAAAATGTTGAAAGTATTCTGTACAGTAAGACCCCGCTTAACGCGGGGGAATCTTTATCCTGGACAGACTAACAAAAGAGCGTTGAAAAACATACATAGTATAGTCCGTCACTATGGAGTGCACCGCTTTTGGTTGGTGCATGGCCGTTTTATTTGAATACGTATGCAACAAGCATCAATACAGTGTGCGATTTAGGGAAATCCCAATACATACATACATACATAATTGGCCATTACAACCCTTCAGTCAGGATTATTGACCTAGTTTCTCACACCAGTTATGTTGTGTCTGTTAATTTTAGACATAAATAGCGGGACGACAGATTTTTGAGAAACTTTTCATGGCATTTTTATTTACTCTCAGAGTTTTTGCCAGAAATCTGCTGAGAGGAAATCGCCGGAGAAATACTTTTTCTATTTTATTTTGATGTCTGGCCTGGGGCTCGAACCCTGGCTTTACGTCTAATAAGCCAACACACTACCTACTAGACCACGGCGACTCCGCGTAATACTGAAACAGCGTTAAGCGGGGTCTTACTGTAATTAGCTTATTAGAGAACATTTAACCCACATTGTTTGAGTTTAGACGATCCGCAAAATTTTAGTTTTATTTCGTTCCATCGGCACGTAATTTGGATAGCTCCATTTGTATTTGGCTTGGTATACATAACAAGCTATGCGAGTGAAGTTAATCTTGCCGGTGTAGTCAAGGTCTGTTCTGTAAGCAATTGTTTCAGGAAAATCTTTATAAAATCTTTGGTTATCGGTTACAAAGTTTGCTATAAAATAGAAAATGAACATCTCTTTCCCAATTTAGTGGCGCCTAGTTTTATTTTATTTTACTTTTATTATCCTTTGCATTGCTTAAATGACTTCATCTCCTTTTTATTACTCACAGACATCATTTCCCTTTATCTTTTTATTCTTTTTTAGTTTCAAGAACAACCGTAACAATTTGTGTTACAATGTTTTTCTTTGGCGCCATTTACAGACATCAGTGATGACAATTTTCCTATTCCTTTCACTTTTTCTTTTTCTTTGCCTTTGTAATTGTTTTTTGTCCTTTTCTTTTCTCTACGTGTATACTTTATAGTTTAAGTTGGTTTTTTTTTTGTGCTTCAAGCGCAAATTACAACACTGCATGACATAATTTCTTTGTGTGTGTGTGTGTGAGTCCTTAAATAAATACTAAAAAGCCTCTTCTTTTATACTTTCCAACTCTAAATGTTCCACTTTGTTTTTAGCGTCAGTCATTCTCTCCTTTTTTCTAAAACGAAAAAGAGTGTAAAAAGCGGGGATCAATATTTTGTTGATGAGGTTTTGTTTTTCTTTTCGTTGTTATTTTTTAAAAGTTTTATTTTTTCCTTTTGCCAAAATTTCGTTTGTTGTTGTCAAGTGAAGAAGAAAATGTATAAAAAAAAACATGAACAAAATAGGGTGACTAGGGTAGGCTTTCATGCATAGTTTGTGCAATAAAATACAGAAAATCAACAAAAACTAGGTAAAATAGTCAGCCCATCCCACACCATCCTTAGCAATGTTTTATGCCCGTAACTATAAAAAGCCATAAAATAAACGTTTACTCTTAATAAGTATGCATATGACGACGACGGCAGCAACAACGATTATAATTTTTCCACTGAAATTGTTTTTAGGTCAGAAATAAATTTTATATGAACGTCTAAAGATTTTGCTTTTTTTCCCTCTCTCCCTTTCTACTTTCTGACTTTATTTATTATTTTTTTTTTTTTTCTAATTTTAAGCTTCATTAAGCTTTGAATATTTCGTAAATGATTCAATGAGTGTTTGTCTTTGCATAAGAATTCTAACCAAATCTAAATGACATGGTCTATTTCCATATCTCTACCCTGGTAACATACTTTATAAATACTAATGTATCTACATACTCATACGTGTGTATATGTGTGTGTATAGAATATGCTTATGTATGTGTTTATATGATATGAAGTATTTTGTTTTTTTTTCAACAATTTTTTTTTTTAAAGAGCTCTTAAGTACTCTAATCCTTTGAGTGGCCACTTAAACTGAAACACTTGATCAAATTATATTTTCATTAATGCTTGCATAAACGATAATGAACTTTAAATAAATTATGAGTCTTAATGCTATTTTTTCTTTAATATTTTTAAAGTTTTAATTAAAATAAAAATAGAGGGGGATTTATAAGATCAGATGTGATGAAAAGAATTTTCTGCAAAGCAAATAGCAAAGAAAAAATAATTACAAAAGAAATAAAAATATAAAATTAAACTAAAAATAGATTACAAGAAGTAAATTGTTCAGGAAATTTTATAAAATAATCTTTTAAAATTGAATCACCATTATACAGAAAAAAAATTCACCTTATAGAAACTTCAAGTTAGAGAAGTAAAACCTGATAGAATTTCTCTCCAAGATGCTGTTGCTATTCTTCAACTTATAGAAAATTCAAGTAATAGAAGTTTAAATTATAGAAGTTCGACTGTGTGCTTCTATGAGGTATAAGCGGATCTACTTACAGCCTTACAAAGGTACTGTCCTGACGTTTCTTTCTTAGCTCTTAGCGAGATTTCAATCAGATTCCTTGCGGGTGTAATTAATGTATGATCTTATGTCTGAATGAATCTGGTTTGTAAAAAGATGCGAAGTAGTTTTCAGGAACGGGACAGCCTTAGATATATGCTACTTTCATATATCATGTCTCAATAGATTTAGGGTATTAGTTGGTTCTTAAGGAAATCTAGTACAATATCAAATCAAAATCTCATTTTTTTTTAATAAAAACCAACACTCAGGGGATGGCCCCTATTCATGCAGTGCATTGTGCAGGTTTAAGAAAATAGGTTATAGGAAGGAGGAAAGAAGGAGTAGTGTTTGTGGACATTCGATTTAAACTCACCAATATCGTAACTGACGGGAAAAACTCTCGCAGGAAGATCATTCCACAAGCGAGCAGTGCGGGCAAAAATAAATTCACCCTGTAATGCATTGTGCGGTTCACTGGACAATCAATCACAAAAGGATGTGCTCTGTGAGAAGCAAAATAAAATATTTCGTTATCGAGAACCAAGTCCCTTATCTCTCGAGAACACCTCCCATTATAGTACCGATGGAACAATGAAACACACGCCACATTGCGACGATGCTCCAACGAATCAATAGAGTTGGATACCCTATTGTCATTAATAAGCACCTTCGTCCTCTCCTGTACGCGGTCGAGAAGCTTCAAAATAGACCTTGGAGCACCGGCCCATACATGAGAGTTGTACTCCATCCGGGGTCGGACAAAGGTCCTGTAAATAGTAAGAAGTCGGATGGAGTGAAGTATTTCCTGCACCGTTTCAAAAAACCAAGGCACTTGAAAGCTTCCTTCGACACTCGAAAAATGTGATCGTTCCAACGAGCATCACAACTAATTCTCATGCCCAGAACATCAAGAGCATCCGCCTCCTCAATATTTACATTACCCATAGATACAGATGACAGAACACCAGAGCCAGCATCACGCCGGTGTGTCAAAAACAACATTGGGTCTTGCGCGCATTGAAATCGACCCTGTTCGCGCGGCCCCACTCAGACGTTGCTATCTGGTCACCTGTGAGTGCGTCATTCATGTTCGACCTCCTTGCCCCAATCTCCAAAAGGCTCGGCCTCCGATCAAATGAATATGAATGACAAATGTTGCTGTCATCCGCAAAAGAGTAAATAGGATTCGAAGTAATAGATAGAAGATCATTGATCATGATTTCATAATGTTGAAGCTCTCCATGAATATAGTAGTAATTCGTAAATTGTAGCATAAAAACTATAATTTTCTTTATACTTTAAGAAAATGTCCCTCCAATTTCTGTTTGGCATATTAATACCTTGTCATAGAATTGCTTTTTCCCTTGGGTATTATATTTCTTAATAAGACTTCTTGGCCATGTAACTCTTACCAATAACAAATAGAGTTTCTTTTAGTATTTTATTTAAACAAATGGTTGGTTGTGTGGCATTACGAGACATGCACGCACCCAAGATACAGGATATTTTGTTTTTTTTTTAATTTCATTTTTACTGTAAACATGTATTAATTTGTTTTGTTTGTTCTTCTAACACCCTCTAGAAAATATAACCCCTTAAACGTTTTGGCAATAAATTGTCTGGTTTGGTTTGAAAATATTGATTTTTTTGTCAGCCAATATTGGCAGACATGCTTAAAAGTTTGAGAAAGGGGAAAAAAGATTTCTGCTTTAAGAAGACAGACAGTCAGACAGACAGCTTTAAAAAGACTTTGACTATGAATTTTTACTTAAAATACATATGCTTTGTGTTTAAAGCAGTTGCCTAAGAAGCTTTCCTTATGAAATCCTTTTTCAATGACTTGCGGTTGTTTTGGATTCCTTTTTGTGTTTTCTTGGGGCTTCAAACAATAAAAACCACCCTGATTTTGCTGGCAATGGTTTAATATTTCTATGTTGCTTTTATTGTTAGAAAATCTTTGGAGTATTATTGCAAAATCCTTTGCTATCCTACACCATTTCTGTACCTTGCTTTCCTTTTCCTTCCGCGTGTATGTAAACCGCTTAAGGATTTCTATTTTTTGTGATTTTTTCGATATTTTTGTTGTAATAAGGTTTAGGCAAATACATTAAATTCTTTAAATTTATCTTTCTCTAACTTTAATTAAATGGTTTATCCAAAAAGGCTTTAAAAATTTTATTTAATTTTACGTTTTACTTGAAAATAACTTACTGTCCGTTACTGCTTTTAATTTAAATTTTTATTGTTGTTTTATTTACCTCCTAAAAGTAGGCTTTTCTATTCATTATTTTATACATGATACCTTGTTGACATTAATTCTTAAAGTAATTATTACATGATACGCCTTAAAATATGTTCATGTTTTCAGTTTTAATTGTTTTCTTTTAACAGTCAAGCACTAATGTAATGAGTACATACACACACACACCCACACACCCAACACACTAATAGCATGCATGCATGCATTTCATTAACGTGACACACATTTTTTTTAGTCATAAACGTTTTAAAGGAGAGTTTAATAAGCAAATTAAGTAATTAAATTTTAAAAGTACATTTTAATACAAAATAAAGACCTTTAAATTGTCTGTTATTAAAAATAAAAGTTTGTGATTTAATTTTTCCTTAATAAAGCCTTTAAAAGTGAATAAAATAATATGATTTTCGTTCCTTTTCTAAGGGATATGGTTTTTTAAAGGTTTAAAAATCTAGTTTTCTAATCATTTTAATATTTCTTGTTGAAATTTTTTATAAAAAGGGTTTTTTACTGTTTTAAAAAGTACTTTTCATTTAATTTTTAATTTTTTCAACATTGCCTTTTTTAAAACGCTTTTTATAAAGTAAAATATTCATAAAGTACTTTTAAAAAGTACTTTTTCTATAAAGAAAGTATTTTTTTTTTTTCGTAAAGCACATTTTGTAAAGTACTTGTCATTTCATTTTATTTTATTGTAAATCATCGTCTATCCAAATATTTTTAATCTTCTCTGCTTGTGTAACTATTTTTGCGTAATTTTTATAACTACTGCTCTACGAATTTTATTTTTTTCTATTTTTTTGTAAATTTTTTGCTACTCATAAATATTTTGTTAAAACAAGTTTTGTTTTTGTAGAAGCTTATAAAAAAAAAAAAATAAGAAGAAGAAATATTTGGTATTTGTCGCAGTCACATACATGCATGATGATCATGACGATGACGACGCCGATGATGAGGCAAATGACGATTGTCTATGTTTAGCGTAGACTCGTCCAAAGTGTGTGTAGAAACTAACGTAATCCTCCTAATTGCAACATTTACCACAAATAAACAACACAGTCATGTGTGGTACACTGCTAGGCAGGCAGGCAGGCAGACAGTCTCAATAAATGTTGGCCGGCTAGAAGCAAACGTGTTTATTTTCCCTCACTGATTTGTTTGGCCATGTTGTTAAAGTGTGTTGCTGTTTTAACCCTGTCTAGGAGAAACAACAAACATACTTAAGATGCGTTATTTGTGGCATATTTCTTAGATGCCGTTTTTCATTTCTTGTTGCCTGTTTGTTGTTTTTGTCAAAAGAGACAAGAGTTGCTAAAATATTAAACCACATTCTTCCAACATGTTTTGTGTTGTATTTTAAGTTTTTAATTGTTTTTTTTTTATGTTCCATATTGTATGTAAGTGACCTATATGTGCATGTATGGCTGCTTGCCTTAATTAGAATTTATTTTTAAAAATTATTTAAAACAAAATATTAATTTTCAAACATAAAAATAATAAAAAAAAAAATCTCCTATTAGTTTATTCATTAATGAATGAATTTTTTTTTATACCCACCCACACATATGAATGAAAATCCATGAAATCCATATTGACATGATGTTTTTATGCTCTAATGAAGCTTTAAAAATAAATTTATGAATCCAAACAGTCACACGTCATATATTGATTGCTTTTATACGCAAATGATACAAGATTTTATCGTTTGTTGTTGTCAAAGTTGTTGTCATGTTTCTTTATTTTTTTTCTGTTTTTTCAAGAAAAATCAATAGATAAGTTTAATTACAAGCAAAGTTTAAATTGGAAGGAAAAAATAAACGAAACGAAAAAATAACTCAAAAAAAAAAAAACAAAAATTGTCAAATGCCTAATGAACTGTCGCCTATGAGGGCGTTTAAATCTAAAGACTTTGTTACACATCAACTCTAATCTGAAGGAAATGTAATTATAAAGCCATCGATTGAGTGGATATAATGTTTAGAAAGGTCATTTAAGGTATTGTCTACAACAGAAATGTTTTAATAAAAATAAAACGGAATTTAAATGAACTTGTAAGCTTCTCACATCGATGATCAGTAATAATGATAGGGCGACGGGTTTATAAAGTTAAGGTTCTAGCCAGGAACTATATTCCTAGTATTGCAACTTATGGAAAGGCCATCTATTCGGCATCCAGTGTAGAAATAACAGAAATTCTAAGTTCACATTTCAGACAGTGGTTATGGTGTTCCTAAGACCCAATTAGCGTTTATGTTGATGAAGAATATTAGTCAGTGTAGAAAATATTTTTTTATCGCAAAGAAGCCAAATTAAAGGTATTAGATGCTCATAGTGTTTATGTAGGCTTAGGTTTAAAGCAAGGAAATACTACTGATCATAAGGTAAATATTTGAAAAAGACAAACATTGTGTCTGCCTTAGCTATCAAGAGGTAGGCAGATGACAGTTCTCTGGATAAGGAATTTCGATTTGTTGGCACAGAGATGTAGTCATACGATATACTGCTGTAAGACCTGTTCTTTAAGAGAATATTTTATTTCGATTCTTTATTATTACATACATACATACATAATTGGTCATTACAAACCTTCTGTCAGGATTTCGACCTAGGTTCTCAAATAAATAAATAAACTTCTCTGAAATTCAGAGAGATAGTTACTGTACAAATGCTCCCCTCCATACAACTGTCCCATGTAGCAGAAGGTTCACAGCCCACGGATTATGTCTATAAGACATAGACAGCACTGGAAATCATAATAAAACTACTTCATATATAGTTTTAAAGACCTAAACAGCATGAATTGTGTCTATTGGAGTCGGAAACTGGAAATATTGAATTTTTTGAGACAAAAACATCGCTTTTAGGCGAGACCTAAGTACCCAGTCTTCTGCATCTTTATCCTATTAAGCATAAAAAGTAAGAACTCTTAGTTTTATCTCTATTTACATCAAGGCTTACGCTTTCTTTATATGGATACAAGTGCAAAAACGATGATTGACGAATTCGGATTACCCATAGGACTTTCTACAACTGAAACGATGTTATCAGGAGAGCGTAGAAAGTAATTGAACTTCCTTCTATTCGCTGCAAAGGTTTCTGTTCATTTCACGATTTATTTATCTTCACTGCCTATATTGTCAGGGCCAGGTGTTCTTTGGAAGTTCCCTCCCACTGATACCTTGGGTATTTCAGTAAATTGAAGTTCTGATTGTAATGAACAGTTTCGTTTAGGATTGTGAACATAAATCTGTTTTTCATCGCCAGTAGCAAGTTGATGCAACACTGATTTTCTATCGTGTCTTTTAAAATGATTTTTCGGTTTCCCATTTTTCATTCCATTCCTATGGCATCCATTTGCCGGACTTTTAGGTCTTTCCTATAGGATTAGAAATTGTTTGTTGTGCAACATTTAACAAATTTGCCATTATTTTCTGACTCAAAATGCCATCTTCAGATAATATTGTTTGTAGTTCGATGTCTTCAAACTTTTTTGGTATTCTTCCTTGGTTTTTATTTCGCATATCAAAATCGCCGCTATCTCTGAAGCAACGAAACCATTAATTGCATGTTGCTCCTACCTAGACAAGTATTCGATGCAATGCTCGTATGGAGACTTTTGTTCCTTGGCGCTCATTTCATACCGTTTATTAAAATAGAGACAAGAGCAGGCTATTTATTTTATTATTATTTTTTTAAATTGTTAGATATTCACTGTGAACTTACAGTTGCTAATTATGCCATAGCGAGATTACATATGCAACAACAACATTGACAATAAAAATAAGCCCTTATTTATTAAAGCTTTTTTTTTTTTGATTTGTTCGTTTTTAACTTTTGATTCATGGTTGTGAATACAGATTGTGAATGGGGCAGTAACAGGGTCTTATAAGCCTCTTATTTTATTTTTAGTTTTGTATGAATTTCTTTTAAAATAATTTATTGTTTAAATTAAAAATGATTTTAACGAACTCTTAACAATTTGTCAGCCGCATAGTAAATAACCACAAACAAAAAAAAAACATTTCTTCTTTGATTAAGTGCTGGCTGTCATTGGCGAAATGTGGGTCTTTTCGCAAATGAAAACGAAAGTAGCGAAAATTGTTTACTTTTGCGGTCTCTTTTTTACTTTTTTTTTGTTATAATTTATAAACGAAATATTATGCAATTTTATTAATAACATATCGATTTGATATAAAACATGCAAAAAAACATAGATTTTTTTGCTAATGTTTCTTAGCTTTTAACCAACGAAACAAAAGAAAGTTCAGCACACATGGTTTTGCATACAAAAAAAAAGAAGAAAGATGCTGTGTTGCTTGTTTTGCTAATGATTAAATAATAATAAAAAAATCTATGTATTTCCTTAAGTTATAAATTTGTCCATAACAAAGAAAGTTAATAATTTATTTATTTATTTAAATTGGTAAATTTTTAAAAACCTTTTTTTAATGGCTTTCTTTTGATCACCGTCATCAAATCAAAAACCAAACAAACCAATACACCAAGGGCAATGGCAACAGCAAGTATAACCGAATGTATGCATCATCACATAAAGAAAGACCCAGTAACCTTAAAAAAATATTGTTTTTTTTATGATTCTTTCTTTGGTAAAAAAAAAGAAAAAGAAAAACAAAATTCCCACACTTAATGCAAGAAAATACAAACAAAATTCTAACAATTATTAACGGGTGCTGCTGGTGCTAGTGCTGGTGCTAGTGCTGGTGTCATAAATAGCACATAACAAGTGCATTTGGTAGCTTAAAGTAAACGTTTGAAGCCCTTCATTTCATATAAATTGGCCACAACAAATTGAATTGGACATTTGTTTAACAAAACGCTTTCACCTTTAAACATGGCTTTTTAGGCATATTTTTGTATCTTCACTTTCGTTTGTTGTTTTCCCCACTTGATGTTATGGTGGTTGCTGTTGTTGGTGTTCAAGAATTTGATTGATTACAATTCATGTCTTTTGGCCAGACCACTAACTTAGCGAACGACCGGCATATACAACAACTACAACAACAACAATAGCAACAAATCAACACATTTTATGTTTTTAGCCTGATTACCTACTGCTGCTTAAAATACTCTCAATGATTTCTATTGCCTTAAAAAAAAAACACAAACTTGGTTGTCTTCTTAACTTGACTTGACTTGGCTTGGCTTCACTTTGTTTTGTTTTCGTTTTGTTGCCTTTTCATTTGAAACATGTCAACAATTTTTTTTCCGTATGTTTGTTTTTTTATTATTATTATTATTACTTTTGTTGTTGTTGTTATTTTTTTATTTACTTATTTTGTTGTTGTTGTTGTTGTTGTAATGTTGTTTTTTACATGTTTTTATTGTTGTGGTTTAAAGCCTTGACCCAACAATTTATTGTAAACTGGGCTCTACATGATTTATAACAATTTTTGTTTTATTTTTCATTAAAAAAAAAATTTGGAGGAATTTAAGATTTAGCAAAAAAACTAAAAAAAAAAACTTTAAAAAACATTAAAATTTTTTCAATAAATCAACAACCCTCATACATTTTGTTAATTTAATTAAATTTTTTTTACAATTTTGTCCAAAATTAACAAAGTTATCTAAGAGGATGCAGGTCTTTTTAAGTTATTAAGAGTTTTATCAAGGTAGTATAGGGGATAGTGTGTTGGCTTATTAGACGAGAGCCCATAGTTCAACTCCTGGCTCAGGCATCTCAAATGAAAACAAATATTTCTTTAGGCGACCTCCTCTCTGCTGTAAGTATGAAAGCAAACACTTGTGTATATCTGTGTATCAGAGATCAGCAACGAGTGTTCAAAACGATGAGTAGATTCGAGTCATACTTATAATTTCTGATACTTATACGCCTTCATACTTATTTTAATATGATACTTATACTACTCATACTCAAAGTTGGAAGTACTCATCGTTCTCATACCTAACAATACGCATGATGTTATTGACTTCGGCTCGTCTCTACTTAACATTTACACGAAGCACAAAATAAGTATGATTCGCGTACGAGTACTGCAATACTCACAAGAAGATTGTGTGTATGTTTTGCTTGTTATCTTTGTCGTTTCTTTCTTCTTTGTTTGTATATGCAACAACAACAAAGGCTGTAAATTTTGATGAATTTTAGTACTCGAATCACTTATAAGTATTATAAGTATTTTTCTAAATTTATAAATCAGAATGAGTAGTCGTATGAATCGAACATATTTCGAATGTTAGGAGTTTGATGTGAAAGTTGTAGTCATACTCATTGCAACCAATACTTGTAAATCAATGTTGTAGCGAGTACGAATGAATCAGAGTAGTTGAATTTCAATTCTGTTGATTCATTCATACTCAAAATTGCATGAGTACTTATGAGTAGCGGATAAACGATTCATTGCTGATCTCTGGTGTGTATAGAACCCATGAACTGGGATATTTATACAAAAAGTCCCTATTTCGAATCCTAAAGTCAAATTCCCCTTTGAGAAAGAAAGATAAAAGTGGTCGAACGTAGTCTGTATGGATTTTCAAGACTGTAGCCTGTTTTTAATTTAGTTTAGGCCAGAAAATATCTGCATTTAGCCTGAGTGCCACCAGCTTATTCCTCTACTTTAACTTATAATGTCACTGAATTGAATGAAAGATTTCCTTACAATAAATTTTGTAGTTAAACTCTGCGTGATATGTTGTCAAATCATTTGTTGATTTATTTTAAATATTCAAAGGAGGTTATAAAAATTCCTTCCAGGTGGTTAACTGCCGTAAAGTATTCGATAATGAAGAGTAGTATTTCCGTAAATATTTTGGCTAATTGAAACGTACACTTCTTTGAATATCTATTTTTATGCAAGACAGAATAATTTAAAGATTTAAATTCAAAGTGTTCATAAAAGAGAAAATCTTTTCCCTTTTTTTTTTAAAAAAAACTTTAACATTAGCCAAGTAATGAATATTATGAGAGTATGAATCGAAATTGCTGAATACAATAAAAATTCAATTTAAAAATAAAACAAATTAAAACAAATACAGTCGAACTTCTATAATTAGAACTTCTATTACTTAAAGTTTCTATAAGTTGAAGCACAGCAACAGCATCTTAGAGTGAAATTCTATCAGATTTTGCATCTTTAACTTGAAGTTTCTATAAGTTAAAGTTTTTTTTCTGGATAATGGTGATTCAATTTATAGAAGTTCGACTGTAAATGTTTAAAATTTTTAACAAGATATTGCAATTGAGCAAAAAGTTCATAAAAAAAAAATACATTTCATTATAAATAAATATTTGAAAACAAATTTTTAGTATTTTTTTCTTTGAATTACAAAACTTTCATGTCGAAAAAAACAAAACAAAACATATTTAAAGAAGAAAATGCAAAAAAAAAACAGAAATTCAATTTAAAATGTAATGCAATGGTTATGATTAAAGTATAGCGTGTTAAGCTTACAAATTGCACTACTTTTCTGGACAATGAAGCAACTTTTAGCCAATGATGGACAGACAGGCAGACGGGCATTTAAACAAATGGGCAATCACCTTTACCACCCCCACAAACATTTGGGATTTTTAATTTCCTCTTCTTATAAAAACAATAAAATGTAAATTATTTAAAGCCTTTTATTTGAGTGCGATTGCTTGAAATAATTATGACTGATTAAAAATGTTTCCTAAACAAATTGCTTTCTTAACTTGTTTTGTAATTTTGTGTTTTCCAACATTTTTGTTACCAAATGTCAGTCACTGAGAAAATGTCAAATGTAGATTAAAAATAAAAACAATAACAACAACAACGTTTTTTTTTATTTTTTTTAAGTAAAAAATAAGTTATCAAAACCATTTGTGACATCATCGCCTGCTTAAGTCTTCCCTCCATTTAGTTTGTCTACTCAGCTCTGCTCTGGTCTGGCTTGGTCTGGTCTTGTCTAGTCTCTGTTGGAATGTTGCTCATGCAAATGGAAATTCATGTTGTTTTCTTTATTTTTGTTTTTTCTTCTTTTCTTCTCCTTCAGCATTATCAAACTATTTAAGTAAAGAAAATAATTTGAAATCTCTAATGAATTTGCTTTTTTTCCCCCAAAAATACCATAAGAGTTGATATAATAATTATATCATGGCGCTGCTCCATCTTACTGCGGCGTGTGTGTGTAAGTAAGCATGTAATCTCAGGCAACTATTTGACGGGAAAAACTACATTTTCATATAACACACTAAAGAAATGTAACAAAATATGTACACACAATAAAAGCAGCATTTTCAACAAATTTTATAACCGCCTGCCTGCCTGTGTGTGATATTTTGCATAAAACGTAACTCTGAGAGATAATTTTCAAATAGTAATTTATTATCCAATTATTATCCAAAATTAATTACAACAATAAATCTTAATTGGAGTGTAAAATTAAACCCTTTGTTTTAATTGCAAATAAAAAATGTATTGAAGATGCTCTGCAGTATCCTCTTGTTATTCGCTGTTGCAACTTCTGCAGATGCCTTTACGAGGTATTCCCAGATTCCATATTCTGTAAAAACACAAAGGCCTTCGTCCTGTTATCATGCAAGTTCTATTCTGCCAGAACCAGATCTGTCTGGCATCTCTATAATTATATTCGTTAAATCATTTTACCTTTCCCAATGAATGGAGTTTTTTATAGACCATTTTTTTCCTCTCTGCATAGGGCCATCAATCTCATCTCATTCAATTGAAATTTTCATGGCACCTGCACGTACATAGGCCTAGTTGTTATCTTCGATGTTCCCATGTCTAGGAACCCAAACGAGAGTAGCCAACGAACGTTTCGTTATTTCCTCCACTGACCCCTGGTATACTTGGACAGTCTTAGATGTGATGTATAGTTTCTCTAGGGATATAATGACCATTTAATGTTGAAAAATTTGCGTATGTCTCCCATGCAATATACTTTGATACGGCATTCGGATGGCAGCAATTTTATTATCGAGGCGAAGTGCGCAATCCTAGATCCTTTTACACATAACTCAGTGTAATATTTCTTCTTCTATTGATTGATTTTGGACCAGGCTCCATCTTAGGCAATATTAATAACTTAAGGGTGATGTAACAATGATCTGCGATTGAATTTAAATTTGATAAAGATTTTTTACTGACATGGTTAGCCATTCGTTATAAAGTTGATGCAACGTAGCATGCCATTTGGGTTGTCAATTATCATTCACTGACAATTTTCCAACGCTTGGTAGGTAGCCATTTTGAATATCGTATATTAGTGGCTTCTGTTTCCCTTCTTTTTTTTTTACCAAAACCAAATGAAACAAAGTGGTATCAATGGGTTTATAAGTTTCAACTTTATTAGCAATTTGTTACAAAAACAAAATCCAATCAAAATTTACATTTTTTTTGTTGGTTGTGGTTCGAACAATAAACAAGACAACAACTATACAAAGAAGTTTTAAAGCAGAAATAATTTTAGTTTTGTATGGAAAGACACAAAGCTAGTTCGTTTACTAGAAAACTTATTTTAAATAAAAACAAAAAAAAAAACCAAAAATAAAGCATTTGGGAACTGCATTTTATTCCACAGTTAACCGGCATTGATTTTAGCATCTTTGTTATGTTTGTTGGTGGTTTCTGGTCGTCTAGTCAAAATCGCGTACCTTTTAATTTTTTTTTTGTAGTTTTTCTCAGTCAACCAACCAAATTACCACACAATAGGTTACAATTGGCATTTGGAGAGCGATGATTTTGCCGCCAAATGTTATTGTGTTGCTGCTACAAATGCACGACAGTTTACTCTGGTTGCAACTCTTAACAAAGGCAAATCGAAAATGAAAAACGAAGAAAGAAAAAAAATCGAAAACAAATTGTTAAAGGAAACAAAAAAATATGCTTTTAAACAAACGTAATGGACAGACGGCCGGCCGGCCAAGTAGACAAACAATCAGCAAAAATTATAAAAATAAGTCACCAGGTTTATTTTGTTTTTATTACAATTTGGTTTGTCTTTCGAACAATGCAAAAAACATTGTAGAGAAGGAAAAAAAACAAACCTCAACACAATAAAAATAAATTGTGATGGATGGGATTTTTTTCCTCGACAATATTTTCTTACATTTTTTCTAGGAAGTCAACACAACGTATTTGGTTAGAAAAATAAAATAAAAAACTTTTATGAGTAAAACATGCAATAAATGCACTGCTTTTATTTATGTCTTGCAATAATTAGAAATAAAATAATAAAGCCAAGCACACATCATTGTACATATTTGTTTAGATAGATTATTATCAAAAAAATAAAACAAAAACGAAAACGAAAACAAAAAATTAAATAAAATTAATGATTGTTTTGTAATAAAAATAATAATCATACATACAACACATATGCAGTAAGTATGTTTGGCTTTTTAATGAAAAAAATAAACAAACCAAACAAAAAACCAGTAATTAAGTATGATGACTTACTGACATAATTTTCCAAAGTAAAAAAATGAAATATTTTTAATTTTTTATATGAAAATAGCAGTTTTATAGAAAGTAATAGTCGAGAAGAGTGTGTTGCTTTGCTCTAAGAAGTCCTCTGACAACAGCTCTGATAGTATATAGTTGCAAAGAAAAAACTTATCAAACCAGACTTTCCGTATCGACGTTGTCCCTCCATTCACAGATTAAAATAATATACACTATGCATGTATAGCATCAGAATATAGTGCGGAATATCATCTAAAAGATTAATATCATAACTCCTTTTTTTCTCTTCCGAGCAAATAGGCAAATAGATAGGTAAATTAAAGGAGAAGGGCTTCATGCCTATTGACCCCTTACCATTAGGTATACTCCTTTAGTTTTTTCTATAGAGAGTCTGGTTCTTTTCAAACCTATTTTAAGTTTCGTCTTCATCCTCTTCAATGCGTTCTCCCTTCAGAATACTTTCCTGTCTAACCTATGCCAAAATATAATATTCCTTAGACTCAACATACATACATAATTGACCATTACAACCCTTCAGTCAGGATTACGACCTAGCTTCTCACACCACTTATGTTGTGTGCGTTAATTTTATACATGAGTGGCAGGACATACAGTTTAAAATCGACTCCGAACGATAGATTTTTGAGAAGCTTTTCATGGCAATTTTTACTCTCAGAGTCCTTGCCAGAAATCTGCTGAGAGGAAGTCGCCGAAGAAAATATTTTTCGTTTTGATGTCTGACCTGGGATTCGAACCCGGGCCTTTTGTCTAATAAGCCAACACACTACTAGACCACGGCGACTATCTTAGACTTAAGACTTAGACTCAACGACCTTCATTATTAATTTATAAAATTATTATTACGATGAAATCACTCTGTCTTATTACGTATACAAAACATACAATAATGAATAATTCTATTGAGTTTTGATGAAAACATTTTGGTATGTTAACGTGTAGAGAGTTGTCAAAGGAAGAAAAAAAAAAAATTAAAAAACTTTCAATTTCTGCTGAAAAACGTCAAAACATTGAAATGAAAGTGAAATTAATAACAAACGAAATAATAATTGCGCACTTAAGGTGAAAAAAATAAAAAATAAATCACCAAAACACAGTGTCTCTTGAATTCTTAAAATTTTGAAATAAAAAGTAGAAAACCAAACTAAAAACCACCGCTCGCTAGCAAAATACGAAACTATTAAAAAAGCCTTCACATTTTCGGTTAACAAAGAAATTACAAATCAAAACACAAATAAACGACAATAATAAACAAAATAAAATGCAATTGAAAACAGAAAATAAAAAGTGAAAAGTCTATAAAATGCTTCAAATAGCCTAGTGGTGATGGGCATTAGCACACACACACATACAGGCATTTATAATATTCATTTGTTGTTGACTTGCCTCGTTATTATCTTTCAATTGGTGTTGTAGGTAGTTTTCATCCGGCAAAACCCTTAATTTAAAATTCTGCTCAGCAAATTCGTACATTTCACCGTCACCGCCACCGCTCTCCATAGCACAATGACAAAGGCAAGACGACAAATAGACGACGACGCATTAGCAGTGTTTGTAACGCCCAAAGCCATGCGTTGAAAAACGTTTTTCAGCACGCTCTCGCTCCTTTTACTTGGAGAAAGAAAAAAAAATTTCTAAACAGTAATAAAAAGTAATCAGACGACGGACGTTGAAGAAAGTTTTCTTGTTTGAATGAGAATGTCTGTGTGTGTGTGTGTGTGTGTGCGTTCAATAAACAATATTAATTTTAAATTAAAAGTTGAATGACTTGAAACTGTAATGGATTACTAACCATGGTCAATATGCATTTAGCCAAATATTTATATTATATTTCTGTACACATACTTATGCCACATAGTGTATGTAGAGCCTTTCTTTCTTTGCTTTTCTTTTCTTTTCACCTTTTTGCTAGCAATTAGCATAAGTCACCACAGTTAACAGTTAAGGCGTAACATGAAATGAATTGTTTAAATAAATTAAACACAGATAACTTTAATAACATTAACAGCACACTGTCACAACCCATACAGTGGGCTTTAATACAAAAAAAAAAAAAATTACGAAACAAAGGCTAACTTCTATCAGTTCAGAATGTGACCTTGCAAGGTTTTTATTCAAAGGTTTTATAAAAATCGCCTTTGAAACATTCCTATACCGATTTTACAAAAATCTCATAGGAGTTGAGGAAGTAGGTTGACCGTCAAATAGTAACTTCTGTTAACACTGAAGTGAAACATCTTTAGATGATGAAAAATTCCTTTTGGAAAATACCTGGGATTTTCTCCATGGGTGCTGTGTATCACAGTATTTATGCCTTCACTTCTGTTACCTAATTTCGTAGTAATGAATTTTCTAGTTTTGTCTAAGGGTCAGTCAAGGCAAAAGGTGTCAACTGTTAAAACTCCCATTATATGCTGCTGTTAATATTCTCACTGATCTCTGAAGGCTGGTTGTCTGGAATCTAAATGGCTTCATTAGGCTTATTGGATGGTTCCTTCAATATTATGAGAAATGGAAAATAGTGGTAACACAATTGGCCAGACGTGGCTGTCATCTCAAGAGGGTATACCTGTCCCATATTCAACGAATTTAGATCACAACAAAGCTTGTAAAGATACATTAATTACACTAACCCAAGTAATGCAAATAACAGAACACAATAACGTCACATTAAGTGTGAGTTAATCCTTGCATAATGATAAACTTTGGTTGTGTAGAAAGTTATTATTTAATCCCTAGGATAACTTTAACTTTAACCAAATTTCTGCGTAATACATTTATTAGATGTGGTATTAGTTCCATTATGCTCCTTTGTGGAAAGGCCATGAAAAATTCCATCAGTTTTTTGAAGAAGTTCTCAATGCCCATTAAATCTGCCCTGCCTCCAGCGTTGTCAACTATAAATTTTCAAAAAGCACTAAATTCGTTAAAAAAACGCGTAATTTTGGCAAAAAAGCACTAAAACATTATAATATTTATTTAATTTTATCACCAATATATAATTGGTCATTACAACCCTTTACTTTATTTACTTTACTCTCAAAGCTTTTGCCAGAAATCAACTGAGATTAAATTGCCGAAGAAATACTTTTTGTATTATGTTTTGATGCCTAGCCTGTGGCTCGAACCTTGGATTTACGTCTAAAAGTAAAAAATTTACAAATTTATAATTTAATACAAAATTCTATTGTCTAGGCTATAGTCTAATCTATAGTCCAGTCTAATCTATAGTCCAGTCTAATCTATAGTCTAGTCTAGCCTATAGTCTAATCTATAGACTTTTAGAATAGTTTATAGACTAATTTTTAGTCTATATTAAATGTATATACTAATTCGATTTATTAAGACTGTAGTTTTACATATGAATGAAAGTTTTTATGTGTGAAAGTTAACGTACATTAAACATAATTTTTTATAAATGCTTTTACCTTCGAAAATGTATCAACGTGAAAAAGTATTAAATATCTTCGTCAAATCTGTTTTTAATTTCCAAAACGACAAATTGATTTCTTAATTTTTTTTTTAAAATTTTTGATTTGGTGCCACTGACATGAAAAGAAAAGCACTAAAAAAAGCACTAGGCACTGACTCGAAAATTTTCCGCGTCGAAAGTTTTAAAAAGCACTAAAAACAGTGCTAAAAGCACTGAGTTGACAACGCTGCCTGCCTCTATTACAAATATAAGCCACAAACTATATATTTTCATTTAAAAATTTACTACTTCATAGAATCCACTAATGAAAGCTTGTTTTCTCTCCTGTCCCACTGTTAGCCCATCGACCACCCGTCATAATCGTTGGCCACTTGTTTAAACACTCATACTCGGTAACCATTATCTTGAGATCATCATTATGATCATATTACTTTTGTCATTATCATCATGATAATGATGATGAAGATGATGATCATAGTGTATGATGATGATTGGTATGCTTAACATGTAACTGTTAATGTTTATTTCTATAAATTTTAGAGATTTCATTTTAAAATAATCTTTCTTGTTTTTTGTGTTGTTGCTTTGTTTTAAATAATAATGGTTAGAGAATAAATTGAAGAGCTTTCTTGCTTTCTTTCGATTACTTTCTTGTAATACAAATTGCAAAAAATTTAACGCTAATAGTTGTAGCTTGTATCTGTTATGGGATGACCATTTAAGTATGGTGATGCATGTTTTAATACTAGAGTTCAGAGTATTAAAGGAATGCAATTTCTGCAACATGATTACGCATTTTAAAGACTCTCTTTCGATTGTACAAACGATCAAAAACCAAACAAATAGCTTTACATGCTTTAGTAGCTATTTACAATAACTCATCTGAAATAATTGATGATGACCTGTTGCTTCAACATTGATTGTTCATTAATATTCCTTTAAACTTCTGTTTTAATTTTTTTTTTTGCTAATTTACCTTAAACGCTTGTAAAGTATTTGATTATTAGAAAACATAAACACTGTATTGCGATATTCATTTCATTGTTTTCAGCTATTTGGCCGTGTTTCTTTGTGTCTGTTTCTTGTTGTGAATTTCTAAATTCGTTACAATGTGTGGCCAAACAAGCCAACTTGCTGGCATAAGTTAATGTTTTTGCCACAAAGTTAGACCATAAACGGTTGAATTGACAACCATCTCATGCCACTTGCTTTTTGATTTGATTTATCACTTTTGCCCATCATGGTGTTGGTATTGGAATGTTTCTATTGCTTTAAGGAAATCTAGATGGGTTTTCTTAATACCTTATGCGTGCATCGATACAACAGCAACAACACAAGTAAATGTGACAAATGTTTCTTAATGTTAATGTTTCTTAGACAAAACAAAACAAAACAAAACAAAAAAAAGTTTCTTTTAAATTGCCAAGAAAAACAAACAATTTCTTTTTGCAATTGAAAAGTGAAATTTTCTTACTCTTCTTCTCCTTTTTCTTCTCTTGAGGTATTGATGGTGAAATTCTTTTATAAAGGCAGGCTAAACATGTGTATTTTGTTCAAATAATTAATTATTTTTATGCAATTTATTTATTTTTTATTTTATTTTTCTTCTCTATTAATTAATAATTATTTTTCTCTAATTTTGTTTTTGTTTCTGTTTTTTTAATTGCAGTTTCAACAAATTAAGGTGTTGCCTTTATGGTTAAATTTTGAAGACAACCAAAATAAAAATGAAAACTAACAGGTGTGTATATGCATGTATATGTAGTAGCTGTATTTCTTTTATTTTTCATTAAGAAGATGCCTCACCAAATTTAATGATTAATGGTGTAGGATGTTTAAAAGCATTTAATTAACAATAAAACAGGATTTATTTTGGTGGACAAAACATAAAATGAAATTTTTTTTTTTTATTCAAAATTTAAATTGCTTACAAGGCTAAACAAATTTTCCAAAACAATTTTTTTTTTGTTTTTTGTTTTAATTAAATATTTAACACTTTACACTTTGTTATACGGCATTACAATAATTTTTATTACAATAACAATAAATTAAAATGTTATTAATGAAATTTAAATATGCTTTACAATGTAAATGTAGTCCGCCGTGGTCTCGTAGTTGTGTGTTGGCTTATAGACGAAAGGCCCGGGTTCGAATCCCCGGTCAGACATCAAACGAAAAATATTTTCTTCGGCGGCCTCCTTTTTCTTTCAGCAGATTTCTGGGCAAATGACTCTGAGAGTAAAAATTGCCATGAAAGCTTCTCAAAATCTGTCGTTCGGAGTCGACTTAAAACTGTAGGTCCCGCCACTCATGTATAAAATTAACGCACACAATATGGGTGGTGTGAGAAGCTAGGTCGTAATCCTGACTGAAGGGTTGTAATGGCCAATTATGTATGTATGTATGTATGTTACAATGTAAATTTCCTTTATAATACCATAAAAACAACTTTTTTTTTTAATTATTTCTTTAACTCACCATAATTAAGTCATCATTAAATAGCACTTCTGTTTTAAACCCTACGTTTTGTTTATATTACCGTGTATACATGCATACAAATATATGTATGTACGTATGTATATATATTTAATATTCAAAAAGAAAAAAAAAATCATGTCAAAAGGTCATTTTATTTATGATGGGTTATTATAACACATACAATCATAATAAAATAGATTTATTTCCATAATAAAGTTTGTAGCTTAAGTCTTTTGTTTTCCTACAATTTTCAAAGGGGAAATAACATGAAAACCAAAAAAAAACCAAGTTTTCTTAATAAAAATAATTATATAAACGACATATTCTTTTCATAAATAACGTTTACAACACGTACTTCTGGTAATTAAAGTCAAATTAGTCACTCTTTAATTGTTGTCTTTCATGGGAACAAAGTTATTCGGTATAAGAAAATAAATTTTTTTCCTAATGATTTCTATATAAAAGCGTCGACAGAGGCAATAAGTCGAGGATATTATATATCTTTGTCTTCCTTTTCGTTAAATGAGCTCTAACATACTTCTTCTGATCATCAAATGTTTTGTTATAAGCTCCAAAAGAACATCCACTTAGAGAAAGAAGGTGCAAAGCATTTAATACTGACATTCTTGAAAATCCTTCTATACTAAGGAAGGACATCATAGTGTAGACTCTATAGTTCCAATTCCCTCTTTCAACTGCCTTAATCCTCTTTCAACTGCCTTAACTGTTGATTAACTTTGCGTTGGGCAGTCTAGCCTGCTAACATTTACAGGCAATTATATTACATGCATACATATTTGGTTATTGCAACCCTTCAGTCAGGATTATTGACCTGGTTTCTCACACCACTTATGTTGTGTGTGTTAATTTTATAGTGGTGGGCCCTATAGTTTAAAGTCGACTCCGAACGACAGAAAGAGAAACTCTTCATGGCAATTTTGTTTACTCTCAGAGTTTTTGCCAGAAATCTGATGAGAGTAAGAAACCGACATGGGACTCGAACCCTGGCTTTACGTCTAATAACCTACTAGACTGCGGCGACTTCAATTACATTAGTTTGCTGAAAAACCTGGATTTAGCGGAAAGGATTATTTACTAAGCTAACCAACCAAGGGATTAGATAAAAAGTAGATATTTTCATTAGATGAAAATTAGATATTTTCATCTAAAGTAGTGTTCTAAAAATAATAAAAGTCCTGAACCAACGTAGAAAGTCTAGCAGCATTTTGATGGTTTTTTAACGGCGCAGTTATGGGGCACAGACATCTATGCTTTCCACAGTGTTTGTGATTGCAGATGAATCTGCGAGTGTCAAACAATATCCCCCTAATTTAGAATTCAAAGTATAAGTTTAGGATACTAAATTTTCTTTAACTTCATTAGTTGGTGTGCGTGTTTGATAGTACGTCTATTAGTATTTTAATTTGGCAATGTTTATATCAGCTGGCTAGCTAGATGAGTTCCTGGTTCGCCTCTCTGTCACTGTGATTTTTTGAATTTTGCTTAGCCTTTTTTGTGGCTTTGAAATTATTCACAATCGACTTTTTCATTTTTCTAAATGAAAATGTATTTTCCACCTATCTTCGTGATCAAATCTGAACTTGTTCGTGTTTCTAGTAATTATTATCGAATAACAAACTCTGGGTTTTTTTATTTAAATAGAACTTGGCTTGTAGCATTGTGATTCATTTAATTTCTATTGAAGCATTGCTGATGAATACAACAATAACTCCGTAATATTGTAATAAATTTTGTAATTCCCTTTGAATAGATTATCGTACCTATCGTACAATCTCTTTCCTTTTTATTGTTTGTTATAACTTTAGCAAATTCCATTCTTTATTTTTATTATAACATTTGAGGAAGAAGACATAACTTGAAGTTGTGAAAAATTAAATGAAGACAGAAGGAGAAAAAAGAAATTAAAATTTCGATTGCATTAGAAAACGTGATGATTAACAGCCTGTTGGTAAACACTCCAACTGACTTTATAATTTATGATTACTTATCATTTTATTTTTTTATGTTTCCACTTTTCTAATAATTTTTTATTTTGTTTTTGGGGTAATAATAATTGCAACATTTCATAGAAATGCTAATAAAATCTGGCTGTCGGGCTGGCCATCAAGAAACAATGTGTGTGTTGATGGGGGGAGGTTAAGCAAGCGATTATTTTAACAATTATTCCATACTTGCTATTGATGAATCAACATTTTTTTTTATTATTTTAAATTTTTTTTTCTGTTTTCTTCAAGAAATCCATTAAATTTCTTGGCATTAAAAATTAATTCAAATTTTTTTTTTTGATTGCATCTCTTAAATTTATCTTCCAAGCTGGAGATAATTTTTTGGATTAAATGCTACATGACTACGCCTAAAATTGTAAAAATATTTATTGACTACCCTCCCTAACTAAAACAAAAAAAAAAAAAATGAAAGTGTTGAGTTTCAATTGTTATCTTAAAGGCATGAAAACAAAAACAATATGATTTCGATTTTATTTTCTTTGTGTTTAAACAACTAAATTCTTAAGAAAGAAAACAAATTTTAAATTTAAATTATTTGAAATGCCTGGCATACAATTCAGAAGTCTGAAGTACGTGCTGTGTGAGGAATTTTTCCTTTTTTTTTAATAGAATTTTTAAATACTTCTGCTTAATTGGTGTATCAATTAATTTAATCTAAACTAACATTCGTTGTACATTATTTCCAGAAAAAAAAAAATACAGAAAAGCATTAAGCTTTTATTCGTCATATAAAAACCTTCATGGTAAAGTAATTAAATGTGACTAAGAAAAAATTATAAAATAAAGCAATAAATTACCTGCTAAGCATATACCTTTTTAAAGTTAATTTTTTTTTATCTTTATAAAAAGGTAAAACAAAAACAAACAACAAACTCTGGTTGCTGCTGGTTATTAAGCAGCAAAACTAACAGCTAAGATGCTAGTTGCCATAAATATGTGTGTATGTCCGTTTACATATGTACGTATACAGAAAAGAAATCTAATTTAAGTACAACACAGTGATTATCAGTATCCAGAGGAAATGTTACACAAATCTAAGGAAAATTAAATGGTTTAATAAGCCAAAAGGAAAAACTTTCTCTTGTACAAAAAAGTAAAAGATGTCTTCCAAACTCATCATACATAAAAAGAAATCTTTAATCATTTTTCTTCGGGAAAAGCAAGAGTTTAAAATTGGTTTAGGGTTTGTCTGTCAGTTAAGTCAAGTAGTTCTTTTCAGTAACTTTTCTTTACTTCTTGTTTTTCTATTTTACTTTTTCTCTACTTTAATGTTTAACAAATTTATGTAACATTTTTCAAAGTCATTACCGCAACAAAAAAAAAAAAATTGAATTTTATGTGCTCTTAATGAGGTCTTTAAATCATGCATGTGTCTTAAGTCTTTTGTTTTTGCTTTTTTTGTTCGTTTGTTTTGTTTTAATTGCTTGGTTTAATTACAATTGTTAATACGTGTGTAAAGCGCTAAGAATTTCAAATGTTAAGGTCAATGAAGAGAAAAATAAGAAAATCTCAAAGCAAAAGAAAAATCAAGTGTGTGTCTTAAGTCTTTTGATTTTTTTTTTCTCACAAGCTGCTAGTCAAGGTCGATTTATTTTAAAAGCAAAAGTTTTTCAAATGAAAATATGGGCCATAGAAAATGAGAAGAAATTGCAAAAGGAAATCTTATAAAGCGCAGCATAGTTAAGGTCATTTTAAGTTTCATTATAAAAGCTTAAATAATTTTTAAAATGATACTTGCCAAAAGCCTCAAAGTGAAATAACCTGAATGCCTTGCAGGTTCATGATATTTACCGTGTATAAATTAACTGGCCTCCCATAAAAGATTTAGACTCCTAATCGCTAAGACAACATCGAAAATAAATATCCTAACAAAAAAAAAAAACGTGAGTATCAAGACTAAATTCAACTACTTTTGTTGTCTGATAGACTCCATGAAGGAGTAGGGATTTGTATAGGACTAGGAAGCGATAGATGACTATCTTCTGACCAAACCAAACCAGGTATATGGCGCCCTAATGCGTTAAGGAGTTATTCTCAACATTCCAGCGGGTCTAAGAACTGTGTGAAAGCAGCTATATAAGTAAAGCACCAGCATTATCCAATCATTTCGCCATAACTGTTTACGCAGAATAATGAAAAACTTATAGATTGCATGCGTGACAAATGCACTAAACTTCTTCGACCAAAAATCGTCACATGTAGAGACCTTTTAACCATTTTCATATAGTTTTTCAAATTTATTCAATAGGCTTTTGAACAAATCAAACCTTAACTTTACTTTTGCCATGAACTTAGTCATTTGAATAGATTTCCATACAAGTTTTTATCTTCAGCCTTTTGTATTTTTTTCATTGAAAGCCTACAGAGGCGAGTCTAGTAAGTATATTTTCAATGTTTTTCTGTTTTTGTTTTTAAATTTATTACTCGAATAACAGAATTGTAATTGATTTAGAACAATATGTTTTAGTTATTTAGTATTTTCAAGGTTAATAATGATGTCCATGTAAAACATGTATAATCCATCAATTTGTATATTTTCATAACAATAAAAAACCATAACCGTTTTTCAATAAAAAATCAAAGTTTCAAAATCAAAAGAATAAATTTACAGAAAACATTTAAAGCAAAAAAACACGTTTACATATGTATAAACAATCAAGATTTGTATACATCTTCTCATATGTATACCACATAAACTCATGTGGCTTAAGTCTTTTGTTTTGTTTTGAGCATGATGATGATAACAAAGAAAACATGAATGAAATTAAAAAACAAAGTAGAAGCACTAACTTATAAAAAAAAAATAATAATAAATTAATTATTTAAAGCATAATAATACAATTGGATTTGGGGCATGAAAGAATTGCGAAATTTCAAAACAAGAACAAAAAAAATTAATTAAAAATATTCTCAAGAACAGTTTTTAATATTTTTGTTTGGCAAAGTATAGGATAGGAAGATACAAATTACGCACATTATGTGAAACACATGCAAAACAAAATGATTAAACGAAAAATATCTTGCCTAAGGTAAAATTTTCTATTTAAAATTGTATTTTCTAATAATTTAAGGGGTGTGTACATCCCTAAATAACACAATTTGTTACACGTAAATTTAATTAAAAATTTTGAAAAACATTTTTAAAAATAGGTTTCCTGTAAAGTTTGGGAAAAGAAATCTTACTACAATCTTTTTTTTAATTTTAATATTAGAAAAGTGAAAGAAATAAAATAATTTTAAAAAAAATTTAAAAAAAATAACTGTTGCTGCTTTAAATTTATTATAGTTGGCTGGTTGTCGTATCGCAGTATCATCATTGACTAGTTTTAGACTATCAACTCATACCAGCCATGTGGAAAAATATTTTTTTCCACTTCCTTTCCATAATTAAAGGAAATAATGTCGTAACCAAGACTTCGTTGAAGGTTTGATACTACCGTTATTTAAAATGCCGTCTGTATTGATCCACATTGTCATTGTCTTATGACAAATAGAGGCTCGTAGTAGTTATACATTTACGCAGTAGTAGTAGGCCTTCTACTGCGAAGAAGAGAAGTGATTACCAACTTAGTAAAGTCTAGGCTACTAAGTCCATACACACTGCATGACATATGCCACTCCCATTAAAGGAATTTGTCTGGTAGCTGATGACATCTTCGATAAAACTGAAATCTTTGATGATATTTTTATTAACTTTGGTACTCAGTTTTTCAATATTTTCAATTTGTATTCGATTCCTATAGGCCCTTAGAATGTAATGGACTGTCACAGTGTTTGGCAATTCACCGCCTTTAGAAATTTGTTTTTATTTTAATTTTAATTTCGCTTTTATATACGATGATCACAACTAAAAATGCTGCACAATTTTATTAAGCAATTAATGCAAAAAATAATTCCTTTTTTTAATTCCCTTTCAACTCTTGATAGTAAATTTTCCTTTTTCTTTTGGATTTTTTTCTTTTTACAAAAAAATTTTAATGACTACCTTGAAAAGAAGCTTTCATTAAGCCATTAAGTTTAGAAAAATTCCTCTAATATCCATAAAAATCTAAGCCTTTAACTATCTTTATAAAAATAAAACAAAAATAAATCCTGTGACGCCAATTATAGCGTAAAATGAAACCCTTTTTCCTTAAATCGCCAGCATGTGGCCATTTGGGCATTTAAAAGCCCATAAAAAATAAATCCAAATAAAATCAAATATGTAAACTTATTCTAAGTATTGCATTATTTAAGGTTGGAATGTGTTTCTCTTAAAGGGGGTTCTTTTTATTTAAATAATGCCGCCAACAATTTCAAGCAAGTAAAATGCTTTTAAAATTTTTTTTCTGTTTTCTGTTGCATATTATTTGAATTGTAGTTAGTTTTGGTTGTTTAAGCTTTATTTTATTTTTTTTTTTTTGTTTTTGTTTTGTTTTTACGTAATTTGAAAGGCAAATTTATTGCTCTATTAAATAGTTAGTTGGTTGGTATTGTTGTTGGCATAGCTAATATTATATTATAATGGTGTTATAAAATACAGGCCAATAAACATTTTAAATAAGTTAAGAACAGACTGACATGTTCTGTACTTTTGTATATTTATAACCCCATTACTTTGGAGAGAAAAAAAAATGTTCTGTTCGCCTCACTACTTAAAAAAGACTGAAAGGTCTCGACAAATAATCTCCACATTAAACTATACACTGCCATATGCGTGGACAGGATATAAATCTTTTGTTAAACGACCATATTTGTGAGCAGATTTCAATGCAATCCATAGGAATTTCTCATTGTATTGTTAATTATTACATTCAATATAATACTGAAAAGCAAAAGGGAGAGTACATAGGCTTGCCTTAATCATCCTGTAAGAACGATAATACGTAATGTTTCCCAGCTAAACTTTCAGTAGGATTGTGCATGAGCAATTATCATAGCAGACATTAACAGGAATGATTAGCTTTCAAGGAATTTTTCGTCGTAAATAAGAAGGCCTTTTCCATTCAATAGTTTATCCATCACACACACATCCTCGTTCACCCAAGCAATAGACAAATAGGGATATGCCTCTCTAGTTTCTGCAGCTCACTAAGATGCATCTTTTAAGGAGCTTAATAACAATGCGCTCATTTTTTAATATACTTGGTAGCGACCTAATTACCCCAATATTTACTGCGAATTTGTGTTACGGTCAGCATTTATTAAAGGGTCCACCAAATAAATTTTTTTTGTAAATACTTTAAAAAACGGCAACTCCTGAATATTTTCTTAAATTTCTTTTTTTATATGAAAGTACAATCCTTCCGGTTAATAATGGAAAATAATTTCTTTCTAATGGCTGCCCCGGTTGGCCATGCAGTAACCTACACATCATCGATTATGTGCAGCTGTATTTCACCAATGGTTTCACCATTTCACCTTGGCTTGTCGCCGTAACACTTACCTTTGACGGCACCCCACAAATAATAGCCCAACGGTGTCAAATCGCATCTCCGAGGTGGCCAAACGACATCAGCTCTGCTGCTGATAAAGCGATCTTCAAAAACATGCCGCAAAACATCGAGTGTAGCTTCGGCTGTGTGGCACGTAGCGTCGTCCTGTTGAAACTTCCTCTTCAATTTTTGTGAACAAAAACTCGTTCAACATGGCCCGATAATGATCGCCATTGACTGTAACGGCCTATCCTTGCTCAATTATGGCCCAATTATCCCCCTAGACTAAAATCCGCACCAAACAGTGACTCGTTTTGGGTGCGTCGACTTTTTAATGTATGCGTGCGGGTTTACTGTGCCCCAAAGGTGACAATTTTGCTTGTTTACATACCCGCCAAAACCAAAATGAGCTTCATCTGAAAAGATGATTTTTTTTTTTGCTAAAATCGGCATCTTCTGTAAGTCGATCGCAGGCCCACTTAGCGAAGCAAAAACGCTTTTATACAACCATATTCATCCAGCAGAAGGATAAAACTAATTATCAGACAAATCAAACATGAGCTAAATGTTACCATTCACGAAGTAAGCACTAGTTGAAAAAAAAAAAACGTTACATGGCGGACCCAATAGTTCTTGTGGTATATTGCCAGATTTTGGTGTTTTGTTCTTTCGTAGGTTCCTGGTAACCTCTACAAACATGTTGCCAGTAAGATTTAGCGTTAATAACCTAGTTTTTTTAGGAATTAGCATTAAGGAAAGATTTAGTAAAAAAAAATGTTGCTAATGAACAGAAGTGCGTCAAAGAGCTCAGTTTAAGGAACAGTGTTGGCAGTAAGTAAATTAAGTTTCTTGCTTAAGTCTTTTGTTTTTGTGCAGAATTTCAATTTTTAAGTGTTTCCTCCACTATAAAAAATTGGTATTTTTTAAAATTAAGTTTTGTTTTCTGTTAGGTACCAAAAGTAACCAAAAAATGGTTTTAAATTCAACCACTTATCTCTTCAAAAAAAAAATATTTGAAATTTGCCTAAAATTTCAACAATTTATTGTTTGAGTCTGTTTTTATTTATTTTTACGGTGCAACCTCTAAATCAAGTATGTGTCTTAAATCTTTTGTTTTGTTTTCTTCATATAATAAATGAAGTTTGTTAATAAAAATAATTTAATAATACAACACAATTAATAATGATTTGGCAAAATGAAATCATCTCTAGAGACAAACGAAAAAAGTGATTTAAAGAAACTTTTGTCATTTTGTTTTGATTTTTTTTTATTAGTTTTATTGTGTCTAACTGTTATTATCTGTTATTTTTTGGACACAATTAACGCTAATAAACAGTTATACCAAAAAAAAATTATATTTTGAATTATATTTTTTTTTGATAAAAAATTAACTTTGCTACTTTAAAATGACCTCAAATTAAGCTCAAGCCACTGCTTGTCATACTCCTACACTGGAATATTTCAAAAAATTACAAAATTTTAAAAATTACCAGACGAATTAACAAACAAGTAAACAAACAGAAATAAAAGATAAACAATTTTAATTAACAGTTTAAAAAATAACAAAAATTTAATTGAAAACTCTTATAATTGTGGGAATATTTTCAAATTTACTTTGTTTGTTATACAAATTCCAAATGGATTAAAAACTAAATCCATTGCAAGCAAAAAAAAATAGAATAAAAACTTGAAATAATTGAAATGAGATTAAATAACAAAGTCTGACAAATAAATTTAAGTTTTTTGTATGGCAACAATTATTTTTAAATTGTATCTATGGAAGCAATTTGTTTCTGATTTTTATTGCATGCAATACGTTTAGTATTCATAATACAAGTTTAGTATTCATATTAAAAGCTAATTATTCTTATTAGTAAAAGAGATACATTGTCACTGTCGTTTTGAATACAATTATAAACTTAAATTAAATTCACGGGATTTTTTTTTTGGAAACAGAAGAGATAATGTTCATAAAACTGAAAAATTAAAAAATAATATTTTGTTGATACTCTATTCAGTTTAATACATACGTAGACTTCATTTCAAGGAGTTACCAAGATTTGCACTGTTATCGGCAGTAATTTTGCACTACAGTTCCCTTAAAGTGGTTCGGACTTCTTTTAGCATTTCTGTCTAAAATTTCCGTTAGGTGCAGTATCGAATTAAGTTCTCGAGATTGCACTAGAGGATCTATTTGCCTATTGAGTAACAACAACAACTATTTAAAAGTTGTGACGGTAAACTAAATTGTTTCATTTATTTGTCGTATAAAATTTGTGCAAAATCTTGAGACTTCCCGTTGTTTTTTTTTTAATTTTGACACTTATTTTAAAGACCTGTAAGTTTATAATTGATGTCACCGTGGTCTTGTAGGTAGTGTGTTGGCTTATTAGACGTAAAGCCAGGGTTCGAGTCCCAAACCAGACATCAAAATAGAATACAAAAAGTATTTCTTCTCAGCAAATTTCTGGCAAAAACTCTGAGAGTAAATAAAAATTGCCATGATATGTTTCTCAAAAAATCTGTCGTTCGGAGTCGACTTTAAACTGTAGGACCCGCCACTTATGTATAAAATTAACGCACACAACATAAGTAGTGTGCGAAACTAGGTCAATAATCCTGACTGGAGGGTTGTAGTGACCAATTATGTATGTATGTAAGCTTATAACTGACAATAAAGTCATAAATTCCCTTAATGCTACATGTCCATTTCGTATAGGGGCATAAAGATTCAGAAAATCTGGTCAAAACTGAATAGTATTGCATTGCATTGGTCTAGGATACGAACGATTGCAAACGATTTCTGAGACTGTTCTTCATCTATTGGAAACAATTCCAGCAATATGTCAAAGCAGGAAAAGGCGTCACGATGGCTTCTGTCCACAATGATGTTAATTTGTCGTAAACATTTATCTACACTTTGGTGGAATTCTATTATAACAATTTCCTTCCTGGCAGATGTTCACCATAAGCCATTATATTTCATAAATTCTTTCTAAATTAATACTAACAAAGCATAAATTTATAATTACTTAAATTAATTTGTAAATATATTGCATTTTAATCAGTGCGCTTAATAGAAATAATTGCTCACTGTTGGCTAACTTTTATCTCTGACTGTAAGAAATTAAAACAATTAGGAAATGATTAAATAAAAGTTAAAAATATTCAATTTGCTAATTTAATGTACAGATTAGGTGTTAATATTTTTAATTTCCCTAATATTTCATTAAAAATCTATAAAAAAAAAAAGAAATTGTTTAAAAACAAAACTTTTGCATTAAATTTTTTTGGAAATATAAAAACACAAATTAGCATAAAACATCCAATCATTTTACCGTAAAATTTATATCTTTTTTCTTTGCTTTTGGCGAAAAAAGAAAATCAAAACAAATGAAGAAACGTATTGTTTTGGTTTGTTTGATAAACAAACACAGTGTAAGGCAAGAAAATTAAGTACATTGGAAAACATATCAAACAAATCCAACTCTTTTTTTAACACTCTCTTACATTACAACACAGTTTTGCTTACACACAGAGAGAGAGAGAGAGAAAGAGCGTCGTCTTCGTTTCACTGTCTTTCTCTTTAAAAGTATTATTATTATGCATATAAAGAGGTTTCGAAGAAGTGTTTAATATTTTGTAAACATTAAAGCGCAGGTCACGGAAAAAAATGTGTATTAAAATTTAAACAGTTTGTTTTTATTTCTTCTTCTTGCAAGAGTGTAAAAAAAGAGAGTATAAGCCGGTTGTTTTGCTCTTTTTTAGTTAGTTTCTTTTAAATGTTGTTGTTGTTTTTGTTTTTGTTATTGTAAGTTGAAATTGAAATTTAAAACTCTTTACTTACTAATGCTGCAAGACAGGCATGCATAAGCACCTGTTTATTATAAATAATTTGTTCGAATGCACATGTGTTGGTGAACAAAAAAAAAAAAACAAAAAGAAAATCAAAAAACTATGCTCAACACTTTAAATAACAACCAACAACTACATGCCTGCCTCTGCCAACCAGCCTACTAATAATGGTGTTGTTGTGTGTTGTTTAAACATTGCGGTTTTTGTAAATGTTTTTATTTTTGTTTTTTTTTCGGTTTGTTTTGCTTTTTGCTTTTTATTATTATTGTTTAAGAGCGTGCACATTAACAGCTCAAGTCGACTGGTTGTGGAGAGGGCCTAAGCAAGTAAGTTTAACTTATGATTTGACCACAGCAATCATAACGTCTTGAAACGTCGAGCTTAATGCACGTGTTTTGTCTTTAACAGCGCGCCTTTAAAACATTTTTAAAACTGATAATTTTTGTCTTCAATTAAAAGAAAACAGAAACGAACTTTGAAAGAAAACTTAATTGATTATGATGTTATCAAAACGAAAGAAAATTTATAAAAATAAACTGCCTGCCATAAATTAAATATAAACATTGAAATAAGCTTGCGTTTAATTTTTATTTTTATTAAATTGAATATGAAAATAAAATTCAAATAAAAAAAAAACGAAATAAATTTTAAAAAAAATTTTTATTTGTAATGTAAACGAATAAATAAATATTTTAACTTAAAACAAAACTTTTTAAATTGTAATACAAAATTAATAATTAATTACAAGAAAAAAAAAAAGAAGAAGAAGAAAATAAAAAACAAATTAAACTTTCTCTCTATTAAAATGTACCTTTAAAACATAAAAACATCTTTAAAATTTTTAAGAAAATTACGAAAAAAAAAACAGAAAACAGAAAATAATTAACAAAACACCTAAAAAAGAGGAATATATCGTTAAGAAAAAATCTCATTATAAACATTTAAAAACAAATTTACATATTTAAACAGAAAAGAAAACTTTTTAATCTTACAATACGATGGCAGTATGCACCCCTTTAAATAATGCTATGCTTTTATGATTTACATAAATTGTGTTAAATTAAATTAATTTCCAAAAAAAAAAGGGAAAAAAAAACGAAATTATTGAAAAAAAAAAGTGAAAATTTTTTACTACAACGTTGTCTCATGCAAAAATTTGTGGAATGTTTTGAAAAACCAAAAATTAATTTCAAAAAATCTAAAAAATGAAATGAACACGATGAATTCTCATGTTTACTAATTGACCACAAACATTTTCTATTTTTTTGTAATTTTACAAAAAAAACAAATCTCTTCACTAAGCAACAGTGTAAACATATGTTTTGTAGCAAAAAATGTGTTCCAAAAATCAAATGAGTACGTTAATGGAGAAGTTGAATACGGTAAGTTTTCAGAAAAATCGATTGATAAGCAATAAATTCATAAAAGAAAAAACTAGGGATACCTAACAATTGCACTTAGAAGCCATAGTACTTGTTCAAGAAAAGTTGCAGCTTAATTTACCAATATATAGAGTGTTTATTGTATTGATTTTAACTTAATTTTATTAATTCTGTGGTCTGATTCAGTCTCATGTAATATTTGGCTCTGCCACACAAATTTAGAACTCCTTATTACCCCTTATCCATCTGCATTTTTTTTGTTATAGCTCTTTATTAACTCCTTCAATTAATATTTCTATTACTGGCTGTCTATTTTTGTTAAAACTTGTCAGACTCTATTTTCATAACTATTGTTCTGTCATAATGGAATTTTATGTCTTCATATCTTGTCGCATATTCCCAGCATATTCTACAGACTAATGCTTTAAAGCGAACTTATTAAGTTCGAAACAAATCTAAAGAAAAAAATCCCTAATCAGACTAGGGAACATCTAGTCTGTATTGTATTTGAGGCAAAACTAAAGCATGTAAAATTATCTTTAACCGTTTATTGGCTGGTACGGTATTCAGTTTTGATATTTCATTTACTTACCATTTTGAAGGATTAACTGTACATTATTTTCCGATTCTCATACTTTACATTACGGATTACTTTAATTCATAATATATGGGTCTCTCAAGATATTTCTTACCTACAACATCAAGAACATAAATAGGCCCGCTGGTCTGTGGTGCATTTAATGCTTTCAATTGATCTCTCAAGAAACTTTCTACCTACAGTATTAAGGACACAATAGACAGTGATGTTTACAATGTTTTCACGACTATTAGGTCAGTACCAGTTTCTGCTTCTTCCACTTCTCATAAAATAAATTTTCTGTTGAACTTTTGTTGAAAAGGTTGTCGAATACATCCGTTTTTGTCTGAAATACAATCTTCAGCACTTTGTTGTGCATGCCAACCATGCTATTATTATCAATTTGAATGCCAGACACTCATGCTCTCTTCTTTAGATACCACAATAGGAGAAATAGAGATAAAGTTCTTTGTATGTCTGCTTGAAAATAATCACCTGGAATGCCATTCTACAAAGCTGCTTGTCTGTCTTAATTTCCGTTTCGTTAATGGCGGTTTATAAATCCATCTTTCTGTTGGATTGAAAGCCTAGGAATATGATTGCCTATCTATAAAATGATCTTATTATGCTCCTTATTAAATAAGAACATTTTAAGCAAAAATTGTTGAAAATTTGTTATAAAAAGTGCTTTTTTATGTTCAATAAAATTTACAAATTCAATTTTTTTTTTTCTGATGCTTTTATGCTGTGATGGTCTTATATGGTTTCTTTGGCCTCCTTTTCTATACGAATAGTTCAACTAAAATAAGCTTAAAAATGTTACCAACACTATATAAAAAAGAAACAAAAATGCAATCATAATTAATATTGAAAACAGTATTTCCTCAACTATTCTGAGTAATTAATTAACTCTGCTCCAATTAGTTTTCCTTCCTTAAGACAGGTTGAATATGTTGATTATATAATGAATGATGTCATCAGTATTAAGCATTAAGCAGCCTGTTCCCATGGCTATGTAACAGTCTAAAGAATGTAAAGAAAAAAAATCTAGAATTTTTACTTGCAGCTACCACCAATACCTGTCGTTTTTATTATTACTTCTGGTATAAATTTTTAATTGGCTTTTCAGCTCGTTCTTGTTGTAGCGGTGTTAATAGAATTTTTTTCTCCATTTTTTTTTTCTTAATTTATTAACTTTCAAAAGAAATAAATCAATATTTAAAACATGCAGGTTAACAATTTAAAACAACAACAACACTAACAATACCAATCATTCCACTCCATTATGCAGGCAATTTAAAGTTGAACTCGAATCGTTTAATTGTAACCATTAACCTCCTCCATTTCCAACCAACTGAAACAAAACGAGAATAAAACAATAAAAATGCAAAAATAAAATAAAAAAAACAACAACAAGAATATTATTATGCATTAAACAGCAACAAAGAAAGAAAGAAAAAAACCAACCACAATAACAACAACAAACACTAGAAAACTTTTGCACGTTTTTGTTATGTTTGTTGTTGGTAACACACTTAAAGACGAGTGAGTACAAATACGAAGTCGTACTAAGTAAGACTCATAATACTCGCAAACAATTTCGCTCAGCAGCTCAGCGCTCAGCACGATTGTTTATGGCAATTGCCGGTTTTTTTTTTTGTTTTCATTGTATAAGTGAGTGAATGTATGCATGTAGTTGAGAGTATTTTAATGTTAAACAAACAACTTGTAAGACCAGAATCTTTCAAATCCAGCGACTTATGTAACCTCATTTCCATACAAAAAATAGAAAGAAAAAAATAGAAAAAAGAATAAGAAGAAGAAGAAGATAAAATAGACTCTATTTTCCAAAAAAAAAAAAAAACATTTGACAGCACTTTACTCACACTGGGTTAAAAGAAACAAACAAACAATTTAAAAAAGAAAAAATTAAAGAAAATCTCTTAGAGAAACAGAGGGGGGTGGCTTCTAGATAGTAAATCTTTACAGAGATATTAATTGAGCATCATAACATTTGTATGGGAAAGAAGGTTTACTTTTATGTACGCAATTAAACGCAAATTTAAATTTATTAAGTATTAAAAATATTTACTTATTAAGCGCCAAAATATAATGAAAAATTAAATGTGAATACTCCGTTTTGTTTAAACATACACATACACCGAGCGCCAAAAGTAAGTAAACACCACTGAAATAATTAATTTTTTTAGATTAGCGAGAAAAGTGTATGGGAATAGTCGAATAAATTTTCAAAAATAAAAACTTTTATTTATTACTTATAAAATGTTAAATTAAAAAACAAAATTATTGTTGTGCAACAATTTTTTTTTTTTTATAATAGAAAATATAAAATTATAGTGGATGTTGACTCACTTATGGCGCTCAGTGTATGTGCAAAGTATTAAAAATAATTTATGGCTTATTTTTATGTTGGAAATCATTTGTAATCTAAAAAGAATTCAGTAAACTTGTAAATATTTCTGCTGAAAAATAATTGTTAGCAATCATTGGCAGTATTGTACTTGACTTTCTATTTTTTTGAATCTTTTATTACATTTTTTTAACAAAAAATAATTGTGTTATCCTTTATTACTTAAGTTTCCATTTTCATTATTTTTTTGTTAATAAAAATCAATTTTCTCAATCGTTTACTTGGCGATCTATATAGCCAGGCTAGGATTTCTTTTGTGCAAATCGAATACGAATAATTTTTTGTTTGATTTTAATCAGGTAAAAAACCTGATTTATTTTTTTAACAAAAAACAATTGTGTTATCCTTTATTACTTAAGCTTCCATTTTCATTATTTTTTTTTGTTAGTAAAAATCTTTTCTTAATCGTTTACTTGGCGATCTATTTAAACAGGCTAGGATCATACAAAAGTATTAAACGTTAACGAATAATTGTTTGTTTGATTTTAATCGGGTAAAAAAACCAGATTTATTTTTTATTTAATTATCATTATTTTTGCAAATCAATAATCGTTAAATAAATAATTTATTTTTAATTTTTTAATACAAATAAATTTGGCTAATCGATTAACCGGTTAGACACTTTAAGGAATTTTTTATGCAAATTACATTTGTTTCAAATTTTAATATATCTTTTGAATTAAAAAGCAAAACATGTATTTGATAATCTAAATAATCAGTTAAATACGTGATTTTTAAAATAAAATTGGATTAAATTTATTTTGCCGACGAATAATCGAAAAAACCAGTTAATGTGATAAATAATAGAAGGTTTTTTTTTCTTTCAAATTTGATTAATTGCATGGTCAATTATCCAAATTAAAGAATTTATCATTTTTATTATACAAACAGCAATAAAACCACAGAATTTTAGCATTTCATTTAAATCAAGATTACGAAATACGAATAATCATTGAAGACGATGAGTTTTAAACCAATATTAATGAATATTTTTGGCAAAGGAATTATCTTCATCTATTTTTATTTTTCTATTAAAATTTAATTAATCGAATAATTTATATTCGGTTACTCGATTTTTTTTATTTTTTTTTAAATTCCTTCTCGTTTTCTTGCTTAGTTCGTTAATCTGTTTTTAAATTTCCAAAAGAGACGTAAAGTTCGTTCTAGGGGCCTTGTCGCTAAACGTTCTAATTGTGTTTCTGTTACTACTTTTAACTAGACTTGGAAAAAAGTTTCAAGACTTTTTGAATGAAATGCAAGGAGATAAATAAAACGGCATTTATGTGTATGTGTGTATATTTGTAAGACAATACAAATGCATTGAAGCTTAAAAAGAGGTTGACTTGACTGCATTGATATTGGAAGTTATTTTTAAAAAGTTTTTTTCTTTTAATTTTTTTTTTCCTTCTCAAAAATGCTGGCTCTGGTTGCTATTGATACTTTAGATGGTTAACTGACTGCCTGGCTGGCTGACTGGCTGTTTGGTTGGTTGTTGGATTATTTGTTTGTTTGTACATGGAGTTGAGGATTTTGTTACTCGTACTAAATACTGGTTAAACTTGGTGGTTGGAGTTTAATTTTAGCATAACTTAACTAACTATGGAACAGAAACAAAAAAGTCATGCTACTTATACTTGTAATATAGAAGTCGAACATAACGACAGGTAGTTTAAGTTTAGTTCGACAGTCTGGCAGAGATTGTTTTTTTTTCTTTTTTGCTTCTACTCTTTGTGAATGTATTTTTTATAAGATTTCTTGTTATATTTATTACAACAATATGTTAATAAGGTTGCATAACTGTAGTTGTTGTGTTATTAAATTGATAAGAATTTTAATTTAATTTAATAAAAAAAATATGATAGCAATACTGGCAACAACACAGTACTTAAGCTTAAACTGAACTGTTTTCATATACAAAAAATTAAAGAAACACAGAAAAAAAAAAGAAATTTATTAAAGTCTTCTTTAAACATTTTGTTTTTTCGATGTGAAATTTATGGTTTGTTTACTTCATCGATTACCCATTACCCTTTAGTTTAGTTGTGATTTTTTTTTTCTTCTTATCGTTTTAAGCACGGAACTTGTAGAGCTTTCTTTCACACGCCAATTAGTTATTCATTTAGCATACGTTTTTGTAATAAAAGTAACAAAATTTCAGTACGTCAATGCATACCAGCAATGCCACTCTTTTCACTTTGAAAAGAAAAAAAAATTAAAAACTTTCGAGAGTCGGTATATTTGTATAGAAAATTAATCATAAAACATACTCGTACAATATTTATTTGTCACCCATTACTTTCTAATTTTTGTCTGTTTTTTTTTTTTATTTTAATTGCGTTTATTTGGTTTTTGCTTAAATTTTTATTTTAATTTAACTCTTTTAACTTTAATTTTCAATCAAGCTTTTAAAAATCCCTTCTAACTAGTAAAAAAGCCATCTGCATTTGGAGTTTTTTATTAAAGTTTTTGACTTAAGAAAATTTCTTTTAAAAAATTTTCCTCTAATAAAACAAAATTTTACACTTTCAATGCAACTATTTTGTGTTTTTTTTTTTTATGAGAAAGTGAAAATTTATATGCAATAATTCAATAAATACGATGACAATATTGCCAATAAAACGCAACATCCATCCAGCCAATCAGCCACAACATTTTCCATTAATTTGAAATTTTTATTTTATTTTTTAGTATGTATGCCAGTCAATATGTTAAAGTGGATATTTTAAAAATGAGTTTTTAAATTCAATTTGTTTATAAAATTAAGTTATGATCATAAAAATATCGTAAAAATATATTGAAACATAAAAAAAAAACGTAATAAAAAAAGAAGGTGATGCTATAAATATTAATGCCACACAATAATTATTAATGTTGCAGTAATAAAATATTAGAAAAATTAAATAAAGAAATAAAAAAAAGAAAACAATTAAAAATAAATTTCCAAGTTCGTTGCTTAAGTCTTTTGTTTTTCCCTAAAGAATTCAGAGATATATTTTTTAAAAAAAGTTTCTCGTTTAATTCTTTCGTTTTGTAATGGAAGTTGTTTTTAATTTGAAAAAAAGAAAAAAAAAACTTGTGATTATTTTCTAAATACACTGCTAAGAGATGGTCTTTAGGTCATTGCAAGTGATTATTGCGGATATTTCATTGCCGTAGCCAATGGTTAAGGATTATATTTAACAAAGAGAGTATCCACCTGGACATCACATAGTCACTCTCATTGCTTTCTAGTTCAGCTTGCAATCAATCCACTTTATTATTGTTGAATCTGACCTCTACCTGAAAACGCTGATTCCATGGTCATGATCGAAAAAACTTCCGCAGAAAGACTGAATCCACAGGCTAATCTACCAGGAATGAATAAGCTCTACGACACAGATCAATACTACCAAAACAATAGTAATTTTCGGAACAAATCCCTTTATTTTACAATCCGCGAACTCAAACCTAGTTAAGTGGCATTTGAATTTGCATAGGTCCTCTCCATATTATGGCTAAATATCCAGCCGGCGACCGCCTTCCGAACCAAATAAGCAATGGAAAGGAGGTTTATGTCTCTATTGTTTGAACACATGTTTCGGTATCCTTTCAGTATAACGCCCGGCAATTTAAAGAAATTTGTGTGGAGTTTAAGAATTATTCCAACTTCTACAGAAGTTTTAGTAGAATATTCTAAAGCCCCATTCCAAAAGCCAGTGTCGCATTACAAGTATGTGCTATGAGGTTCATAAAACGTACTCTGTTCTGCATATATCCATACTGTTCATGAGGGAAGAAACTATCGTCGTAGTCTAGTAGGGATTACTGATTCAGACATCTTCAACAAAACAAAAAATTGCCATGAAAAAATTCAACTTTAGGTCCCGTCACTCATGTATAAAATTAACTCACACCGTATAAATTGTGTGAGAAGCCAGGTTGAAATTCTGACTAAAGAGTTGTTGTAATGACCTATTATGTAAGCATGTATGTTTATGTAATGTTTGCTATTTTCCATGCTAATAACTCGTTGAATTGTTAAAAATTTAGTAGCATCATTTCAACTCAACTTCTAGTTAAATTAGCGTTAAAAAGTCTTTTATTTTTTGCTGCTTTTTAAGTAAAAAAGGCAAAATTTTCCACTTGATTTTTTTTTTTCTTCATATTATTTATTCAATTTCGATTGTTTTTGTAGGCTGTTAAATTAATGAACTTGCCAAACTTCCAAGCACTTTACATGCAACACCACAACTAAGCAAAAAAAAAAACAACCCATTTTTATAACCCACAAAACAAAATGAAGGTGGATTTGGTTGCTGTTTTTCTCTGGTGGGTTTTATAATAAATACGACATTAATTTTAAAGAAAGAAAGAAAAAAACGAAACAGACAACAACTCAGACCCAAGCCTTTGCTGTAAAGCAACAATAAATTAAAGCTGCTGGTGTTTACACTTGTTGTTATGATTTTTATTTAATTTATATATTGTTTATGAAAGAAAAGAAAATAAAAAAAAAACTCCATACGGATATTGCACAACCAATTTTGCCAAAGTAACAATTTACTTTCATACCAAAAACAAAATACAAAAATACGAAAAAAAATAAACAATTTTCGTTTAAATAACAATATTTATGGCCAACATACGAGTATATACCTGCGTACTTATGTATGGTAACCTAAAGCCCAGTTTGTTTTAAAGTAAAATTATGTTCGTTTTACTTTTACAAAAGAACGCAAGGTCATGTTTTTTTTTTATTTTTATTTTTCTATGCATTTTCATTTCAATTAGCCTCGCAGCATTTCGGACTGGCTGTTAGAATGTGAATTTCTTTGGAAACATTTTAATCAATATTTTCCAAAAACAATGCGGCTTCAGTACTTTGTAATTATCTTCTAGAAAAGTAGAAGTTCTGTTTAACAATAAACAATATATACTCGTCGCAGTACAGCATACATCTGCTGTAAGAGATCGTTAAAATAAATTACTTTTCCAAACTGTTTACAGCGGACGTTAATCATAATCCCGGCTTTAAAAAAAAACTTTTTTAAGCTCTTTATTATTATTTTCTTTCTTTTCTCTTTTTGCTGTTGTTGCTTGTATTTGACCAGCACTTTTGCACAAACAAAACAAAAATGTAAAGGCTTTTCACTGCTACTCAAGTATGTATGTATGTGTGTTTGTATCATAAAAACAGTTAAAGCTGTGTTTAAAGTTAAAAACTTCAAATCATTTTATAGGCTTATAACAAGCCAACCAACCAACCAACCGACCAACAGTCTCTATAGTCAAGTCAAGTCATCAAAACTAACCATAATTTATGCTTTAAGTTTTGGTTGTAAAACAGTTAAACGGCTTAAAAGAAGATTCTATCACTAGAATAATAATAATAATAATTATGGCCAAGTAAGAAAGAAAGAAATTTTATTAACCCTTTGGAAAACTTTATAATTTCTTTTTATTTTATTTTTTTTTATTTAAAAATAAATAATCAAATAAAGTTTGTTGCTTAAGTCTTTTGTTATGTAGGACATACAATTTTCACTTTTTCCCTTTTGTTTTCTTTAACAGCAGCAGTAATATATTTTAATATTCAAAAGACTTTCATTGTATTTATTTAGAGTTATGAGAGTACTTGTCTACACGGTATTTGAATCACTTTCAATTCTTTTGTATGTAAAATTCATCCTTTTTTTGTGGAAAACTTCAGCAATGGATAGGCTGAAAATCCCAGTCTTTATTAATAAATGTCTTCCGCCTGTGATCAGGATAGTCGTTAGAGATTTTTAAAGATATCAGGAAGCATTGAAGACCTGGGATCCAACTACTCTCTATGAGATGGTGAAGCATTCCCTACAGATTCTTGGTAAAGTGTATCATCACACAACGCTTGAAGGTTACCTAGTCGTTAGTAAATTAGCAAGAGGGTGCTTGTCACGGATATTAATCGATTAAAGTTGTGTTTTAAACGTGCACCTGATACCATGTTGTACAGCATGTAGACCAGGGAATCTGGTTTGCTATATCGCCACAGATTTAGCCAGTATTCACGAAAGCCAAACAATGAAAGAGGATGGAACAATCTCTCATCACATTATTATCGAAAAGATGACAACGAGAGGATCTAGGAGCCATTTTCTATAGAATGGAGAAGCATTCCATACAGATTCTTGGTAAAGTGTATCAGCACGCAACGCCTAGTCGGTAGTAAATTAGTGCTTGCTTGCCACGGATATTAATCGATTAAAGTTATGTTTAAATGGGATTTGTTTTTGCTACAACACCACAGAAGCCAAACAATGATAGAGGCTGGAGCAATCTCTCATCATCACATTGTTATCGAAAAGACGATGGCGATAGGATTAAGTAAAGAAGTCTAGATCGAAAGGATTAAATAAATTGGATATTAAAGGACCCTATAAATTCCTTGAAGAACTCTGTTCGCAGCTGTTTTTCGTATTTGATATCAAACTTTAAGAATTTGTTTTTAGTTAAAAATGCAACTTTCTTTTGGCTTTAGGGAAAAATATTTAAAATGATTCAGGTTTTTAGGTTTCCTACTTCCAGTGTTTATTTTTATAACGTTCGCGCAAACATTTTCTCATTTAATTTTTGTTCAAACAGTATAGAATGTGTTATAATTATTAATAATTAAAGCCATTAAAAACGTATGTTTAAAATTAGTTAATAAACCAAATTCTATGTTAATTTTAAAGGGTTAAAGCATTTAGAAAAAATTATAGCTTTCAATTGCTTATTAAAACAAGATATGCAATGAAAAAAAAAATGTTGTGGTTATTCTTAAGCTAATAGAAGCTAAAAATTAAATTGAATGCATGTTAGAGGATTAAATGCTTATAGAGTTTCAAAGTGGTAGTAAACATTTAATTACGAAAAAGCATAACAATTTAGATTTTCAATTTGAAAGCAATTCAGTTTAAATTAAATTCTGGTTGTGGTGCTACAAGGTGTTTAAAAGATTTCAGGTTTCCTGCTTAAGTCTTTTGTTTAACCAAATGTCAGCGTTATTGTTGAGAACTTTAATAAAAAATTTTAAATAAGTTAATAATTATAGCTTGAGATTGAATTTGATTAAATCATCAGCCACACAATTTTCTTTAAAAGCTCTTCTCTAACATGCTTTTGAATAGATGTTAAGAAGAATACAAAAAATATTATCGATTGCATTCATTCACCATATGGGATTTAAAAACTTAGTAAGTTTTTCTTTTATTGTGTATTAGTTTTCTTAGCGTCTTTATTTTCTTTTCTATGGATTTTGTAACTCATTTTTCACTTCCTATTCATAGCTTTTGACGTATGTATGTACGTACGTACATATGTACGTGTTATACGTGTAACGTCATTTGAGTATTTCTATTATTATTAGCGCATATATTTATAAACATAATAATTGTGTAGCGGTCTTAAGTCATTTGTTTTTATTTTTTCATTATAACGGAAGCAAATTACAACAATAACTATGTTAATAGTAATAAAATATGTGTCAATATGTTGTCATTATAATGAATAATTATTTTTTACAATAAAGAAAACAAAAAAAAAAAGAAATTTTCTAATAGAAATTTATAAAATATTACTTCTATATATAGACAGGCAGCCAGGCCTATTGTACAAGGTCTCTGAAGTTTCTTTTTCAATTGAATTAATTTATTTTAGCATATTCGTTTTTAATTTTTCATTAATAGTGGGGCCAAACAACAAATTGTATTTGAAATTCATTCGAAAACCGTATAAAATTAATTCGAAACCTCTCAAAAACCTGGGAACACCAAATTGTGGTTACTTCAGGCCATTATCATCGTGGAAATGAGTTTGAAAAATCAAATTTGAGTCGTTTTATTAAGTATAAGCCAGAAGTCGCCGTGGTCTAGTAGATAGTGTGTTGGTTTATTAGACGAAAGGCCCGTGTTCAAAACAAAAATATGAAAATATTTCCTCGGTGACTTCATCTCAGCAGATTTCTGGCAAAAATTCTGGGAGTAAATATTGCCATGAAAAGCTTCTCAAAATCTGTCGTTCGGAGTCGACTTTAAACTGTAGGTCCCGCCACTCATGTATAAAATTAACCCACACGACACCAGTGGTGTGAGAAGTTAGGACGTTGTACAATGGGTCAATTCGACCTCCGGGTACTGTACTTGTCACAGTTGACAAGTACACGTCCTCTAACCTAACCTAACCTAAGTATAAGCCAAGCAAACGTCATATTGATGCCTCAGTTCGTATTGAAATGAGAAGACAATGTAAGAACAACAAAAGGTAGGTAGCTAGGTAAGAAAAAGTGGCTATCATTGGATAGATACACATAAGTTGGTGTAGCTTACTGTAATCCACTTTGACTCAAGCCGCTGAGCTTCATCTCCAACTGTCTCCGGCAAATTAGTGAGTTTAAATTATATGATAGAAGCCCTGGTATTTTGTTTTCCAGCAACATATCACCACTGAATATGTACTTTGTGTACTCCTTCTGTACTTTCATAAAAACGCAGAATGCATTTTTCAGTACTTTGAGGTTTGACATCAATTTCTCTGACTTAGGTTTTAATCTTAAAGCGTTAGAAGTTGTAGAAGTTGAATTGCCATTCATAAAAGAGCCGTAAAGCTCCTCTGGAATCGGTCTAAATCGATTTTAAACAGTAGATTTCATCATTTATACTTAAAATTATTGTATCGCGAATGATAATAGAAGCTAGGTCGTAATCCTATATCTGTTACAAATGGGTATTTTTTTTTCTTGTAAATATCTCATTTATAAGTATGGCAAATTATTAATACTTTTTATTTTTACGACATGGTTATTTAGCTTAAATAAGTGTTAAATTTATTAACATTATTTACATTATTAATCAATTTGTTAAATTAATAGAACGTGAAATGAAAAGAAAAAAATGTGCAATGAATTGTAAACATTGAAGAAATTTTATTAAAATTTTTTAATCCATGCCATGCATTGATTTACGCAAATTAATATTTAAAAATTAATAATTAAAAATCAAAAAAGCAATAAGACGAAATGAAATGAAAGAGAAAATTGTGAAGAAATTTTTTAAGATTATAATTTATGGTTTACAAAAACAAAAAATTTCTAATTTTCTTCCAATAAAAAAAAAAACTTGTTTTTTACGGTTACACTAAACCATATTTGGAAAAATATTTAAAAAATTTCTGCTTTTTTTTTCAAATTTATTTATTTTTAAATAATATATTAATGAAACGAAAACTTACCCTATATTTTCAAACGCCTCTAAGTAAAAGACTTTTACATTTTTTCGTTTAGTTTTTGTTTTTTTTTTATAATTGAAAAAAACCTTCCGCTTCCTGCTTAGACCACATTATGCTGTACAACTCATGCTGCAGATTTGAAAAAGAAAGACAACTGAAACGAGAAAAAGTAAATTTAAATAAATTGATAAAAACAAAAAGAAAAATTAAAAATTCATAGAGTCAGAGTCATAAAATCAAATATGCAAAATTTGTTTTAAAAAGAAAACGAGTTTAATTTATCACCCATAGTCGTCATATGCATATAGTCAGTCAGTCAGTCAGTCGCATTTATAAATATTTAACAGCAGTTTTTATATATTTTTTTTATGGTTCATTCAAAACTAAAATTGCATAATTTTTAAAACAAAAAAAAATTTGATTTTTCACAAAAAAAAAAATTAATTAATTAAGCTATTAAATGGTAATATGGAATGGAACCTTGCCAAATTAAATGCTTTCAATAAAGAATCATCTGGGCTAAGGTTATATTATAGTTTTTTTGCTTAAATCTTTGATTTTTTGGTGACACACAATCAAACTCATTAAGAATAATTTTAATTAATTTAAGCTATTTGGCACACGCTTATAAAAATCGAAAGCTTTATTTATACCAGAAGATTTTCAAAACTTAAATGTTTTGATTCTTAAAAGCATATCTTAGCATATCTATACAATCTTGATTTTCTGTTTAAGAGCCCCATCAATACAGATCACAAGCTGTCTAAACAGTAATTCCGTATTTACCACTTTTTGATGATACTATTCCGCTTTACGTTGTTTTTAAAGGTTGTTCTTATATTATGCCGAGTGGAGATTATTTCCTTTAATGTAGAACGCCTGCAAGTAAATTTTTGTCCTTCTGGTTTTCTACCCTCCTTGGGGATTGTAAATTGTAATTAGTTTCTCTGGATACGATAGTGATAGGTTCGACTTGTACCCTTACATGGATTTTTGGATATAAGAGCACATAGAGTACCAACACAGCTAAAAATTGTACTGAATTTTTTAAGATATTTTAGGTTTTTAAACATTTTTTTGAGGTTTTTAAATATTTTAGGTTTTTATAAAGTTTCTTTTGGAATTTCTAGAGAAAAATGCTGTTGTTAATTACATTACTTTCAAGAGAAATTATGGAGATTTAAAAATTGATTTTATTTCTGATTTAAACATTTTTACACATTTTTCTCCTTTATTTTTTAATTAACGTAATTCATTTGAAAAAGCTAATCATCATTAGCATAATGAGTCCATAAAATAAAAATTAAAGACAAATAAAAAAATGCGTTAAAAATAAATACAGGCCCAGACAATAGCATATAAAATTCATTAAAAAAAAAAACAACAACAAATAAAAATAAAAACTTGGCTTACATGTGATTTAAACTGCCGCCAAACATTTACTTTAATTTTGAGAAAAAAAAAATTTATACACTGACTTACTTTTGTTAAATGCCAAAACAAAAACAAACAAAAAAAAAAACACGCATAAAAAATTAATATTGATTAGGAGGAAAAAAAAAATCCGTTATTGTCTACTGACCGTTAAGCAAATAACCATTACGGTGGCCATCACAGCAAATATAATTTAATGAAAAACAAACAAACAAACAAAAAAAAAATTAAATTTTAATATTTAAGTTTTACATTTTTAAGCTGCTTATTGTTTTTACAATTTGTTTTTAATTTTCCGTTTCATTTTATGTCTTTGTTTATAAGTTTGCTGTTTTCGTTTTCAATGTTTCGTTATTTTGTTTTTAATTCTTTATTTAAAATTCAAACTTACAAGACCATTCTAACAAAACAAAAAAAGAATGCAATTGTCCACAACCTCTTTTTGAGTTCATTGTCTCTTAGAGTTCAAAATGTAAAGCAATTGAAAACATTCAACTCTGCAACAAAGGTAGCACCGCTACAAGGCAATTAAGAAATATTTTTATTTATTAAGTTTTTTTAATGTTGATAAATAAATAAAAAATCATTGAAAATCAATAAAATGTAAACACAAACTGTAAAAGTAAATTCATATTTTGCAAATTGTTTGGTACCTTGTATATATTTTTAATTAAAAAAATACTTTAAAAGTACTTCCTAATTTTTCATCTTTATTTATTTTGAATAAAACTTTCACATCTTTGCTGGACGACATGATCCTTGATTGTTTTAAATTTACACTTGCCACCTTTGTCGGCAAAGACTATGAGATAAGAGCGTTCTCTCCCGCTCTTTTGTGTGTTTTTTAAATCAAATATTTTTAATATTCACCGGGTCAGGTTTGCGTATACGAACTTTGCCCTATTGGACAAGTTATTGGTTGACATCAGGTCGTATTTGAAGGTGAAGTTCCCAAATGTAATAGAATTGAGAAATTTTTGAACTCAGAAAGTACTTTTTTAAGTACTTTGTGTAATTAGTCGCCGTGGTCTAGTGGGTAGTGTGTTGGCTTATTAGACAAAAGGCCCGGGTTCGAATCCCAGGTCAGACATCAAAACGACAAATATTTCTTCGGCGACTTCCTCTCAGCAGATTTCTGGCAAAGACTCTGAGAGTAAAAATTGCCATGAAAAGCTTCTCAAAAATCTGTCGTTCGGAGTCGACTTTAAACTGTAGGTCCCGCCACTCATGTATAAAATTAACGCACACAACATAAGTGGTGTGAGAAGCTAGGTCGTAATCCTGACTGAAGGGTTGTAATGGCCAATTATGTATGTATGTGTAATTCGATTATAGGTTAGGTTAGGTCGGAGTGTTAGCACTGCTATCACAAAGCTCACTTAAGCACGTAAAGCTCACATTGTGATGCCACGGGTAAACGCAGTCCCTGTACTGACCAAGTTCCACCAAAATCAGGGAAAAGGATGCACAACAAAATTACTACAACACCGCACTGGAAAACCAGCCAGAAAGTTTGATGAACGATGTTATATCCTTGATATCAAAAAATGAGTGCTCCGTTAAGCTAACAAGGAATGGAAAGCCAAATAACCTAGATCTACACCCAGCAAAAGACGGGCACTGGCAAAGAAAGTGAATAACAGTCTCCTCTTCCTCAATGGACCTGCATCCACGACAAAACTCGACTAAAGAGACCCTCATTCCGCGTGTCTACCCACGTCCACAGTAGTCGAAATGACGTCGCGGTCAAGACCAAGTATTTGGTTGGTACGCCTTTTATCCTGGATAGTCTAACGGTGGAGCAGGACTCCTCATTGACCCGGGATATGTTGGCGTACTGAGAGAATTTCCGCGCAATGTTCAACTTGACCGAGGCAAGTGGCATACCTAATTTAACAGAAGAGGAATCCGGAAGGAGCGCACCGGCTCTGGCGAGCTCGTCAGTCCGGAATTTCATTGTGCCGGGGACTCATACCAAAGAGCCAATGGTAAAGCGCTCCGAAAGAAGGTCGAGACAGCGGCAACAGTCCCTAACGATCCTAGAGTTATTCATGAAACCCGATAGAGATCTTATCGCGGCCTGACTATCAGAAAAGGCCGAGACGCAAGTGAAAGGAGCATCGTTGACGAGGATCCATTGAGCAGCCCGTTAAATTGCCATCACCTCCGCCTGAAACACGCTACAGTTATCCGGCAGACGGAGAGAAATATTCAGGACCAGTTTCCCAGAGTAGTAGACACTGCATTATCGAGTTTAGAGCCGTTGGTGTATATATCCAGACCTTCCAGGGGGACGACCCTACTCGGAATCAGAGAGTGAATTAGATTATAAATATCATCAAAAATATATGTATTTCTGTTGATTTGAATTTATTTTTCCCATGAAACAGTTGTTTTGTTTAATGCTTTCTTTCCAATTAAGTAAAATTGTTTAATTATTTTTGCTCTTTTTTAATTAATTTTGAGGCAATGTTGTTTTATAGTGAAAGGGGGGAGGGGGGTATGTACCACATACTTTATTACATAAATTTTAAATGGAATTTTTGTGGATAATAAATTTAATCCTTAAATGACAAGGCCTATCGATGACGAGTTGTTTGTTAAATATGAGTATATCAATTACATTATAGCACATACAGTACGTAACCGGTATAATCGATCATAATACGCGTAATCAATTGGCTTTTAATTGTTTGGTAAAGCAGGCTTGCTTTTTTTTTCGTAAGCATTTATGGATGGTTTATTTGTCATTTAACCAAAATAAAAAAAAAGAAAAAAATAAAAAAAAGTCTGTTCATTTTTTATTTCATACTAAAAAGAAGTTGTCATGTGACATACATTTCTTTTTTGGTTGTTAAAATATTTTTTTTGTGTTTTTTTTGTTGCAAATCATTTGTACGTAATGCATACACGAAATTTTTTAAAGTCTTTATAAATTATTATGATTAATAGTATTATTAAATATATTTTGTAAATTTTATTAAGAGAAAAAGAAAAAAAAACATACATATTAAATAACCAGCTACTGTTTTTTTCTTTTTTGTAATTTTAGCAACTTGTAAAATTAGTTTTTTTTGTGGGTTTTCCATATTAAATATTAAAACCACAATATAAACAAGATATTTTAAACAAAATATTCTTTAGTTTGTATCATTTTCAATTAGAATTCTTGTTTATTTTATATTTTTTTCAATTGCACAATCAAAACCTCTAGAAACCAGCTAATATTACACATTCTCATATGGCTTACAAGCCATGGATTACAGTTTGTCACTTTATTAAATAATTAATTTTCACAAAAATATTGGCAATAGAAACAAGAAACATTCATATTTTTTAACTCAAGGTTAATTAGTTACACTGATACCGTTAGTATCCAGTTTTTCTCAATTTTTTTTCACAATTTTTTCTTTTTTTTTTTGTAATTTCAATTGATTTTCAGCTAAAATCATAACAGGGTTAATGAAATGTGACAACTTGTTTGCAATTGAATATGATTTCAAAATTAATGTTTAAAACAATTTAAAAAGGATGTATAAATTTGGTTTATATCGTTATAATAGTTAAATTTAAAACCTGTAAAAAATACAGGCCATATAGTATTTTTAAATAAATTATGTCGTTAAATAATAGCCAATAAATTTAATTGAATTAAAAGCAAATTAATTGAACCACTCAAAACATCATTTATAATTTTATAAATTATAAGAAATTTTATTAAATTAACAAAAAAAAAAAAAAAAAAGATATAATTTAAATACTTTTTCATTATTTTAATTCGCAACTAAATAGAATGTTTAAATATTTTTTTTTTTCGTAATATTTTTTATTAATGACTCTTTCAATGTCTTTAAACAACACCTTTTGATAAATTATAAGTAAAAATGTGTATATTTTTGTTAACACATTAATAATTATAAAACAACAAAATATTTATACATACTTTCAAAATTATTTATTTACTTAAGTCTATGTGCGACAGGCCCATATGAAAAATAAAAGTTAATTTGTTGATAAGCTTTAGAAATAAACTAGATAAACCGCTTAAGTTTATTTTGAAAAAATACAAAATTTTTCATTGAATACTGAAATATTTTAAATGAGTAGAAACATATCTGCAGAATGCTTTAATTAACTAAGTAATCAATTCAATATGAAGTCGCCGTAGTCTAGTAGGTAGTGTGTTGGCTTAGACGTAAAGCCAGGGTTCGAGCCTCAGGCCAGATATCAAAACAAAATACAAAAAGTATTCGTGCGTCGTTTGGAGTCGATTACAATAACAAACACAACATAAGTGGTGTGAGAAACTAGGTCTATAATCCAAACTGAAGCGTTGTAATGATCAATTATGTATGTAATCAATTCAATTACCCAAATTAATATACCAAGAGAGTAAAGAGAGGAGTACGCCATTCAAGAGACTGTTCTATTATAATTCGTAGAGTATTGGCTTGGCTGAAAACCTGCATGTTAGTCTCGTCATTTATTTTTTATTTAAAAATAATGCCAACAATAAACCCTATAAACTACAAAATTCAATGACGAATCTAATTGTTATGACCCCTTCCTGCCCTACAATTATGCCTATGCTTGCTACGTTTAAATGAAAATAAATTGTACTGTAATTAAATTAATAGATTTGCATGAAAAATATTTAAAAAATTTGTACAGCAACGTACTTTTTTAATAAATTTTATTTATTTCATTACTTTAATGCCCCTATCCATAATTGTTGCTCGATTCTATAGCTATAAAGACTTTAGTTTCATTAATTAATAATAATTAACAAAAATTAATTGCAAAACATTTAAGTAATGACTTTATATACACTTCAACTTTAATAGACTTAGACCAGTTTACCTTTTTATAACGCCTTTTATGGTGTGTATAATTTTCAAGTTTAAATAAAAATTTTTCTTTTGTTGATTTAAACGATACAACAGAATCAGTTAAAAATTTAAACACATACTGGGTATACAATTAAAATTCAGTTAAATGAAAACCTTTTAAATTAAAAGATCTAATTGGAAAATTAACGGTTAACACAAAAACGGTGAAACATAATAAAAACAAAATATTTACAAAGAAAAAAAACGCATATGAGTAGTAACAGTGAAATAAAATGGTACTTAAATAACTATTCGGAAATCAATTTTGATTATTATTTTTTACCGTGTCCTTTAATCTTGGCGGGCACTGTAATTTTTCCTTCTGGCTTTTTTTTTTTTTTGGTGGTGAACAAGTTCATTAATGTTTTTGACCATTATGGTTACAGAAAACAAAAACAAAAATTTCATACAATTTGTTCACTTCATGTCACGATTGTTTTGATACAAGTTTTTCAATGACTTGTCTTGACCCTCATCATCAATACGAATTTAGTTTTTTTTTTATTTTTTTTATATAAAAAAAAGTGGAAAATGCCATCAACTATTTGGTATTCAAAAATTTATTTGTTTTTTCTTATTTTCTTTAATAAAATATGGTGAAAAAAAAAATTTTTTTAAAAAAATACATTTTAAAACAAATATTTAGTGTGAGTGAGTGTTTTTTTTTTTTTGTTTTGTCTCCATAAACTTGTATTTAGAAATAAAAATTGATAACGTTTTTAAATGTTTTGGACGAAGATTTTAATGGCACACTTGGTTTAACAATTACATTTCAAATAAATAACTTTCAGCCAGCGAGTGAGAGAGTGTTTGGTTGTCAAAAAAAATTTCTTTTTATGTGGTCACTGAAAGTGACTGAATTTGTAAACGGATTTGCAAAAAGAAATTTACGAAACATTAAATAAAACTTTAATTAAAATATCTAATCAAACAATTGGCATTTAATAATTAAAACTTTCAGTTAATATTAATGGAAATTGAAATGGAAACTTTATCAGTTTTGTCTTAAAATAAAAATAAACAATTTAATATTTAATTAAATTCGTCTAACAAAGTAATTAAATATTTATGGATACCAACAACAACTTGAAAAAAAAAATAAAAACTGATAGACTATTATAATCTCTTATTAAATATGTATGCTTAAAGGATTCAATTTTATTTTCTTACTACTAAAAGGACTTAATGAAATTATATCAACATAATAATAGGGAACATATTTCCCCAACCTCCAATAACGAACAGCAGCATGGGAACTATGTGGTTGTCTGACTGATCTCGATTATACAGACAACGTCATACGCTTTCCGACAATTAGGCAATGCTAGATGGTTTGAGGTCGCCGTGGTCTAGTGGGTAGTGTGTTGGCTTATTAGACGAAAGGCCCGGGTTCGAATCCCAGGTCAGACATCAAAACGAAAAATATTTCTTCGACGACTTCCTCTCAGCAGATTTCTGGCAAAAACTCTGACAGTAATAATTGTCATGAAAAGCTTCTTAAAAATCTGTCGTTCGGAGTCGACTTTAAACTGTAGGTCCCGCCACTCATGTATAAAATTAACGCAAACAACATAAGTGGTGTGAGAAGCTAGGTCGTAATCCTGACTGAAGGGTTGTAATGGCCAATTATGTATGTATGTAGATGGTTTGAGTCGCCGTCTAGTCTAGTAGTTAGTATATCCGCTTCTTCCACGCAAAGCCATGGTTAAAGAAAGACTTGAAAGTTCTAATAAAGCATTCAAGTGATACTTGAAACAAATACTTCACACCCAAAGAGAAATTTTATACAAATGTAATGCTAGAGGATGAAAGTGTTTAGCATCAAACTCCATCTTTATTAAACCACCATCTCAATGTGGCTTAAGTTTTCTTGCTTTTTTTGACGCTATGTACAACAAAATGTCTTGTAGTAGAATTAAGAGAACTTACCTGTCTACAATAAAAAAAAAAATGCTTCCTACTAAGCCTACGGTGACATCCTTTTCTATTCCTTCTTTTCCACCTCCCACAACCTAATTTAGTTCCAATACAAAGGCCTCCCTGAGTAGAGTCATGGAATTTCCTATTTTCCCTCTTACAGAACATATTTTCCTTATTTCAATATTTCATGAGTTGGGGCCTTCCCCTGACTGTTGGTCGTGTGGAATATATAAACAAAAATCAATCATGTGTGGGATAAAATATTTAAATTTTCTTTTCTAAAAAAAAAAAACGATAAAAAGATTTAAAAAATACTTCTGGCGGAAGAGAAAATATGATTTTAACCTTTTTTTTATGGTTAAAAAAAACGTTTATTGACTTGGCCGTAGTGCGGTGAAAATTTTTAAATTTTAAATCAATAAAACATGTGTGCATCTTAATTTTACAATTAGTTTTTCTTGTTTTTTGTTTTTATTTTTTTGTTTTTCACATTTTTAAATCATATTTTCTGCTGTTTGTTTTTTATTTCTTTCCTTTGATAATATCACTGATATTATTAGTATTGTTGTTATAATAGCCAAGCCATGTGGTTGTTGTTCAACATTTGTAATTTATTTAAATTCAATTTTTATTTTAATTTCACTTTCATTTTCAAGCTGAAAGCAATAAAAAAAAACAAACGAACCAACGACGTCATAAAAGCCTAAACGAAACACACTCTCAAAACATAAGATCTTTCATGGCATTATATGGAGTCATTCAGTCATTCAATCGTTCAATCATTTGTTCATTCAAATTCACACACACTCGTACATATTTACCACACATAACACCATCATCCGGTCACTACTTTACATCACCTAGCAAGCGAGCCACAACAGCCAAATATCAGTTTTTTTTTTCTTATGTTAGCTGTTGGTTGTTATTTTCCTTCTTTTCCACTTTTTCGAACAATTTAAAATATATTTGAACTGACGTCCCCGGCCAAAGTCACCGTTAACGTCATCGTCACAGTCATATACTGTCTGTATGTATGAAGCATAAGGCCTGTGTAAAATAGAGATACAACGTCGCTTTATCATCATGTAGTAGTCATTAGTTTTGGTGTAAAAGATGTTTTTGGTTGCTTTTTTTTTAATTTTTTAAAAAAATTTTTTTAAGTTTTATTATATTATTTTGAATGTTTTTATTTTATTTGATTTTATTTTATTTTTTTTTTTTAAGTTTAGATATTGTATTTGAGTGGTTTTAAAGCTTTAGCTGGCGTAGTCTTTATGATTTTTGATAATGAAAGAAAGTGAAAACTACTCTTTCTATAACGTTTTTTTTATTTTTTTTTTTTGGAAATGGAAATTTAAGGCGGTCTTTTTAACCTCATGAATATTTATGAAATAAATTTTTAAACATGTCGCATGCCAACCAAGAAATATTATGTTCAGCTATCCCCCTCCTCCTCCTTTTGTCATTACGGGTTAGAGGCTAAGGTCAGTTTAGAAATCAATGCGCAAAATAGAAAAAAAAATTAATAAAAGGTTAGAGTAAATTTTTTATTTTTTAAATTCCTATGAAAGCAATTTCTTACAGTTTTGTGTTACCTACAGTTGGCAAATAATTAAAATTGTTGTAGATATTTTTTTTTAATCAAATTTATTTAACTTTTAACCTTTTTGTTGATGATTTTTTCTCCTTTTTATAAAAATCTCTTTCTCTTAATGATTTTCAAAACAAATAAAACGCCTTAAGGGTTTTAACACAAAATTTAACACGCTTTTGCAATACACAATAAATGCTCCCTCACTCCCTGTTGCAAAAATGAAAAAAGACACTGACTTTTATGATTTCAAAACAATTTTGTGTTTTTTTTTTCTGTTTTTGTAAATTTTTAACCTGTTGAATCAACAGTTTCATTGCTTGCCTCAAATCAGTATCATTTTGAAGGCGTTTCACTTTCAATTTTATTCAGTTTATGTTTTTTTAAAAAAGTAAATAAAAAATAACAAAATTGTGCACTCAAAGCTGTCATTGTCGTATAAACGTTGGGTGTATTTTCTTTTTTTTTTATAATTTAAATATTTTTTTTTGTTTCTGCAGTGTTGAATATCTCTGATGAAAGCTTAATTAAATATTTATCTGGTTTAAAATTGTAAATAAATTTTTTTAAACAAATATTATTTTAAACTTAACATTGTAATGAAGACACGCCAATCATTCTCTATGGGCTTGAATAATTTTTTATGCTTTTGGTGTCAGTAATCACTACTCTCGAGGTATTTAATTTATTTATTTATTTTCTTAAGAATTTCAATATACGGGTTATCGTAGATGGTAATCAACCAATTGGACTCTTCTTGTCTTTGAGTTCTAATCCTATCAAATATGATTTTTCACGTAATGGGTCATTTGTGCCCTCATTTTTTACTGAATCATAAGCGCAACTGTTAGACTATGCAATCAATAGCTGTGGAGTCAGAAGTTCTTAATGTTTTGGGTACAGAAATTCAATGTGAGTTAGGTTTAGATAAGGCAAGGTGGTGGACTACGCTTAAAGGAAGAATTTCTACTTAGTCTAGCATTTAGATCCATTGTGATACCACAGTTAGTTCTATACGAAAATGAAACATTAACTAAAGGAAACCATCTCGCATTCAAGTTGCTATTGCAACAATCTTTATATTAGAGAGCTCAGGCAAAGATGTCAGATTGTCTGGCAACTCCTTTTATTATTATTTTTTGTATTATTAAAAATTTACTTATACATTCTGCTACTCTTCTTTGTTTAGTTTAGTTCCATGTCATTTGAATTTCATTTTATCTTTATTATCTATTTATGTTTTCTTTCTTATCTTTACAACTGTCTAAAGTACGATGATGATAGATTAGATAAAAGCTTTTATCATTAACAAAAATAATACTTTATTAAATAAATAAACTTAATATTTTAGCAAATTAATTCTATATTCTATAGAAAACAACAATAATATGTAAAAAAAAAAAAATTATCAAGAAAAGTGGGAGTTTAATAGGAAAAACAAAGGGAAAAATTAGAACCAAGCGAAACGTGATGGGCTGATTTCTATGCTCTTTTGCTTAAAATAAACAAATCCTCCTAATAAGGGAATATAAAAATCTTCAAATTTAGAACACAAAATCTGCTTTCCTTTATTAAAGTAACCTTGAATTGTTTAAAATTCATTAGACGTTGTTCTAAGTATTCTAACTGTGTTTTCTTTGTCTTAATTTATTTGTAAATGTATGCGTTCGCTTGTGTTTTGTTATAAAACATAATCATTTCAATTTAATTTCATAACAAGTAGGTATTTTGCAATAATTTTCTGATAAATATTGCTTAATATACTGAGAATGCGGAACTATTGTCACTAGAAAAAGGTTTTAAAATACTGGACTTAACAAAACAAAACAAAAAGTATTAATAAATGCAGACAATTAAACCATTTCAAAAAACATAAATAAAATAAATACATACATACATAACAAAAACTACACTACAGGCATCATAATAAATCAAAACAATGAATTTAACTTAGAGAGAGCAATAGAGAGAACAAAAATAAAAACAAAGTAAACTGGATGACCCGTGCGAATATTTCGCACCGTTAGTTGTCATTTTTGTAATATAAAATGAAAATAATTAATAGAAATTTTATTAAAAATATAAAAATATTAGAAATCATAAAATTATTATACTTATTTGAATACAATGCCCTTACGAATCCTTAATACAAACCAAAATATCTTTAAACGTACATACGTACTCGAGAAAAAGCCACGTATAACTGCCCATGTGAAAAGACCGATTCTGGTAAATGCAATCCTACCTTTTGAAGGGTATGATCTTGTGCTTTGTTTATCGTCAGGGCAAAAGCAACTTTCACAGGGAATTGTTTTCGTGTCATTCGGAAAGGCACAGTTGGATCAGAAGGTGTAAGCTTGATTCGGGGTATGAGTACAGTTTTATCGGTATGAATAGCTCCCTATGATTAGCCTGGTACCATTTATTAACCCGTATTACTACACTTCATAAAACAAACAATGCGATGACAATAACGACATTACCAAAATGGCTTTTACAACTTTATATATTAGGATTATGTGGAATAGCATTACAATTAAGCGACCCTGTTTATCGCATTTGATCTAACAACTACCGAAAAGTATTGCCAAAATAGCTTTTTACAATTTAATATGCATATTATATATAACTGACTTAGTAATAAACGGCATTGTAGTAAATAGCAGTATTGCCAGAATGGATTTTAATACATTCTCTATATTATGTAGAACTTCATTACTATTAAGCGGCCCTGTATTACTACACTTGAACAAAAACATATAATCATAAAGACAACAGTATTATCATGCAGTTCTATATAAAATATAATTTTTATCGATGAAAATATTAATTTTTCAATTTCTAATTATTTTTTGCAATTAGTGTTAGATATAAGCTTTTAAATGAGATATCGTTCATTAAATTTGGTGCGGTGATATGGGAGATATTTGCAACCGACAAAAAAAAGTACTTTAGAAATAATATATATGATTAGAACAGATTAGAAATATGAGAAATATGAATAAGCATTTTGTTATTACATATATAATTGGTCATTACAAGCCTTCAGTCAGGATTATTGACTTAGTTTCTCTCACACCACTTATGTATTTCTGTTAATTTTACACATAACTGGCGAGACCTACAGTTTAAAGTCGACTCAGAACGACAGATTTTTGATAAACTTTTCATGGCAATTTTATTTACTCTCAGAGTTTTTGCAAGAAATCTGCTGAGAAGAAATCGCCGAAGAAATACTTTCTGTATTTTCTTTTGATGTCTGGCCGGGGACTCAAATCTTGTCTTTACGTCTAGTAAGCCAGCACACTACCTACTAGACCACGGCGACTTCAATTTGTTATTATTTATTTTAGTTAACTTGTTGTTATTCTCTGTCTTGTTAATCAAAAGACATGATTGAACAGTATAAAACCGATCCAAATAAATAAGTAAACAATAAACACACACACTTACATTTAATATAAGGTTGATGTTTTTAATTGCTTTGAAAACACCACAAAAAAAAACTACAACACAGCAACACTTATACCACTTTATGACAGTTTAACGTTTTCTTTAATGTTATATTTTTATTTTTAATTGCCTAAAGTATAACAAAGTATTTTATTTATGAAGTAATACGTTCGACGTATGTATGTATGTGTATGTGTGTATGTGCAAACATATTTTTCTATTTTCAATGTGTGGTAATTTTCTTAAAGCCTAGATCAAGGTGAACATTTAAATGGAAATGATGTTAAACATTAAATGAATTAAATGCCGGCAAGAAATAGTTTAGAAGTCTTATAGATTTCAATGTTACGGTAATAAATACTCACATTTTTATTAACTCTTAAATTCAGTGTTGTAAGTTGTAAACATTTAAACTATACATTGAGATTAAGCAGATGTACATATGTATGATAAGACCCCGTATGTTTATATCGTTTTAACGCTTGTTTGATAAATTATTTTAAATTTGTAATATTTTTTTTCTAATATCTTATTTAATTATTATCGTGTTCATATTTTGTGTATGAACCAGACCTCTTTACTTTAAAACACTTGACCTTTATTTAAAGAATTCGAACAAATTAATCGCGTATTATTTAGAACCCCCATCAAAAATTGTTATAGAATAACAACATAAAAGAGAACAATTTATTGTGAAATGTTAAATGCTTCAATATACCAGAATTATGTTATTGGTTCAGTATAAAATTACTTCCGGCTTGTTTTAAAGCAAAACAATTAAATTAAAAATAAAAGAAAAAATTAAAACCGTTTAACCTTGAAATTGAAAACGAATTGATAAAATTTATTCTTAAAGTTTAAAGACATTTTTCTTAATACAAAACAAATACCATAAATCATAGCAAATTAGTACAACAAATATACAATATTTCAATTTTATTAACAATTCTTACTTTTTCAATTTTCTTTTTATTAATTTTGCCTATTTTTTTCTCTTCTGTCTCTTTACAGGTATGTTTTTGCTTATTTTGCGCAGTGTTCTGCTAGCAGCCGTAATGGTCTGGTAAAATATCATTTAAAGTTCGTTTTTCATGACAAGGCGAGCTTAAACAATAGGCCAAGCCAAACCATATTTGTTTAAAATGTCAAAATTCATTTTATTTTTGCAAAAGTGGTGGTGGCATTAAGAAAACGAAAAGAAAAAAATCCATCATTTTATGTTTTCGTTAAATTTTTTCTTCTATTTATACTTGATATAAGGTTAAACAGCAGTATAACTATGTACTTATGTATGTCTGTGTATGTTTGTGCATTTGCACTTGTAAGTTAAGAATTAGAAATCATTAAAAGCATTTATTTTTTTAATGCACTATTATTTTATTTTTGTATGAAACGAAACAATACAAAACCAAAAGAAAAAAAATTATAAGAATAAGAAATCAAAACGTTTAAAGATCATTATGGAATTCTTTTGTCTCTTGATTGAATGCCATCATCATCAGCATCATACATAGACTGCAGCAATGAAGTCATTATTTAGCCAAGCATGTCAAAGTTTTTTTTTTTATTTTTTATTTTTAAATTCTTATACTGTAACACTATTTCAGTTTTGGCTAATTTTATTTCACTTGAAAGTGTAATATTATATAGACGATAACATCACTTTTAAATTTGATTCTATTGTCTTAATTTCAAAACGATTTTTTCTCTTGCAAAGCATGACTTCACTAGTTTAAATAATATTTCAAAAAAAGTAGATACTTTCGGTTAATAAAACAATTTTTTATGCTTTTTTTTATTAAAAAAAATTTATTATTCAAGTTTAAAACAATATTAAGTTTGAATTTAAATTAAAATTAAATTGTTGTTGGTCAAAAGTACCTGCTTCTTTATTACAAGAAACTAAATGAAGAATTTCATTCTAAAAAATCTCAAAAATTTTATGAGAAAAATATTTAAATTTTGTTTACCCGCAGGCTTTTTAATTTAAAATATTTTCATTTTCAAAATCATTAGTTTAAATTCCTATAATTATTTCGAAATGATCATTAATGTTTAACCTTTTAACCTATATAATACATAACGGTAACATAATTCTATTAAAACCTTACATAGAGCATAAGCTCTAAGCATTAATAATCATTACAAATTGAAATATTGTATCTTAAAGCAATTGATTTAATGGTTTGAATAGATAATTCCATGGCATTGTTTTCTCGTCGTCATTATAAATACATAGCATAAGAAAGAAGAACCTTCTTTTCCTCTTCAATATGCTTTTGCTTACTAGGCAACACTGCTCTTGTCTTGCATACGGACGGCTTTCAATTCAAATACCATTAATAATTGAATGAGTGGGAAAACTGTTTAAAAGAAAACCTTAGAATGTAAAGAAAGAACAAAAAACCAAAAAAAAAAATAGAAATTTTCAAAATCTTACAAAAGCAACAAAGAAATTGAAATTGAGAGATAAACGTCATATTTGACATCAATAGCAAATTGTTTGTAAAAGATTCAATGACGGCTGAAGTGCGTGTCTAATGATGTTGAATTTTTTGTTTTCTTTTTTGTATTCTAAAGCTTAAGCAATTCATTTGAATTTGTATGCTGCTGTTGCATTTTCTTAATAGACTTGAACATTTGTTTAAAACGTGTCTATAAATACCGAGAAAATAAGGTCAATACAAACTAGACAACTTGGCTGAGAGAACTATACAAACTAAAGAGAGCCTTTAGACATGCTTATTGCCATTACAAATTAATCAATTATAAAACAAAGTCAACTGCTTTAAACAATATTATTAGTATTATCTATCATTAATTATGGCATTATTGAATATTTTAATTTCTAAGAAATAAAGAATATTTTTTTAAGAATATTAATATTCAAATAAGCAATTTTTATTAGTCGTAAAAAATGTCACATATTTGTCCCTTTCTGTTAATTTATGGCTTTTAATTTACTCTGCCGATAACGTTTAGTTTGTGATATTAACACCTCAATTACATGACAATGATAAGCACAACAGCTTTTACTCTGTCTAAGCAAGTGTTGCCAAGCAATTTGCCATCATGATTACATGAACAGTAAATGTATACGTATGTACGTATGTAAATATTATGGAAAAATATTTCGTTTTTCTTTACCATGGGGGAAAGAAGATTGGGTCAGTAGTAGTTATAAAATTACAATAAAAACTGTGTTCTAATATGAATATTCTTTCTTTGATTTATTGTCAATATTTTCAATAAACGTGGTATTGATTTAATTGCGCGCCGATGGCCTTCACAATGTGAAACATGTGTGCCAACCGTCATTGAATTTTTTATTAAATAAAGTCATAAAAAAAAAATCTAAACGAATGAACGAACCAACATATACTCGTAGTATGCAAATAATGCATTTAAAACATGTTTTGGCCATTAATTGAAAAATATACTAGAAAATTCTAAACACGTTTAAAGTAGCAGAAGACCAACAAATAGATAGACAGCAAAGTGGGCTAAAAAATAAGTCAGAAATTTATTCAATTTAACAGCCAATTAATTTCAATACATACATATGTATGTTGTTTATTTTTTCATTACTTTATAAGCGCTAAAAAGCATATTTTTTTTATAAACGCATATGGTGATTTAAATTTAGGAAAAATTCTTTTTAACATATTTTCACAAAATTAATTTTTATTTTAAAAAATTAGCCATTTACTTGCCTTAGTATAACAAATTAGAGAACTATGTTTTGTGAAATAGAGTTACTAAAGTACTATAATTAAATCTTAACCCTAAACCTGTTGTTTTCAATATTATTGCTTAGCATTAGTAGAGATAACTCTTTACTTAATACTTGATAACGATGATACGACATAAGGCCTCAATTGGTGAATAAATTAATGAACTAAAACAAGACTTCTTGCAAATAATGCTTCCTTAGCATAAAATTCGAAATGTTTACTAAAATTTCAAGTTTCTAAATAATTTTTTTTGTTAAATTTTTATTTGAGGTATAAATTCAAACCTCATGCATTTTAAATTTATTTTTTAATTTTTTATAACAATATTTGAAAAAAAAAATGCTAAACTGCATTTATAAATATTTTTCAGATTGTATTTTTTCGAAACTGAATCAATTTTATCTAAAATTTACATGCCTTTCTATGTCGTGTGTGTTGGAAAAACAATAAATTATTGAAATTATTTAATTTTTTATTTTGTTTTCATATCAAAAACACATACATACATACATTAAAGAGAACAACTAACGGTATTTTATTACACTACAGCAACAATTCTAAAAAGAATTAAAAAAAAAAAGAAAAATTACAAATAAAACCTTTTGGCTAAACACGACAACGACGACTTTATCCTCCAAACAATCTTAGCAGTGTTGGAAAATGTCTGAAAAAAAAAAACTTTAAACAAACTCTTGCAAACATTTCCACTAATAGACACACACATTCACACATAGATATAATATCCCACGAGAGAATGTGTTCTTGTTACATACTTTTTAAACAAAACAAACCAACAACACCAACACCAACGCATTGCCAATGCTGTTTATTGTATTTGTTAAGCCTGAATGGATGTGTGTGTGTTGGTGGTTTTAAAACTGAAATTAAACGCTAAATAAACGTTTTTTTTATTAATTTTTTTGCTAAAAATGCAGTGTTAATTTATGCAACGAATCAAGTGTTAATGTCACGTATACATCCCATATCTCTATATTGTTGTTGTTTTTGTATTGAAGCCGTCTACTTTTGTTTTTATTTTTTATTCCCATTTTTGCTGTATTTTATTTTATATTTTTGCTAAGCCTTTAGCTATTTTTGGTGTTACACGATATTCCAAAAAAAAAAAAAAGCTAACAAAAATACAGTTATTTAATTAACGATTGTAATTGACGATTCATATCGGCCAACAGGGATTTTTAGAGTTTTTAGCATAAAAAGGGGAAATTAAAGGAATATTTATGTCCGAAAAAAAACTTTTTTGAAATTGATAACACTTACATTTCTATTATTTACTACAATATATTCAAACTCATTGACAACACTTATAGTTTTATTATATTTAACGTTTTGAAACAAAACGTTGTAAAATTTTAAATCCTTTTTTTTCGATTTTATGCTTGTTTTACTCGTTTCCTGGTCCATATTATGTTTATAAATTGCCAATTTTAATTACAAGCACATTGGCAACACTTATGATTTAATTATGTTTAAGCTTTAAAAATTAGTGCTGCTAATAATTAGTTTTTGTTTAATAATCCGGTTTTATGAAATTTATTTTATTGATTTTAGCTACTGGAAAATTGTTAATATTTATAACCGTAAACATTTTCATCATTATTTCCTTGTTAAAAGTTGTTAACACTGGAAAATTCTTAATGGAGCCTACAACCGTAACAAATGTTTTAATTACAAAAGCTTTTACTTTTACTTTAAAAAGTAACTATTTGTTATTAAGTCGAGCTTGGGAAAGATAAAAATTAAAAACTTATGCTTAAAAAATATATAAAAAGAAAATACAGGTATTCCCCGACTTACGACCGAGATAGGTTCCTCTGTTATTGGGCGTAAGTCGATTAAGTCGTAAGTCGAATTTCATATAAAAAAAAATTTAAGAAATAAATTGCATATTGTACTACTAACTTTGAGGGTCAGGAGAAATGAAACTACCCAAAATTCATATAATTCGAACTTTCTTTACTAGATCCAGCCATTTTTACGATGATATAAAATTATTCACTTAAAAAATTCCGCTTTAGCTAATGTAATGTATTATTTGTACTGAAATATGAATGTAAATCGAGTTTTTTTATTTTTTTCATATATTTTAGGGATTCCCCGCAACTACATATTTGTCTCTATTAAGTATTTTCTATGAAAAAAATTAAAAAGAATTGTCGTAAGTGCGAATAGTCGTAAGTCGGGGACTACCTTATATCATGCCAAAATTGTCTATAAAATGTGATTGAGTTGGTAACCCTACAATATTATTTTTGTTTTATTTAACAATACATATGTATTCCAGCAATTGTTTTTATTCATTTTTCGTAAGCCTGATGGTTTTTTTAGGGAAATAATTTCAATACCTTTGGTGTTATATTGTATTTTGCCACAAAATATAGCTCAGGTTACAATTTATTTTTACCACAAGGTGTTTAAATAAAAAAAAAATAAATATAAAAATACGAAATCCACAATAAAAACATACTGCCAATAGATTATATAAATTAAAAATAATAATTATTTAAAACGTATAGAAAATAAAAAAAAACAGAAACTAAAGAAGCATTATAAATGAAAAATTTTACTGTATGTAGTATATATATGGTATTGAAGAAAACGTAACAATGAAATATTACAGGGAAATATAAAATCAAATTCAATAACATAGGAAAACTGATTAATAACCAACATAACTGTAAGCCAAGTGTACAAACTTGATAAAGTTTTTTATAAATATTATTAAAATAAAACTCAAAATATTCTCTTTTTTAAATCTACAAAAGTTCTTTCAATATTAGGCTTTAAAAACTATTGAAATGCTTTTATGTTTTGCATGAAAAGGTCATGATTATTCAAAGTGAAAGCAAAACAATAGATAATGCTATGACATGGCGTGAAAAGCTAGGCTAATAGATTATAATGGCCAATAATACAAATTTCTAAAAATTTATTTTGTAAAGATGAGAATATTTTTTAATATTTTTATTAAAATTGAAGATTAATTATAATTTCGTTGTTTAAAAAATATAAAACCCTAAAATATTGTGTAGATTTTCAACTTGTAACCCCTATATCGTATCGTATTTATTAAGCAATTCGAATAGAATTTTAGATTTCCAAAAACAAATCATTTAAAAAATCTCTAAGAAATTGTGTTTAATAGACAAAACAGCTTACAAATATCACCTCAATAGCACCTCTCTACAGAGGTACTGTCTACCATGCAGAGCAGTGCAATGCAGTGCATAATAAGTATGACAAAAAGCCAAGCCTCCAAAATATTTTCATAAAATGCAAAAGCCTGTGTTAAAAAACATGATAACAACAAGTATTAGACATTTTACTATTGCAACTACCAACCAACAGATTATTTTCTGTTTTCCTCTGTTTAATCTGAACTTTTTCTGCTGCCGTGTCTACAATAATCTCAAGCTGTGAAGTTGCAAACAAACATTTTATTGATGTTTTCTGATGAAGTTTCGTTATGGCAACTTAAAATTGACTGGAACATCATCTACAATGCCCTTTAAAACTAAAACAAAAAAAAAGTATACAATTTATATTATTGATTAAAAGTATACCACTGGTATGGAAAGAAAATTGCAATCAACCGTGAATTTTTTTTTTTTAATTTTTTTGTCGAAGCGATGAAAATTGTATGTGTTACAACAGGGAAAACTAGTTAAACCACATGCCAAAAGAAAATTTGTTACACCAATAACAACAAAAACAATAGCAACAACAAATGTTTTGAAATAAAAATCAAACGAAACATGATTTTCTTTTCATTTTCGATGTTAGTAGTAGTAAAAGGTGTAAATAACGGTGGCAAAACACTTTTCCTTTTTATTAAAAAAAAAGAAAATAAAATAAAAAAAGAATTAATAACACGACAGTATAAGCATAAAGGGTCGTTTTCAAAGGTATAAGTTTAGAAAAAAAAACTTGATTTCGTTAAAGTGCTTAGGATAACGGATTAAAGCCCTAAAAATTCCACTTTGATTCAAATAATTCTTTGGCTATTATAGCCTCATTTGTTTAATAGTAGTTCCTTTGAAACAATTTCATAATAAAGAAATTCCATTTTAATCGATATATCGCACCATATGGATGCTACTACATGTATCATCATCTAAACATGTGGAATGGATTTGGGCCTATAAAGAAGAACTAGAAACCAAACTATGTCTCGAACTAACGGATAAGATTTGATAGTAGAATGCCCTTCAGGGCATGGAAAATCAAGTTAAGAAAGTGGTAATGTGGAAAATGTGGCATAACAATGGCACAGTAGGGGGAATTAAAAAGATAATCTGAGGCTATCCTAAGAAGTTGGAAAGCATCAGTATTTTAACACAGAATAAAAACGGCTTGAATACACTCATGAGTGTACTCATGAGACAATTTGGCTTTATGTGAGCAACTGCGTATTAGAAAATGTTAAATGCAGAGCATATGGTAATTGCCTAGCCTTCGTGAACTCGATATTCCAATTAAAGCTGTCTCAATACCAGACATGACTCGTCTCAGACGAGTGGAGGGAAAGAACTTAAGAAAGTTTGTACAAAACACAGACTTCCTATGAAAAATAAGGTTGATATCCCTTAATGGAGGACTCATTATTGGCGTGGGATCCTTGGCTGGCCTCCACTCCATCAATTTGCCTACCTACATAAACACTAAAGAAGTTAGAAGTCCCTACAAAATTTTATTCAAAAGCATTGTTTTTGGAATTCAGTTTAACCACATCACGGTAAAATCTATCCTTAAAAAAATTGTCGTTTCATCAGGTTTTTTTTTTTTGCAATTTTTTTTTCCTTTGAATACCTGGTAGTGTTTGGAAAAACAAAAACGTAGCGATGAAGAAAAAAAAAATCAGCGTTCGTTGCAAAAACATGTTAACATTTATTTTATAATCAAAATAATGGCTTAAATCGTTGTAATTATTTACAACAACTTGTTGCCAACTGAATGAAGTGAGGCGGCGTATACCTGTTGCTCGTGCTGCTGCTGCTGCTGCTGCTGTTGTCGTCTACTTGTTTTTCAATCAATTATTAAGTTTAAGCTCATCTTTACCCACTTCAAGTGATTTATGCGTTTCAGAAAAAAACACTTTTTGTCACTGGTTTTGGTCGTTTTTTTTCTGTTTTTTTTGTTCAGCCATCACTCACATACTTATGCCAACATGTGGTGCGTTTTAATGGTGATGTTAATGATGGTCAGCACTGATGGCGCAGTGGCGGTAGCCGCTGTTTGGCACTCTAATAATATTGAGATACAACAAACATTGTTTTTTTTTAGCTGGCAAATCGATAATGATTTTTGGATTTCAATAAGTGATAGCAAGAAGAGTGTTGTGAGTAGAAAGTGAAAAGATTTTTTATGAGCTTTTTTTTATGATAGCAATACTAGAGAAACTTTCTGAGTGAGACAAGTACTATTTTTTCTTGGCGACTTTAGGTTAAAATTTCAAAAACTTAAAACTTTTTCAAGCCAGGCTTAATGGAAAATTAAAATTTTTTTATGTTGAAAGGCCGCTTATAAACATTCGTTTTTGCTTTAAATGAGAGTCTTAAGATTTAATCTGTAATCTTTATAAAATTTTTACATTTTTAGTACAATATTGTGTTTTGAAATTGGCATTTTAGATCTTTAAAGATTTGCATTTTAAAAATTGGACACAATTTATCTACGGTTTTAATCAAATGACAAGACACTCCTATAACAACCGCCACCACCATAACCATAACCATCACCAGCCCATAATTGCCACTTTTGTTGCAATTTAAATTGTATAATTGCTAATTCATTGGCTTTTGTTTTCTATATTATTGCTCAGTTTAAATGCTTTTAAAATAAAATTTTTATATTTAAAACAACAGGTTTTCTTGTACACGAAGGTATTTGAAATATTCGTTACCATTAAAGACGTGGTAAAGAAAAATGGAATGACATGTTAAAAAATACAAAAAAATGCAAACAAAACAGAAAAAAAGAATTATATTGTAAATGTTTAAATTATTATTAATGTTTTTTTGTTTAAACATTTTAATTTTTATTTTATTTTTCATGTTGATTTATGCAAATTTTTTTTTTTATTGTTTTATTACCACAACACCCAATAAATGTCAACCGATATTAATTGCTTTGTTAAAATAAATTTTTTACTTTATAATTTTACAAAAAAATGTGGTTTATTATTGATGATAATGTTTGTGTTAAAATAAAATAAAATTTTCTTTTCCTTATGATGGCTTTATTTTATCTGAATTTTTGATTTGTTAAAGCGTTTGAAGGTTTAAAAGGCATTCTCTTTATTAGGGAATCTATATAACCATATACGTACGTACAGTTTTAATTAACGATTTATAAATCAAACTGTAAGTGTTAATTGCTATAATAATTATCAATCAAATACTAGCAAACAAAATCAAATTCAAAGCAATAAAAATTTAAAACGGTTGTAAAAATTTATATCTTTATAATTCGATTTGTTTAAAATAACAAAAAAAAATACTTGAAACCTTTAAAACATCTACTAAAAATCTGAAATTGATAGAGTAATTAACACAAAAAGCGATTACATATGTGTGTACATATTGCTGATAACAACTTGATACTCAAGGACACTACAAATAAGTGAAAAAAATAAAAGAAATTTAAGGAGGGTGTTTAATTTAAAAATGCAAGTGGTTTAACAAGCTTAAGTTGAACTGGCACAGCTTATTTGGCCCTATAAGGACCCAATATAACACCAATATTACCTATTCCTTCATAATTATAGATTCTGGTTGGAAGCTCTCAATCATCTTCTGAAGGTGTGGGTTTTTCTCAAATTATCTTTGGCTAGATACGTTTTCTCACTAAATTCTGGGCGTCTAAAAATTCTTTTTCTTAGGTCCCCAAAGCGTCAGACAATGAGGAAGAAAATATTCTGTGGTCTTCTCTTCTCCTTCTTTGTCATTTTAGCTTCTGTGGATTTTTCTCAAATTATCTTTAGCTAGATACGTTTTCTCACTAAATTCTAGGCTTCTAAAGATTTTTTTCTTAGGTCCCCAAGCCTCGACAATTATGGAGAAAGTATTCTTCTCGTCGTCGTTTCAGCTTCTGCAGAAGACGTTGTAAGGTATTTCCAGTCTTCTGGCATAAAGACCCAGAGGCCAGTGTCCTATTATAACTGCTATGAGGTTTCTCAGATGAAATCTTGCTAGATGCAATGCAAATTATGTTGTGCTCCAGATTTGGCTCGGGGCTCTGCAAGTGCATTTCTTAGCCATGTTTTGTAATATCATTTCTTTCATTCTCTGCAGAGAAATGTCAATTTCATGTAGAAATTCAATTAAATTTTCCGTGATGCCTTGCTCTAGGCTCTAGTTGGTCACTGTTAGCTATGTAATCTTTCGGCATTGCCCTGGACTCCACAACAAAAGAATTGCTAATTTTTTAAAGCGTTGAATGCATTCCGTCAATTTTAGAAATCCTTATTCTAGAAACAAAACTTGCTCAGCACAAATTTCGAAATAGTTTTCTACTGGCCTAATGAAATTAGCCTGAAGTCGCCGTGGTCTAGTGGGTAGTGTGTTGGCTTATTAGACAAAAGGCCCGGGTTCGAATCCCAGGTCAGACATCAAAACGAAAAATATTTCTTCGGCGACTTCTTCTCAGCAGATTTCTGGCAAAGACTCAGAGAGTAAAAATTGCCATGAAAAGCTTCTCAAAAATCTATCGTTCGGAGTCGACTTTAAAACTGTAGGTCCCGCCACTCATGTATAAAATTAACGCACACAACATAAATGGTGTGAGAAGCTAGGTTGTAATCCTGACTGAAGGGTTGTAATGGCCAATTATGTTTGTAATGAAATTAGCCAGTTATCCTGATGAAGTGTCAAGGTTTTAATGTCTGGTCCTATATTAAGGACATTTTGCGGCCAATGTTCTCTCTTAACGAATCAATTGTGTTCCATCTTCAAAAGATCTTCTAAAAGGATTTTATCTTAAGTAAACTGTGCGTACCTAATAACTTTAATTTTCAATTATTTAGGTCATGCCTTAATTTTTTATTGAAATAACTTTGTTTACCTTTTAAAACATAAACAAATCAACGTTGCCAACCTTTATACTTTCTGATAACTATTCCACCATTCCATTTATGTACATATTTAGTATGCATGTTTATTCTAATTATTGTTTTTATTTTGTTTATAACTGACATCTTTACTTGCAACACCCTTGGCTTAGTTGCCAAAACACACACACATACACACAGTTTTTTAACGGTTATAAATCCAGCGGGTTGGCAATATAAAAAAAAAAATTTTTTTCTGTTTAGTTCATGTCGTGGCTGCAATTAATTTCAAAACATTAGACGAGTAATAACAAATTTTAGCTTCCGTTGTTGCTACAACAACAACAACAACAGAAATAGCAATAATAAATAAATAAATAAAAAAACAACAATAATAATGTTTAACGCTACGACAAGTTTAAAAATCTAAAGGTACAACAGTGAAGATGATGATGATGGTGGTATTTGGTAAAAAAAAACACGAAAAAAAACTTTCGGTTTCTATTTCAAATTCAAAGCGGCTGGTAAAAATTACGTGTTTTTGTTTATTTTATAAATGAAAAGAAGAAGAAGAAAAAAAACAAATAAAATCTGATGGTTTTGATTTCGGATGCCTTTTGTTTTTTTAATACCAACAAACCAACCATGCAGCAAAAGTAAAGGTAAAGGCAAGAAAATGAAGATGAAGATGAAGATGTTGTCTTTGGTGGAAATTTGTAATGTTTTAAATGCTTTTTTTGTTTTTGTTTTAGTTTTTTCTTTTTCTTTTGTTTTGTTTTGTTGAAAACACATGCCATTTTAATTATTTCATGTATGTTTACCTCGTGGTTTTAAACAAAATATTTTGTTTACATTACTAATTACAATAAACCGTAGACATTCGTTAACACATACAATAAATAGAAAATTAAAGGAAATGTGTAACGTTAAAAAGGGGGGGTCCATGACAAATGGAAACTGGCCACAATCTCTTTTCTCTCGATAGAGTTTGCCCAGAGATATTCAATGGTGTCAGTATCTTGTTTAGAAAAGGTCCTAGAGGTCCTTAAAATAGCCAACAATTACAGGCAATGGTGTGAGAAGCTGGATAGTAATCCTGATTTAAGGATTATAATGGCCAATTAAGAGTAAATAAGTAATGCAACTAAAAGAATAACTTTTTAAAACCATCACTCTAGCTAAAAGAAATAAAATTTTAAGTACATTTTTTTTGTTATTGAAAGCAAAAAAAAAAAAGATAAACAAGTTGAAATAAATCCATTAATTACCATATTACTTGTACTTTTATATTTTTATGTGTCAATTTGTTAGTCGTCCAGCAATTTTTAATTTTTTTTTTCGCCTTTTTTTGCGTGTTCATCAAACTAATGACCACCACCAAACGGAACGTCATCATCACCTAATATTTCGCAATTGTTCGAGACAGCGGAAAATCCATTACATTGAAAGCTGTATAATAAAAGCTTCAATGCTTATAAGCATTGAGCCCATATGTTGGTTTATTACTATTTTCTTTTTTCTTTTAGGTGAAAGTACCATTTTCATAAATTTAAAGTAAAAAAAAATTGAAAATTTTTCCTTTTTTTTTGCAATACGCAAACAAACTTTACTGAAATACTGCAATAAAGTTGCAACAAACCAAGCAGCTGCTTTTCTTTAAGTTGGTTTATCAACAAAATGGCACAAAAATTTTAAAAATATTAATAACAATAATAAAAATACAAAGTGTTTGCTATTTGGTATTTGAAGATCAGAAGACGATGAAACGAGCAGTAGAAGTATGTTATTTTTACATTATTCACATTATGACAATCAAATTCATCCATTTAAATGATTAGTTAACAAATTAACAATTTCTTTTTCGTTTTTCATAAGAAATCAATAAAAAAACATAATTTTTAATTCAATTTTTTACAAGACTTTTTTGTTTAGTTTTTAATTTTTTCTTTTTCTTTTTTTGCTTCATTAGCATTTTATTATATTTAATAATTCGCTATTAACATGCGATTAATTTTTTTTTTGTTAGTTTATTATTGATGTTAATATATTAATGAAAATTGGTGTTGCCAACTCTTAAACTATACATTGTTATATAAACGAAAAAATATACTTTCTAATGCCATAATTCATGTAAAACATTCTTAAAATTAATAAAAAATTAACAGTGAAACTGTTTATCTTCAAAAAATAATTTAGAATTTTATTCAGCAAATTTGGAAATAATACTTTACAGTTTCAATATCCTCTTCTATGTTTGATTTATTGTTGCCTATTTTAACGTAGTACTAAAGGCGGTAGTTGCAACTTTGTTAAATCAAAGCTCACTTGCACACCCAACACCAGGGGATTTTTTTAGAGCATAATTCCCTGGAAATCAAGGTAAAAACCATCTAAAAAGTTAATGATCGATTCGATATCTAGTAGCAATATCTCCGTTAGTTTATCGAGTAAGGTCCTAAATTAAAGCTGGACATTGTCAATTGAACAATCGATCCACAACGTTTAGAGGAAACATTTGCGTGCGTACCTATTGCGTGTGAGAATAGATATGTACAGGGAGACCATACGCCTTATATAAGGACCCATAGAGCAATATCCACTAACGACATAAACAATAAAACTAATCGTACCTCGATAAAGTTTAAGAAAACTCTGCCTGCGTTTAATTTGTTGCCCCACAAATGCAACTTCAATTAAAGATAACCCACAAAGAGTTCAATGTTTGTAGCACGCCTAGCGAATTTAATCAATCCACAGTTATTTGAAATATTGCTTGCTACGCTTTCTATCCCTTTTACACCAGCTGATGCTAGCAACAGTTTTAAGGTAAAACACTGAAACAATCTTTTCTATCATATATATTATTTCTAAAGCACTTTTTTTTGTCGGTTGCAAATATCTCCTATACCACCGCATCAAATTTAATGAACGATATCTCATTTTAAAGCTTATATCTAACACTAATGGCAAAAAATAATTAGAAATTGAAAAATTAATATTTTCATTGATAACAATTATATTTTATATAGAACTGCATAATAATACTGTTGTCTTTATGATTATATGTTTTTGTTCAAGTGTGCTAATACAGGGTCGTTTAATAGTAATGCAGTTCTACATAATATAGGATGTATTAAAATCCATTCTGGCAATACCGCTATTTACTATACTGCCGTTTATTACCAAGTCAGTGAAAGTTGCTTTTGCTATGACGGATAAACAAAGCAAAAGGTCAAACCCTTGAAAAGGTAGGATTATATTTACCATAGCCGGTCGTTTCACATGGGCAGTTATACGTGATTTTTTCTCGAGTGCGTACGTTTAAAGATATTTTTGTTTGTAACGATGATCATGTCATTACCTCTAACATTGTATTCAAAGAAGTATTAAAGTAAATATGTAGGGTGATGTATGTAGGGTAAATATGTATGTAGGATGATATTATAATTTCTAATATTTTTATACTTTTAATAAAATTTCTATTAATTATTTTAATTTTATGTTACAAAAATGACAACTAACGATGCGAAATATTCGCACGGGTCATCTAGTCTTCTGTTAAAGCGTAATTTTGACCACCAACACGACCTTGGTCGTATAGACTGCATTTAAATTACTATTTCTTGTTTCTGCAATAAAAAAAAAACAAATATGATAACAAAGCCAAAGTATTAAAGAAATTGACAATTTTTCTTATAAATTGTTGGTGGTCCAAGATTCCTTGTCTTTAAGTAACAGGCCTTTAACAGAAGAGCAAGATTTTGCTCATCACAGGATTTTAAATTAGCGTTGTTTCGTCAAACCTTTGTTGACCATTCATGGTTATAACCATTAAACTTACGATTGAATCTTAATGTGCACAAGCTTCTTAATTACTTACAAAATTCTCAGTTACAGTTCTCTTACAAAGTGGGAATTAGCATTCAAAAGGACGAGAGATGCAGTTAAAGTGTGAATTGTACTGCAACTCTATGAAAAAGAATATTGCCTTATGCAATGGGTGTGGTCCTTTATTTCTTCTATTCCGTCTAATTATGACTAAGGATATGGAATGGGAGGCGGTGGTATACCCATTTGAAAGTAAAATTGAATTACTTTGTTTGACTTTTTCTTAAGGGTTGCTATTGCAAAAATAAAAATCATATTTTTAACGCCTTATTTTATTTTAAGCAGCTAAATTTATAAATGTTTTTATGGTTGCAAATTATACGAGTTGGAAAAAAAATTAACATTTGTGTTGTAAACTATTTTTTTTTTTATGTGGTTGGTTGCAAATATACCCGGGGTTAATTGCCTCAAAGCACGCGTACCAAATGAACAAAAACGAAATTTGCAACCTCAACGACCAACCAGCTACACTATCAAATAGACACAATCTTTTGTAATTTTTTTTCTCTCTCCTTTTTTGCAAAAACTTTACAACATTTTGTGGCAACAATATGAATAAAAAAAAGAAGAAATACCCCCAAAAAAAAACAAGCCACCTTTCGAAAAATTAACACAACAAAACATTATTGAACATATGTTTCTTAAAGTTTTTTTTTATTTTAGGAATATTTTGAAATGGATTTTGAAATTTTGAACAAAAAACAGGGGCTTTAAATTTTAATATTATTATCAGTAGTAGTTTTCTATTTTTTTTTTCTTTTAATAATAAATAAATTAATTATTGAAATTTGTGTTTTGTTTTGTCTCCTTTTCTATTTAAAGACTCTACAGTCGTGTCCTATAAGCAGCTGTACGAATGAACCTGATACCTTGAGTAATAACAACGATTCGTTACAGACCACACCGGATAGCACACTACAGAAACCAACAAGCCTGCAACACCAGCTTCAACATCAGCAGCAACAACTTCAAATTAACCACATAACCAACCTTCATGCCACAAATAGCAATAGTAATGGCAATAGCAATAGCAATCATCAGCATCATCAGCAGCGTCACCATCATCTAAACACTGTACACCACAATCACAGCAACAACAGTGCGAATAGCGCTACCAGCGATACTTCATCGACATCCTTTCACCAGCGTTTTGATTTCAGTCAATTAAAAGCACGTCTACCGGAACTTAATTGTCTGCACAGTCTCCAGCGCTACTGGCAACAGCATAATAACGGCGCCAACGATCCCAACGATCCAGCATCTCTACACAAAGATGATAATTGTAGCAGTGGTGCTGGTGGTGTTGGCAACGTTTCAAACTCCTTTTATGCCAACAACATATTAGGCTATACATTCGGTTATCAATTTGGTGGTAACAAGGACAACAACAACAAATCTGAACCAATACGCGAGACTCCCTTACAAAAGTTCTACAGACATCAACAGCAAAAGAAAATGCCAGCTTTTAGAGGCAGACGTGGTTGGTGTGGGTGCTTTCAGGTAAGCAAACGCAAAACCTTGACAATCTTCACCAAAACAAAAAAAAATGAAACACAATAAGAAGAAGACGAAGCATAAAGTGTCTAATCATGTTAAAAGATATCCACGGTTTTTTAATTTCAGTTTCAATTTCAATTATTTTTTTCTTTTTTTTGTAAAGCAATTTAATTACGTTGTATTCACTTAAACGTCTGTCTGGGGTTTATTTTTTTTTTAATTTAATTTTTCCATTAATTATAAAATCATTAAGAGTTTTTTTTTCTCTGATCTAACGGTAATAAAAAAATATTATTAACCTTGGCCGTAACTCTATAAACAAGACAAAAAAGATGAGAAAATCAAAATAAAAAAAATTTAAACTGACAACATAAATAATTGCAAGGGTTTTGAACTTGATGCATTTACGTTTTGGTGTTGACAACTAAATCTTTTCTGAAGTTTTCATTTAGCAAGTTTTCAATAGGTTTAAGAGATTATAAGAAAACAATGATCTTTAAATCCTGGTACTGCCTAAATAAGGGAAAATATCCCGATCATTTGCACTTCAAAAAGTATTGGCTAGGGTTTAAAAGTGATTGCTTTACTTCACGCTAATTTTTAGCTTCTTCTTTAGCTTTATTATATAGGTCAGAGTTCCTTCATATATCAAAAAAAAACGATAACTCAACAGGCAAATGTTATCTGCGAAATATATGTATGTGTGTCGCGTAGAAATTGCCTCATGTTCCAGTGAATGCATATATAGCTTCAGATAGACTACACTGTTTTAACAGTAAAATTACTGTAAGGAGAGAACGAAATCCTATTTTACACCTGTGCTTATCTAAATATACACATTCTACTTCTTTCTAGATGTTTAGCGCATCCCTTACAGCCGGTCGGGATATCGTATCCACTCGTTCAATATCGAAAAACAGTAGGTAGAACTCCTATTGCATCAATGGACTGTACGATAATTTCCAATCTACGTTCTACTTGCCTTTTTCTAGTAAAACAGAATTTATTGACTGCATTCAGCAGCGTTGCCTAAGCACACATACATACATAATTGGCCATTACAACCCTTCTGTCAGGATTACGACCTAGCTTCTCACACCACTTATGTTGTGTGCGTTAATTTTATACATGAGTGGCGGGACCTGCAGTTTAAAGTCGACTCCGAACGACAAATTTTTGAGAAGCTTTTCATGGCAATTTTTACTCTCAGAGTCTTTGCCAGAAATCTGCTGAGAGGAAGTCGCCGAAGAAATATTTTTCGTTTTGATGTCTGACCTGGGATTCGAACCCGGGCCTTTTGTCTAATAAGCCAACACACTACTCACTAGACCACGGCGACTTCACGGCGTTGCCTAAGCAAATCATTACACCATTCTAATCATGGCTGTCAAAGTTTTCCGACCGATGGGTCCACACCATATTTTTATAGTTCTGAGGATATGGCTATATAGATTATTTGGCTCCCCATTGCTTGTCTGCTTAACGGAGCTATCATCTATTGACATCAAGGATATAGCTTCGTTTATCAGACTTGCTGGCAGGTTTTCAAGTGCGGGGTAGTCGTGCTTTTGTTGTGCAGCCCTTGCGCTGACCAACTTCTTCCTTTTCCCTGATTTTGAAGGAACTTGGTCAGTACAGGGACTGCGTTCACTCGTGGCATTACAGCGGGCCACTAAGTGAGCTTTATGATATGAGAACTACCACTCCGACCTAAGAGGATATGGCTAAAGTATTTTTCATAGCATAAAAGGGTTACATAGCCTTACACTTTATTACATGGGTATAAAAATGTATATCCACAAACTGTATTGTATACAAATTAACCAAAACGGGTTCCAAAGTAAGCAACCTTCAATGGAAATTACAAAAAAAAAAAATTCCTCTCAATAACTTACAGTTCATGTATAGAAGAGAAGGCTTACTTTACATTTAAGTTAAGCTGGTCTAATCTTAATTCAAGGAGGACGAAACAGATTATTTCTAACGAAATTAAGAGTCGGAGATGGAGGAAGAGACTGTCTTTTTATTATTTTATTCAGAGCCTGCACGAAGGCCTCTGAGTACACTAGGAACCGTGTTCTTAATATTCCATTAAAGATTGTAGGAAATGCAAATGTAGGAAATTCAAACTTTACGGCAGTTTGTAATGGCGTACACCGATGCATTCTTCTATATAATGATGTGGAACTAAAGAATTGCTGAGTGGTTTAATAATTTCTTTACATGACTATTGCACCGTAAATGAATTCCTTAAAATTCTTTTCTTTTCAAAATTTTATTTTGCACTCCTCTGGAAATAATTTTTTTTTTTATTATTAACATGACTGGCATATTTTGTATGCGTCCTTTTTTTCGTCAAGCTGGCATCATTTAAATAAAACTGACTTTATTAACAATGATTAGGATGATGAAGTATATTTAAAATGTAATTGATTTTGACTTGATTTAAAGAACAAAGTCATAGAGCTAATAGAACGTCAAAAGGAATTCATTTTAACCCCCATTAAACAGTTTCATAGATTCAAGAGCTCGGTTTTATTTGAAATTGAATTTGAATTGAAATACATATTCCTTAAAAGTTATTCAAAAGATAGTTGCTTGGTCTAAATTTTTGATATTGTTTTAATATTGAGGTTCCCTAAAGGTTAATAGCTTGCAATATTCGTTTAGTACATATTTTAAATTATAAAAGCTAATCATGTTAAACGATCAAATTGGCTTATTTTAGAAATTTATATTAAAAACACATTATATTTGTATTTAAGCAAAAGATATATAGACAGACAGACGGACAGTATGCAAGTGTGGATTGATAAAAAAAAAAAGATAAAATATATAGATAATCTTTTAATAGACTTTTTTTTCCTGTAATATTCAGACTTTCAAAGCATTTGATTATTTTGTTTTTGTTGCTTTTGTATTTTATAGCCTTTGGTTAGTTATCGATTTATAGCTGCATTAAGCGAAACATTTATTAAAAAATGGAAAAACAAAAGAAAAACCTTTAGTCGGCACTGGATGCATAATAATGAATAAGCTCGCCTCCTCTCCCCACCATCCATATCGTATGAAACAACCTCTTTTATGAGTTTAAACTAAATTTTCGAATTTTTTTTTCTTCATTTACAATCTCTTTTTTTTCCATTGTGGGTCTCTGTAGTGGGGCTTTATCAACAACATTTTACAAATAATTAATTGGTTATGCACTATTAACAGTGAATTAATTTTTTTTTTTTGCAATGATATTATGGTGGTTATAAGTGTTGCAAAACTCGTTACTTTTTTTTGTTGTTTTCTAAAATTTTTAAATCTAAAAAATATTAAAAATATTACGTATTATTTTACAGGATGACGAACCACCTGAGATTTGTGTGGTGGAAGGAGCTTTCACCCTACAAACGCTGACGCCCACACAACCTATGCCTTCGGTCGATGAATTGGATACCAAGTTTGCAGAGTTGGTAGAGGAATTGGATTTGACGGCTCCCAATAAGGAAGCCATGCTTAGTTTGCCGCCTCAAAAGAAATGGCAGATTTACTGTTCGCGTAAATCGCCCATGGATACTACAGATGGCGGCGCGGCTAGTAGCATTACTCAGCCACCTACCGCCGAACATTATGTGGAACGTCTTAAGGATCTGGCCATGCATATATCGGTTAGTCCGGAAGATTCACCGTGTCATGAATACAATGTACGCATTGAAAGCCATACCCATTTCCTGGATGCTTTAAAAACTGCTTTAAGAACTTCAACCCACAGTTTTGTCTTAAGATTTGTGGAGTTCGAGGGTCTGCCAGCCTTGTTGAATCTGTTGCAAAAAATGGATATACGCGTAGCGAATAGCCCATTTCATACTAGTCTAATTGGTTGCATTAAAGCTTTAATGAATAATTCGGTAAGTTTGCTTTTGTTAAACCCTCAAAAAATTTTAAGTCAATTTAAAATTAATTTCGAAATTATTTTCTAGACTGGACGAGCCCATGTATTGGCTCATCCCACCTCGATCGATACCATAGCCCGCTCTTTGGCGGCTGATAATATAAAAACGAAAGTAGCTGCTTTGGAAATATTGGGCGCTGTTTGTCTAGTTCCCGGTGGCCATCGTAAGGTTTTACAGGCCATGTTAAATTTCCAAGAATTTGCCGCTGAACGTACAAGATTCCAAAGTATTATAAATGATTTGGATCGTTCGACGGGCGCCTATAGAGATGATGTAAATCTAAAAACCGCTATCATGTCCTTTATAAATGCTGTGCTTAATTATGGTCCCGGTCAAGAGAATCTGGAATTTAGATTACACTTGCGCTACGAGTTCTTAATGATGGGCATCCAACCCATTATAGACAAGCTGAGGAAACATGAAAACGAAACACTCGATAGGCATCTGGTAAGTCCATACGACGACAGCATACACTCAGTAAGTTTTTAATTCAATTTATTTACAATAAAAGGACTTTTTTGAAATGGTACGAGCCGAAGATGAAAAAGAATTGGCCCGTAAGTTTGATCATGAACATGTGGATACGAAAAGTGCCAGCGCCATGTTTGAGCTGTTGAGACGTAAACTCAGCCATTCACCAGCCTATCCTCATATGTTGTCTTTATTCCAACATATGCTGTTATTGCCATGTAAGTTTTAATATCTTCTTCTTTCTTTATAACGCCTTTTAAATTGCTTCTCGTCTTTTCCTTTTCCATCTGCAGATACTGGCCATTGCACCCAGCATTGGTTGTTGTTTGACCGTGTAGTCCAACAAATTGTTTTACAAAGCGAGGGTAGACCACGTAGTGATATAGATTCGGATGATCCGAATAAAGAGAAATCAGCTGTTTCTCCAGTCCATGATCCCGATGTAGCTCCTTTAGAAATAAACGTTTCCAAGCTTGTTCATTTATTAGTCAAAGAAGAAGAGCTTACACAGGCCCGCAAACGTGCCGACGAATTGGAAAAGGAAAACTTTGATATACAATCACGTTTAGCGAAAAAAGAACAAGAACTGGATTTACGTATGCAGGAGAAAGAGGATTTAGAGACCGGTTTGACACGTATGCGTGAGCGTTTAGAAAAAGAATCGTCCAATCATTCGCAGGCCGTGCAAAGAGCCCAAACCGCCGAAATGAAACTGGAAGATTTACAACACAAGCTCATGACCGAGCAACAGGAAAGAGCCAGACTCGAACGTTTAGTTACTGAGGGTAGTATACCCGATGACCAAAAGGTAGCCGGTCTGACTGGTTGTAATGGTGCCGTTTCACCACCACCACCACCGCCACCAATGAAAATAATACCACCTCCTCCACCACCCATGATGGCAGCGCCGCCACCACCGCCACCCTGCCCAGGACCTCCACCACCGCCCACAATGACACCGGCAATGGGTAAGAATTGCCTCCAAAATAATTTCCTTAGAACGCTATAAATCGATTTCAATTTGTTTTGTTTTTTTATTCTTTTTAGCTCCACCAGCACCTAAGCCTGAGGTGCCTAAGAAAAATGTGCCTCAGCCTACAAATCCTTTGAAGAGTTTTAATTGGTCCAAACTTCCCGATGCCAAAGTCCAAGGTACGGTTTGGAGTGAACTGGATGAATCCAAATGGTATAATAACATTGAATTGGAAGCCATCGATAAGCTTTTCTCAGCCTATCAAAAGAATGGTGTGGCAGTGAGTATCTTTAAAAAGATTGACTTTCATTTAAAATGTTATTTTAATTGTTTTATGTTTACTTCGATAAATACAGCAAGTCACCGATGGTTCGATCGAGGATTTACGCATGATGGGCAGCAAGCCACGCAATAAAGTGTTATCGGTAATCGATGGCAGACGTGCTCAAAACTGTACGATTCTATTGAGTAAATTGAAAATGTCTGACGAAGAGATTTCCAAGTAAGTACAGCTTAAACAGAAAATGTTTTCGAATCTTAAAAATACAAAAATAAAACAAAAATTTGGGGTTTTCTTAGAGCTATACTTTCTATGGATTCCAATGAGCAGTTGGCTTTGGATATGGTAGAGCAGTTATTGAAATTTACTCCTTCGGCAGAGGAGAGAGCTCTGCTGGATGAACACAGCGAGGATATAGAATCCTTAGCTAGGGCGGATCGTTTCTTATATGAAATATCCAAGTAAGTATTGATTCTACACTAGCTGGTACGTTCAAAATATTTAAAGAATTTTTAATTGTGTTGTCGTAGGATACCCCATTACGAACAAAGATTGAAGAGTTTACATTACAAGAAACGTTTCATGCTAACAATTAATGATTTAATACCACGCATAACCAGTGTTATGGAAGCTTCCCGTGAAGTGGCTCGCTCCAGACGTCTTAGAAAATTATTGGAACTAGTATTAGCATTAGGTAAGTAAATGGTTAATAAGCAATTCTTTATGACTGAAATGCTAATGTTTAATGATGAATTTCGTTTAGGAAATTATATGAACCGTGGTGCACGCGGTAATGCTTCCGGTTTTCGTTTGGCTTCATTGAATCGCTTAGCCGATACCAAATCCAGTGCTGCCAAGGGTACTACTCTCTTACATTTCTTAGTACAGGTTATTGATAAGAAATTCAAAGATTTATTAAAACTCGAAGAAGATATACCACATGTTAGAGAAGCTTCAAAGGTTTCTTTAGGCGAAATGGACAAGGACATACAAATGTTGCGCACCGGTTTAGCTGATGTAGCCCGTGAAATAGAATTCCATCGGTCTTCTGGCCCAGCCCAACAAGGTGATCGTTTCTTACCAGTTATGCGCTGAATTCCATGCTCAAGCCTCGGTTAGATTCGCTGAGTTGGAAGACAAATTTCAAGATATGAAAACCAGATTTGATCGTGCCGTCAGATTGTTTGGTGAAGATGGTTCGGTTCTACAACCCGACGAATTCTTTGGCATTTTCGATACATTCCTTACAGCTTTTGCTGAAGCCAAACAGGATAATGAGAATTTAAGAAAACGCCAAGAGGAGGAAGAGAAACGGGCCAAACAAGAAGCCGAATTAAAGAAACGTACAATTGAGCGCAAAAGTAAGGAAGGGTCTCATGTCGTCGGTAGCCCGCAATCTGGGACTAAAGTCCTCCAATGGTCCCGGTAGCCCTGTCAAAGGCGACAACAAAGGAGAGTTCGATGACTTGATATCTGCTCTACGAACAGGTGATGTCTTTGGTGAAGACATGGCCAAATTCAAGAGATCCCGCAAGACACGTCTCAGCAATGGCAGTACATCGCCACCACGCCACGGCTTGCATCGAGAAGAAAGCCGTGAACGTACTATAAGACGCCAATAGAATGTCGGTCTAGGTTGTTGAGGATCAGTATTGAATCTCATTCAAATAACAAATGATATGATGTTTGCCATCTTTGTATTTATTGATTTCTTTTAATGGTTTTATTTTATTTAATAATTGTTAAATTTCACACAGAGACACAGAGAGTTTGTAAAAACAAAATGAACGCCTCTAAATTATTATTATTATTATTATTATTGTAATGTTTGTAATTATTATTAAACTTGTAATTTAATTTTTTAGTATGAAACAAATTCTATATTTTATAAGTGTAACAAACAAACAAACAAACAAAAAAGAAAATGTTTTTATGAATGAAAAAGAAATGAATCTCTTTTTCTTCTAGAGGACAAGAGATGAAAGCATTAAACCAAAATTATTTAAAATTAAATATTTAACACACACACACACATATTTGTGTATACGTATATGTATATCCATATATACAGACACACTACACTTTTGTATTAAAAAAAAATTTATTAAATTAGTTTTTTATTATTATTATTATTAACATTAATATTATATTAAATGTATTAAAAGAAACAAAAAAGAAACAAAAAAATATAGGAAATGTTTTGTATTTTGCTGTTTTGTTTGATAAAAAAAAAGTTTATTGTAGAAGAAAAGAGACGTAACAGCAAAAAGTAAATTTATTTATATTGAATTATTTAAAATGATAAAGAAAAATTCGAAAACAAACAAACAAAAAAAATAAAAATTAAATTAAATTAAATAATGTATATTATGTTAAGTTAAGCATATTATTATTGTGAATTATTAGAAATTTACTTTATATATTAAAAATACAAATAATAATACAAAAAGAAATAAAAAGAAAAGCTCTTACTAAACATTAATAAAAATATCGTGTGTATAAATTAAAGAAGAGACTCGTACACTAACACAATAATCGTTCATTAATCGTATAAGCCTTTCTGTTGTCAACAAAATGAAGTCTTCCTGTAAAACGACAAGCAAATATACAGTTCAGCCAAAACGTAATTTTCATCAGCAGTGCAATATCCGGCGATATTCATATGTCCTGTACTATTTCGTTGAGAACTACCCCCCCCCCCATATACATGGATGTGTACAAACGTCCAGTTGCTGATCGTTAGGGACAGCTTAATCGTTGTCTGGTTGTTGGAACAACACAAAGCAAATTATTGAAAGATCCAACCGACCATCTGGAACAAAGCATTTGAACAATAGGAATCGTTGCAACATAAAGATTCTGTATTGAAAGGAATAAATCGCCTGAAACGGTTCTCGAACTTAATGCGGGGTTAATGATTTTTTAAAAAGAAACACGCCGGAGGTTTTTGAATGTAGTTTTGTCTGCTCCCACAGGTCCATCTATCTGCTGTCTAACTGGGAGCTAGCTGGGAGGCTTGGGTATATTAACATACATATTCTTATTACTCAAATTTTTATTTCTTACAATACATATTTTAATAAAAGCCTTTTTTTATTTTTTACAGAATCGTGTTCGGGAAAAACCTCATCTGAATTGAGAAAAACACTCATGGAGTACACTTTTTACATAAACACCAAAGACATTACAATCAACAACAGGCAGCTTTTGAATTTAGGTCTAGCAACGCCATAGGGACTTATCCAGATTGAGGAAAATATACAATTTCTGTAAATAATACATCGAAACAATAAATTTATTATAAACATGAATAACTGATATCACCTAATCATCAAATGCATTATATTTAACGACACGCAGGAGGTTTTTTAAAGCTTTAGATCTAAATAGTCATTGGTGAACCTCCTCAGCACATCTTTATTAAAGAGTCGATGATAATTTTGTGCTGCATGTGCTGTCATTAGATCTTTGGAAATCACTTGTTTTAACTGGAACACGCTACACCGATTTTCCTCCTATTTCTATTTTTAAAAACGATCGATAATTTATGCAAAACAGCTTTATTAGTACATATATTTGAGAATATACTCGTACATGTATGTTTAGGCTACGATGCAGCCTAAAGTTGACGGCTCTGTTGTATATTATTTTTACAACACATACACACGCACTCCTCAATCATCGGGGTAGACAAATTAATTTTCTTGTCACATTGATTTAGTTTAAAATCGAAGCGAAAAGAGAACTAATAACTAAACATAAACGGCAATAATTACAAACAACTTCTATTGTCAACGACAGCAGCGACGTCGAGAGCAAGTAAATCAGCAATAAGAATAAAAACGAGCAAAGAAAAATAACTGTCACGAACAAGAACAACATCAAACAACTGTAAGAGAAAACTGAGATCATTTTTCGTTAAATTAACAAACAGTACCGACCGACACTCTTGTTGAATGCATAAAACGCAGTTTGCAAAAGGAAAAAACCGTTTTAAGTGAAAAAATTTTGTTGAAAAAGTGTTAATCAATGTGAAAAGTGAAAAGACGCATATAATGGCTATGACGGAGCCACTTAAGGAAGAAACTGTACCTACTAGTCGTGGCGTAGACAATAAAGTGCTCGAAATCGATTGAAAATTAAACTCGAAAAGGAAGAGTCTCCCGGCGTCTCAAATACGCAAAATAATGATTCGGTATTGACGGCGACACCTTTCAAATTGGAGTTGTGAGTTGTCGGGCTCCAAAGATGAAAAGGAGGAGGAGGAGGAGTATGAAGGTGATGGTTTAGTCTCACGTAAGTTGTTATTGACGTCTTTAAAAGAAGATTCAGTGGCAAAAGACGGTCTGGAAGAAATTGAAGAAAGTCTTGAAGAGACTAAGGAGTTCACCGAAAGTCATCTTAGTCCTTCAAATATCAAATATGTAAAAAGGTAATATTTCTAAAAGAAATATTGTTTGAAATAAATTTTTGAAAAATTCTTACTTCTTTTAGTCGTCTCCATCTCCGACAACAAAAACAAAAATCACCGAAATGAAATGAAATAAGTAATATGTAATAGGTGTAGGTGTAGGTGTAGGTGTAAGTATAAGTATTTTAACAATAGCAATAGTAATAGTAAGCATTAGCATTAGTATTAGTATGAAAAAGAAAATAAACTTTTGTGTATAGGCTGGGTTTTGTATTTTAGTTAGGCCATATTACTAATTCTCATTTAGTTGATTTCATTTTGTAAATAAGTAAAAAGTAACTTTGGGGGAATGGTGGGTGGGGACTATATGAGGATTCTCCTCTAAATCGATTTAAATAGAATTTGAAATATGATTTTGAATTTTCTAGAGAAGATTCTCAAGAATTCTAGAAGATTCGTTGATATTGATATTAGTATGAAGAATCATGGATCCCTGGTTGCCACCATGTATAAACCCCCGCCACCATCCCCAGCAAATTTCTTTTTACTTATTTAAACATTTTAATCAACTAAATGAGAATTATAACAGATATCAATATCTAAATGAAAGACTAAAACCCCACCCTATCCCCCCCCACCACATTACATACATATAATTTAATCATGTCCTAACACAAGAATTTTTTTCTAATGAAATATCACTGGATATTTGATATTCTCTCCTCCTCCATCATTACACTACTACTACTAGACAGACAGACAGACAGACAACACTTAATGAAAGACGACTAGACTAAAGCTTCTTGTTCTTGTTTATTTAATAAATAAAAAATCTTTTAACTAAAACCTTACGCGGGATAGAACCGGGGACCTCTAGATCTTCAGTCTAACGCTCTCCCAACTGAGCTACTTCGACTTATATTAATTTTGAGTTGACAAAGCTTTATAAACACATATTTAATACACATGCAACTACTTATTAAAACCTAAACAGTAAACACAACAAAATGGTGAGTTTCTTTTTCTACAGAGTTACCAAATTTTAACAATTAAAATCTTATATTTTTCATATTTTTACGTATTTATTTTAATATAAATAAACTTTCAAAATAAGCAAAAAAAAAGGATATTTTTTCTAAATTAGAGAGATTATTATAATATATTATTATATATTAGAGAGGGAGATTATCGTCCTTAGCGTCCTTGCGACTTCTTGGCGGTGTATTAGGCGCCTGGAACCTGATAGTGATGACAGCTGCCAATTTTACCAACTGCAACCGTACTCGTACTGCTAAGTGAAGCGGCATTATTGACTTTACTTTCAAAGCCATGCTTAGACTCCAGTTCACCTTTGGGTTTTAAACGCGTTTGCCAAATTGGCCAATTTGGGAGGATTAGGTGCGACAGTTAATGTCCTAGATTTAAAGGCTTTCGGCCAATTGGCCAATTTGGGAGGATTAGGTGCGACAGTTAATGTCCTACATTTAAAGGCTTTCGGTGATTTTGAAGCGGATGTAGCACCTTGTAAAACAGGTCACGTGATTTTTGTTGTCGGAGAAGACTAAAATAAATGAGAATTTTTAAAAAAGTTATTTTAAAAAATATTTGTTTTAGAAATACTACCTTTTTAAATATTTTTGAAGAACTTAGAGGACTTATGGGGAGCTCCTTATTCTCTACAAGACTTTTAGAGGGCTCTCCTACATCTTTAATAGCTTCATCTTCTACAGCTGTTGACCTGTAGAATCGCAAGCCACGTCAGGCAAGATTTTGAAAGCGGATTACTTTCCAAAAGGGACGTCATAGGTTAAAAGGCTTTCGGTGATTTTGAAGCGAATGTAGCACCTTGCAAAACAGGTGACGTGATTTTTATTGTCGGAGAAGACTAAAATAAATGAGAATTTTTGAAAAAGTTATTTCAAACAATATTTGTACTACCTTTTTAGATATTTTTGAAGAACTAAGAGGACTTTTGGAGAACTATTTAGCCTCTACAAGACTTTTAGAGGGCTGTCCTACATCTTCAATAGTTTTATCTTCTACAGCTGTTGACCCGTAGAATCGTAAGCCACGCCAGAGCAGATTTTAAAAGCGGATTACTTTCCAAAGAAGGCGTCCTAGTTTTAAAGGCTTTTGCTGATTTTGATGCGGATCTAGCAGCGTGTAAAACAGGTGACGTGATTTTTGTTGTCGGAGAAGACTAAAATAAATGAGAATTTTTCAAAAAGTTATTTCAAACAATATTTGTTTTAGAAATACTACCTTTTTAAATATTTTTGAAGAACGAAGAGGACCTTGATTGAACTCCTTCGTCTCTTCAAGCCTTTTAGAGGGCTCTCCTACATCTTCAATGGGTTCACCTCCTTCAGCTAAGCCACGTCAGAGCAGATTTTGAAAGCGAATTACTTTCCATAGGCGGCGTCCTAGGTTAAAAGGCTTTCGGAGATTTTTAAACGAATCTAGCAGCTTGTAAAACAGGTGATGTGATTTTTGTTGTCGGAGAAGACTAAAAGAAATGAAAATTTTTGAAAAAGTTATTTTAAAAAATATTTGTTTTAAAAATACTACCTTTTTAGATATTTTTGAAGAACTTCGTGGACTTACGGAGAACTCTTTATTTTCTACAAGACTTTTAGAGGGCTCTCCTACATCTTTAATAGCTTCGTCTTCTACAGCTGTTGACCTGTAGAATCGCAAGCCACGTCAGACAAGATTTTGAAAGCGGATTACTTTCCAAAGGAGACGTCCTAGGTTTAAAGGCTTTCGGAGATTTTTAAGCGAATCTAGCAGCTTGTAAAACAGGTGATGTGATTTTTGTTGTCGGAGAAGACTAAAATAAATGAGAATTTTTGAAAAAGTTATTTTAAAAAATATTTGTTTTAGAAATACTACCTTTTTAGATATTTTTGGAAAACTTCGTGGACTTACGGATAACTCTTTATTTTCTACAAGACTTTTAGAGGGCTCTCCTACATCTTTAATAGCTTCGTCTTCTACAGCTGTTGACCTGTAGAATCGCAAGCCACGTCAGGCAAGATTTTGAAAGCGGATTACTTTCCAAAGGAGACATCCTAGGTTTAAAGGCTTTCGGAGATGTTTAAGCGAATCTAGCAGCTTGTAAAACAAGTGATGTGATTTTTGTTGTCGGAGAAGACTAAAGGAAGTGAGAATTTTAGAAAAAGTTATTTCAAACAATATTTGTTTTAGAAATACTACCTTTTAAGATATTTTTGTAGAACTAAGAGGACTTTCGGAGAACTCCTTAGTCTCTACAAGACTTTTAGAGGGCTCTCCTACATCTTCAATATCTTCATCTTCAACAGCTGTTGAAATGTATAATCGCTACTCACGTCAGACAAGATTTTGAAAGCGGATTAATTTTCAAAGAAGGCGCCCTAGGTTTAAAGGCTTTCGGTGATTTTGATGCGGATCAAGCAGCTTGTAAAACAGGTGACGTGATTTTTGCTGTCGGAGAAGTCTAAAGAAACGAGAATTTTAGAAAAAGTTATTTCAAACAATATTTGTACTACCTGTTTCGATATTTTTGAAGAACTAAGAGGACTTTCGGAGAACTATTTAGCCTCTACAAGACTTTTAGAGGGCTGTCCTACATCTTCAATAGTTTTATCTTCTACAGCTGTTGACCTGTAGAATCGCAAGCCACGTCAGACAAGATTTTGAAAGCGGATTACTTTCCAAAGGAGACGTCCTAGGTTTAAAGGCTTTCGGAGATTTTTAAGCGAATATAGCAGCTTGTAAAACAGGTGATGTGATTTTTGTTGTCGGAGAAGACTAAAATAAATGAGAATTTTTGAAAAAGTTATTTTGAAAAATATTTGTTTTAGAAATACTACCTTTTTAAATATTTTTGAAGAACTTCGAGGACTTACGGGGAACTCCTTATTCTCTACATGACTTTTAGAGGGCTCTCCTACATCTTCAATAGTTTTATCTTCTACAGCTGTTGACCCGTAGAATCGTAAGCCACGCCAGAGCAGATTTTAAAAGCGGATTACTTTCCAAAGAAGGCGTCCTAGTTTTAAAGGCTTTTGCTGATTTTGATGCGGATCTAGCAGCTTGCAAAACAGGTGACGTGATTTTTATTGTCTGAGAAGACTAAAAGAGAGAATTTTTGAAAAAGTTATTTCAAACAATATTTGCTTTAGAAATACTACCTTTATAAATATTTTTGAAGAACTTAGAGGACTTTCGGGGAACTCCTTATTCTCTACAAGACTTTTAGAGGGCTCTCCTACATCTTTAATAGCTTCATCTTCTACAGCTGTTGACCTGTAGAATCGTTAGCCACGTCAGCCTATACCAATTCTGGCTCGCAGTTCTTCGGAACCAGGGTTACGTACCTCATAATGTTTTCTTTTTATTGCCACCTCAGCAAATTCTCACAGACCTTCTTGTTTGCCGTTTAATATTCTTCTTAAGGCGTCTTCGATAACAACTTACGTTTCTTTTTGTGCGTTCAATACGGGCGTAGTGTGTCCATTTAGCAAAAAGTGAGGTTAGCTTTCTTTTACAATTGTTGTTGTTCTTGTTAGGCCAATTGTTTTTCTTTGCTCGTTTCTATTCTTATTGTAGATTTACGTAAAACCATCATTACGTGATGGATGCTAAACCATTCCGACACCTCCAGTTTGAAAGGTGTGCCGTCAAAACCGAATTTATTATTCTGCGTATCTGAGACGCCGCGCGTTGATAATAAAGTTGTTCGTAATTATCACAATGTATTGTGTTTTATTTCTATTTTTTTATTTTTATTTATTTATTTATTATAATGTTTTATTATTATATGCTTTGTTTCAAAAATTTATTGATTGATTTTAAACTAAATCAATGTGTAAGAAAATTTATCCCGATTATTGAGGAGTGCATGTGGATGTGGGTTATATTGTTCTTCCTAAAAGTAGAACTAAATTTTCAAAACCGTAATTTATTCCATCATTTATAATATAAATAAAATAAATAAAGTTTAAAAATACAGTAAGACCCCGCTTAACGCGGAGGATACGTTCCAATAAGTTCCAACGCTAAACGAGGCAGTTTAACACGTACATATGCAAATACATTGCAACTTCGGAAAATACAGTTGGAATCTTTATTCCGGACAGGGTAACAAAAGAGCGTTGAAAAAGGTACACAGTATGAATCCTCACTGTATAGTGCACCGAAAGTATCAATACAATGCTTGATTTAGGGGAATCCCAATACTACCGCATAATACTGAAACGGAAACGGCATTAAGCAGGGTCTTACTGTAAACACAATTCTACTTTTACACAATTTTTACACGAACATAAGTCTAAATATACATTTATATTCTCAAATATACATTCATACATATGTACTCGAGCTGTTTCGCATCAATTATCGACCGATTAAGGACAGAAATAGTTGGGAAATTAGTGTATATTGCCCCAAAGTGTGTTCCTGTTAAAACAAGTGATTTGCAAAACTCTAATGACAGCATATCCAGTACAAAATTATCGTCGCGCTATGCTGGGTTTCACTAATGCCGATTTAGATTTAAAGTTTTCCAAAACCTTCAGCTTGTCGTTAAATATAATGCCTTTGATGGTCTTATAGGAGCGCACCCCATCTACTATATACGTTTTTTTCCAGTAACAAATAAAAATTAAATATTTTTTTTTAAATTTATTTAAGGGCAGAGTTAAATGTAATATGAAGTACACTTAAGCCAACTCTAATAAAGGAATTTAACAATAAATGATACGTTAAATCATAAAAGCGAAATATTACTTGGTTACGAAATTAATACATTAAAGGTGGACAAAATCACCAAATGGGTTTTATTCTTCTTAATATTTTTTTTCCTGTGCTAATGTAATTAAACCATCACCGTATGTTTTATTTGCAGGCCTCATATTGTTTAACCAATTTCCGATAGAGTTTAGATACCTTTTTATGTCTTTGACATAAGGCACCACCACCACGTTCAAGCTGATGTTGTTGGCGATTAATATCACCTACACAAATCCAATTAGAGGTAGAGGGTAAACGCCAACGCCAAAATTTTAAACCCACCGTTTGAGAGACAGCCCATTTGGAGTGATCTTGAGAAGTATTAAACTCTAAGGCAGGGTTATCCAAGTGGAGAGTTTCGATATTGTAAACATTATCATTTAGAGAACAATTCGAATGTAAATTACCAGCACCATTGCGCCAGGTTTCCACCAAGAGATTTGTGTCCAATACAGGTGCAACAAAGTCTTCATACAGTTCCCTATGATACTTACCAGACTTGGCAAAAGACCTGAAGGTAACACCTTGTAATGTTATCAAGTCCAGGACATTATTAAAGGGTTCAGTTTGAATCCATTTCTTTTCTACGGCCTGCTCCAAAAGGGGATATTTTTTATCTAATATCACTGGCATACGCTGATAATAGATATTGGGTTCATTAAATAATAATTGTTTGCCTATTTTTTCCATTTCTGTGGCATTTAAAGTAATACACAGAAAACTTTGCCCATAAAGAGAACCGCTATTTGGATATTCATATTTCGGTATGGAAGGAAATTTGGGTACAGAATGTATTAGCCAAATGCCGGTAACACCATCTGTAGCTACAACTCCTTTAGTATGTCCACCATTAAATATGACTTGACCATCGGGAAATTCATCATTATAGGCAATTAAAAGCACCAAGGGATTCTTATACAAGGGCTCTAAAGTTAAAGCCGTTATAGAACTATCCTCGTATATTTTCTGTTTTGAAAGAATCCATTCATCAAAGGAAGTATTTGTCAAATACATGTAATTAAAGCCATCCTTATTGTGTTCAGATGATGCCCCTTCAGAGGCATAATGGGCTGGCAGTTTGTATACATAAAACCTAAAAGTTGAATTTATCAAAAGTTTTAATCGTTTGCAGCAAGTATTTTTTCACACAAAACACCCTTACCAGTCCACATTATCGCCATTTTCATTTTTGCAAGACACTTTAATGTCACCACTAGCCACTATCACTGCCAGCAAATAATAAATAGTTGCTGTAAACACTATTGACCGTATATGCATTGAAAATATAATTAGAAAACGCGGCTTAAGAGGATGTTTACTGTCTGAGTCAAGCACATAAACTGAGTGTGGACGTTTATTAGGCGCACAAAGAATAAACAGAGAAAAAAGAACTCTTATACAGAACAAAGCGAATTGTAAAATAATATGCGAAAGGTTTTTGTTATCAGGTTTTTTGTATGATCAGCAAAGCAGCAACAGTCAACAATAAATGAAACAGACCCCTATGGTGAGTCATGAAAAACATAAATTCATTATTGGACTTGAAGTGTTTTAAGCAGAGAGATTCGATGTGTTTGAAATGTTGGCAAGGAAAAAAAAACCGATTTTTATTTTGATTTTTAATTATAAAAATTGAGTGAATTATTTATTTAAAAAGTGGAAACTGCAATATACAGTTTATACTATGGCATTAAAGCTTAATTTTTAAGAAGATTTTTAAATAACAAATTAATTTTCTTATAAAAACTACTTCTACTATCTACACACACATACTATATACATACATAATATGTAAAAAAAGTCTTACCGCACAACATTTGATGTTTCTTTTCAATTGCCCTGCTGCTTCATTTGTATTTTGCGTTTAAGACTCTTAACTAATAAGGTGTTCTCTAAATGTTTTTTGGGCTTTTTGGCGGCATTCTCTTCTTCTCCATGTTGGTTAGGTGTTGATTCAGTTTTATTTTCAGATTTATCATCACCATGTCTTCTTTTAAGTTTTTCCTGTATAAGTTGTTCCATTGCTTTAGTTTTCTTAAAGTGAGAATCGGTTGGATCAATATTGAATTCATGTGATGTAAACACTGCTTTGAAGCGTTGGTCATTAACATTAAGTTGGAAATTATCTTCAATTGGTTTCTGTGATTCTTCTATGGCTATTTTCGATTTCTTTAATTGCTTTCGGCGTTTCTTTTTGCTTTTGGTGTCTTGTTCGCTTTTTAAAATTTTTTCTAAACTAAAATGTTGTTTGCCACCTTCGTCGTCATTGTCGTCCAGCAACAATTCCAATTCTTTGGCTTGTTTTTCATCTTCCTCCTCTTGCTCTATCTTTAATTGCTTCTGTTTCTTTTCTTTTTCTTTACGTTTAGCTTTGGGGTCTACAAAATCACCATCAGCAAATTCTTCTGCAAAATAGGGATCATTCATGTCAATATCATCCGGTATGGAATCAAGTTCGGACTCTGAATCTTGGCCATTAGATTGCAATTTCTTCTTTCTTCTTTCCTCTTTCCGTTTTTTATTCTTTTCATTGCGTTTTTGTATGACTTTCTCTATGGGTGTCAGATTTTTTTGCATATTCTTTTCTTCTTCCCGATCTTGTTCATCTTTAAAAGGATTTGTTTTAGCATTTTCTACTTCCCAAGAGATTTCCATTTCGTATTTCTTTTTTTGCTTTTCCTTCTCCTCTTTTTCATTAATTTCCGCCAATAAGGCTTTATATTTATTAATAACATCGTCTTTCTTTTTAGACTTTTTCTTTGTTTTTTGAGCTTCTTCTTCATTTGCTTCAGATTTTCTGTCATTTTCTTTATTTTTCCGATCTGTGGATTGTTCTTCTTCCCCTTCATCGTCATCCTCATCTGTATCTTCCTCTTCACTGCTGTAAGCCACTATCTTGCGTAAATCTTTATCACTGATACCTTCCAATTTTCCAGCAGACAATTTATCGCCCAATTCTTTTCTGTCCACAGCTGTCTCATCCCAAGTTAAATCGACTTTAGCCTGCTGCAAAGCTGTAGTTGTAAATTGTCTGGGTTCATAAGTACTAGCATCTGGCAGTTCATTGCATACATCTGTTGGTTCATCCTCATCAAAGGTTGTATCATCTGGTATAAATCTTAAATCGACTTTGGTGGCCGAACTTTCATATTCAATGCCGTCACACTCTTGATATATTTTGTCGGCTGTTGCCACCGAATCACATTCAACTACAGCATAGTAGTATCGCAATCGATTAAGTTGATATTGACGCAATTTCTCCATATGATATTCATCACCTTCGCCAGCATCACTGTCCTGTTCTTGTACTAAATCGTCTTCATCTTCGGTGTCAGTATCCACAGATGAGTCTTCCTCCTGAGTACCACCGTTTTTCGAAAGGCCATTCTGTATTAGAAATTTAATTTTTTAATAAGTTTATTAACGTATGTGTTGCACAAAAACTTACCTGTTTAGAACCTTTGCCCAATCCCACCAACTCAGGTGGACCGTGTAGCTCCTCCTCCTTCAAGCGTTCTTTTCCAAATTCAGAAGGATAAATTTTAACACTTAAAATGGCTCCTCCAGGAGGCAAAAATGAACTGAACAAAACCATCAAGTCAACGGCTCTTACTCTATCCCAATCCATATTGCAAACAGCTAAACGTGTTGTAGATTCTTCAGTGGTTTCAGCGTTATTATCCAATTCACCCCATACATGATCGATGTACATTTCAGGATCTTCATCGTCCTCTGAAGACTCATCATCGGAGGAAGAATCGGACATTAAGCGACCTTCGCCTCTAGCATAATCTATATCGGGATCAACTAAGCGTTCCCTTAGAGTTTTGGGCACCTCTTCTCCATCGCTTACCAAGGCATCGTTCTCATCCAAATCGCTACCGCTTTGTATGATGGCCTTTTCTTCCTCTTCTCTTTCCTTTTCCTCGTCCTGATCATCACTTCCTAATTCACTGTCCGTTTGCTCTTTTGCTTTTTCTTCCTCCTCCTCACTTTCTTCCTCTGCACTGGAATTCAATTCGTAGTATTTTTTCAAGTCTTCAGCATTCGACTTATTAACGCGCCGACCATACTTGTCCACCGTATATTTTACTTGAAACTTATCATTGGTGAACATGCCCTGAAAACGTTTGTCTATTTTAACTTTACGCTGTTGTTTGGGCAAACTTTTGAAGCGAGGATCCGTAACCAAGTGTTGGAAACGTTCATCCTGCCAAATGCCACTTGTTGGTTTCAATGCAGTTTCACCAACTTTTTGTGCGTCATTATTTTCACTTTTCGTTTTTGGTTTCTTATTTGTTTTGTCTTTAGCCATATTGTTGTCACTAAGGCTTTATTTTTTATTACGTTATTAAAACAGAAGTAAATAAATTTATTAACTAAATAGTTGTTCTAAGGAATAATATAAATAATTTACTGCACGTGCAGTTTTTCAAAGCAAATTATTAACAATTGTAATATATTGTAGCAGAAATATGCAAAGGGCAGTTGCAAAAATAGTAGTATAACAACGTAAAAGTAGTAGTGACTGTATTAAGGCCTAATTACCCAGACGTAAAAAACAACTCATCGTTTTTGTTATGTATAAAGCAATACGAATGGTAACAGAAATGTATTGTAAAATAACCGGAACGTAAGAATCTGTAAAAAAAGGAAACTTGGAGAATCTGCAGAAAAAAATCATTTTTTTTTGGAAAAAATCATCATCAAAACTACCAACAACAAGCTGATACAAAACTTAACTTCAATACGTAGTACAAATACAACCAAAATAGTCAACCAAAAATCATCAAATCATATTTTGGTTAAAAAATCCTCAAAAATATAATAAAATCATCACTCTGGCAACGCTGTTTTAAACGTTTACCAACAGTGTTGTAAAGTGTGAAAATAAATTAACAGTAATAAATTCGCATTTATCTTGAAAATTATTAATTATTTGGCAAAAATTCTTAAAAAACTCTATAAATAAACATATTTTGCAAAGAGTTTCATTCATAAACACATAAATATTTGTTTTATTAAACAGCAATTAAGTGTTTATTAAAAATGCTAAAATTTCTAGCGGGATTTTTGATTTATCATCAGCTGTTAGATTAACCTCAACTTTTGCAAAAGGCGGTTTGTCATTTTACCGTTTTGGCGTAAGATTGTTAATTTTGTTTTAAAAGATTTCTAGTAATAAAACTAATAAAATTGTAATAATATACTTAAAACTAATAAATTAACATGTTTAAATTAATAAAACAGTGTTCGAAAGTAAAAAATTACCCAATAAATGTGATAAATGCCAAATACTGTTCGGCACCGGCTGCTGTGCCTTCAGGTGGGTAAAAGCATAGCAAGCCATTCCAAAATCAGCTTTTCTATATTTTTAGCAACCAAATTGGCCTTTGATGATTTAATTTTGCAACGCCAACAAGAGGCTACACGCACCATTGTGGTGCAAGTGAGTTCTGAAAAATCATTTGCCGAGTTATACAACTACTGCAGTTCGTATGGCACGATAGTAGGTGCCCATCACTACTGTGTACGCCATGATGATGTTCAACATTACATTTTACTGGAATACCAGAATGCCCAACAAGCTAATGAAGCTATTAATTCGTCAGCCTATAATGAGGAATTGAATGGGGTACCTGCCAGGTCCCCCTTTCTATGGTTTAGAGCATCGGGCAAAAAGAGTTTAAAACGCCAGACATTGAATGCCAGCCAAATTTCAAATTTAAAAGTTACTGAAGGCAATAACATAATAGGTAACAATGAATTAAATGCGATATTACGCCAGTGTCCTCACATAGACAACCAAATGGCGGAGCTGTATAAATTAACCAAATTAAACGATTTGGGTATACGTTTAAGATTTCTGGCAGCCCATCAAGTACAGGCGTCCATAGCGGGCATGTTTCCTTTAGCCAATGCTTTGCCATTTGGCTCTTCCGTGAATGGTTTTGGCAAAATGGGCTGTGATTTAGACTTAATTTTACGCTTGGATCAGGAATGTAAGGGACCAGAGGCTAAAAGAAAGCCAGATTCGCGTTTGGTCTTTCATACCAAAGAAAATTTAACAAATGGTCGCTCTCAAACCCAACGACAAATGGAAAGCATAGGTGATATGTTACAATTGTTTCTGCCGGGCGTATGCCATGTACGAAGAATATTGCAAGCCAGAGTGCCTATTATAAAGTATCATCATGAGCATTTAAATTTGGAAATTGATCTGTCAATGAGTAATCTGTGAGTATTGCAATTTTTTATTTTAATTATTGTTTTACTAATTAATTTACTAGTACCCAAGATTACGCTAATGCTTTTAACACACTGATTTATTTATCATTTACTATAATTTAAATAACATTCATTTCATGTTGCTATTGCATCCTTTTTTTCTGTTTTATTCGTCTTCCTTTTAATTAAAACCCAAATTCAATTTCTTAATTCTTCTCATTTCTAAGAAGAATATAAAAAAATAATTTTATTTGTATTCAAAAAGGTTTCTCTTTTTTAATTTGTAAAGTATGTGTAAAAAAATACGGTATTAGGACTTAAAATAGACATTGAAGTAGTTCATTCGGCATTTTTTCTGATTGTTTATTGTTAGAGGGCTGTTTAAATTTATATGCAATTAAGTGAAATAATTAAGAGAGCATTTTGTACTCCCCTAACGCTTTAATGCCTATAGGCGCGGGCTTCGTCCTCTTCTTTTTTGACGGCTTGTACTAAAATCAAACTCATAACACCGCAAATAATATTGAGAAAAGCCAAACCTAAGGCTAAAGCCACAATCCAAGCTGTTTTGGCTGTAAAGAACCAGGTCAAAGCATCAACACAGCCTAGGAAAAATGCATTGCCACTGACTGTGTCGCGACAGGATGTAGGCAAAGGTTGACGTAAATCCAAATAGTCCCAAGGGCCGGTAGCACCACAGCAACCAATATTTTCTTGTATCATATTTAAAACATAGGCCGAATAGGAATATTCTGATGTGCTTACAAAACCACGGAAACTGACCATTAATAAAGGCTGAAGACTTGAGTGCATAGTACTGTATTGCAGCAAGAGAGCAGCACCTATTGTCGATATTAGAAAACCAAATACTTGAGTGCCAATAAAAACAAATAAAGCCAGGGTATTTTCCATTAAAGCGCTTAAGCAGCCCAAAAATGATACAGCCATTAAGATAATGCTGACGGCAATAAGTATGTACACGCCTATATAAAAGGCTTCCGCTTGTAGTATGCGCAACCATTCATTAAAACCAGGTTCAGCTCTTAGCCATACGGTTAAAGCAAACAATGCGGTGGCTGTCATCCAGGCAACAATATTGAAGCAGAATAAAGTGTATTTAACACAACCAATTTGCTTTTCCAAAGTATTTTCGGCAGCCATTATTAAATTTTAAAGATGAAATTAATGGAAACTGAAAAGAGAAAAAAATCTTCTGTTTTAATAACTTTCATGCAAAAAATTATTATCAAATTCCAAAACTAAAGTGTTTAGTTCTTTGTTACGTTCCCACACGCATTTCATTTATTTCAATGTCAATATTGTGTGATCCACAGTTTATCAGTTCACAAAAGTTTATTACACATTCAAATTATTCGCTTGTATTTTCAATGTGTGTAATTTCTTTGGGTATCATTAACAATTTTAAGGTTTCAATGGCCATTTCAAACTACATAAGTTTGATATACCTAATTTCCTTGGAATTATTTTGATTCATATTTCTTTGTCACGAAACATTTTGACCCTATAAAGCATTTTATTACTCTCTTTTATTTTTTTTTTTCTTTCTACGTTCGTTATCAACAAAATATTTGTTAATTTAGCAAATAAACGCCTTATCACAATCAACCTGTTTCGCCGATGATTAATACCCATTACAACAAGAATGTTGCAACCGATATTTACATGCTCCAAACTTTATTAGATAAAGAATTCAATTTTTCCTTTAAATCGCCTTTTTAAATATTTTAAAATTTTTATACGTATTTTGCATAACTTCTTCCTATTAGAAAATTGAATAGATGGTGTGATGGTGGTTTTTAATTTCTATTTTATTTGTTTCACTTGAAATTTATTTATGTTTGGATATTGGATATTTTTTAAATTCACTTTTAGCATTGTTTCTCTATATGCAGCTGAATTTTCGTTAATTTTATTTATCGTTTTAATTAATTTCCATATTTTCTTTATACCTTTTATTTCAATGTTTATCGTTTTATTTTAATTTTTTTTAATTTTTCGATTTTTCGCACTTTAAAACTTCCAATAGGTGTTTTGTAAGTTAATTCCGATTTAATATTTTCGTTCGTTATTCGTTAACTGTATATCGTTCATAGTTATTGCCCAGTTATTGTTGTTTAACCCATTTGATAATGATGTTGATGATGACATTCACTGCTGGCTTCGCTGTTTAGGAATTCATACTAAAGCTTTACAGTTTTCCGATAAGATAAGATATGTATAGAACGCCTGAAGATAAGATAAACAAAAAAAATTGCTAAATTATTTTCGCTCGAAATATGTGTGTAGTAGACAAGGTACACCATACGTGAATACACCTGTTTTGATAAGTTTATAACAATTGAAAAGAGAAAGAAGTCTTTAGAAAATCAAATTCTTAGTTTAAAGAGTCTCAATACTTTTAAAATAAACGGCGGTTATTTATTGTTTTGCTAATAAGTCTTTACAATTCGAAGGCAATTAGTCAATGAACGTTATAACGTTACTCATATCCGGAATTTTGAACAGATAAATAGTATTCGTTATGGTTAAAGTAAATAAAAAGAAACAACATATTTATTGAAAGAAAGTCTATCCCAAACTTATTAGTTAACTATGCACAAAATTGAGAATAGCTTTGATATATAACTATTTTATAGACAATTCTGCAATAGGACTACAGTAGAATAAATTGGTTACAATATAAAACACTGGCTTTTGAATTTTGCTTTTTTAAATTTATAATTTAAAATTTTCTACTCACTACCTTATTAACACCTTCTTTGTGTCATCACGCCTTTATGATTTTTGTTTAATTTTTTTTACTACTTACTCATCTTAACATATTACTACCACTACCTCAAATCGCTTTCATCGGCCTCACCTTATAAATCACTCATTAAGCACCAAATGCTTTCCTCCTTACGTTTGTTTCTTAATCCTCATTTATTATATCTTTGCTGCCGTTTTAGCTCTGGCTTTTACATGTCAGAACTATTGTACATGTTTGGCGAATTTGATGAACGTGTTCGGCCTCTAACCTTTTGCATACGGCGTTGGGCAAACGCTTGCGGACTAACTAATCCTTCACCTGGTCGTTGGATCTCCAATTTCTCATTGACCTGTTTGGTTATATTTTTCCTACAACAAACCAAACAACCAGTATTACCCGCCATAAATACTCTGATAAAATCGGCCACCCAAGATGACGTACGTATAACCGAGGATGGTATTAATTGTACATTTGCCCGAGATTTCCAAAATGTTGGTTTTCGCAGTAAAAACACTAGTAAAACCAGTGAATTGTTGCTTCAATTCTTTGAGTTCTATTCACAATACGATTTTCATAATAAAGCCATTTCCCTAAATGAAGGCAGGGCCATATCGAAACCTGATCACTCTGCTTTATATATAGTTAATCCTTTGGAACAACTGTTGAATGTTAGTAAAAATGTCAGTATGGAAGAATGTGAACGTTTACGCATAGAAGTGCGTAATGCAGCCTGGGTTTTGGAATCGGAAGTGGAAAATCAATATCATGCGGAATTGGAAAAGGATCAACAAGAACCTTGGGGTTTACTTAACATATTTAAGAATCCTGAAAAGACAATAATACGTCCGAATATGTTCTTTAAACCACGTATTTTGGAAGTAAGTGATTTGTTTGACAAAACGGATTTAGCAACGACAGTACAACCTGGTAATGCTGTAACGTCTACCTCTATGGGTTTAAAAAACAGTGAAGTTAAAAATCAAATTGACAATATTAAGGCCACTGCTCGACAGGATATGAAACAAATGCGCTTAAATGCAACCAGCGCCAAAGCAGCGCAACAGCAAACGTCTGTTTCTACTTCCAAAGGATCGAAGAGAAGTAGATGAGAGAAGTGGAAATCATGAGAAGTTTATCTTATTGACTGCCTTTCGGAGTAAACTGATGTAGTAATTAAAATTGTTTGTTAATTTAGTTATAAGTTTTACAAATAATCGTATAAATCCTAGACTCTACTAAGTAAATACAATTCGTCTCAATTGTTTTTCTTTTTTTCTATAAACGTTTCGTTGGAAGTATTCACTTAGACTTGAAGCCAAGGAAGGCAAGTAAATTCTTTCATTTGGGTCTAGTAATTCAGGATTCAAATTCTTTCCCTCCCATTTAATGTGTGAATACCCATTTGGGATCTCTTTAAAACTTCATTTTTCAACTCCATGATTTCTTTGCCATTTACTCTTTAACGGATGTCCTTCCTTGATTCCAGCTTTCCTGCAATTTAAATCTTTTTCAGCAAAGATTAAAACAATTTAAAAATATAAAATATTTTTGCATATTTATATTGTATATATATTTTTGTATTTTTATTATCAATTTTATATTTACACGGTTCATTTAAGTATTAGTGAATTTGTTTTTGTTGGTTTATTTCATTCTTTTTTTTTATTAACTCAGTTAAATATACATAAACTTACTAAGATTAACCATACGACAAGACTTAATTAAATCAGTTAATAACTTTCTTTTTATATGTTTAAATATGTTGTTTCTTTTGTTTTTAATTTTATTTCTATTTCTCAAACTGTAAACAGTTTTAATAAAAGTTAGATGATGTTCGTTTTGTTTTCCAGGGTTCTTTAAAGAAGTTTGTTTTGAAAGGCATTGTTAGTAAAGAGGATTTGTTTTTTCTTTTTCTCAATATTAAAATGTTTTAATCTCTTTATCGTATTTGTTAGTAACTTACAATCCTATATTGATGAATATATGAATTTCACATTGATTTTTATACTTAAATTTTACGGTTTCGTTTTATTTCCTTTTTTGTTTAAATAATTATTATCTTTAGACGGGTTAGTTCAATGCTTAAGAATTAAAGAAAAAAAAACTCAAATAGGGTTTAGTTGTTACACAGAACAGAAACTAAGACGATCAAATTAAGGAAGCAAGTGAAAAAAGCCAAAGATTTCTTATTTTTCGACAGTAATAAGCTTGAGTCAATAAAATATAGCAGGTTTTTTTTTTTCTAACAAAATTGTTTTCGACCCAGTCTCATTCAGCTAAAAAAACAAACGTAGTATAAAATCATTATAAACATAATTTCTAAACCTTAAGACACTTGGCTTATAAATAATTTGTTTTAATATATGTTAGAGCAATTATTATTATTATTTAAAAGCGTTTGCAACTTATTCTCAAAGTATTTTATTATTATTTTTATAGTTTTTTCTTAATTAGTTGCTAATTGTTTTTTTTATCTTTTGTTTTTCTTTTAAATTTTTATGCTAAAAAATTGTTAATTTACAAACTACAAGCAAAATGTTGCATACATCATCATCATACATTACTTTAGTGTGATTGGTGACATGAATTGTTTCCTCTCTTTTTTTTTGTTCTTAATACCGAAAAATATCAATTGCTTTACATCACATGACAAACAGGCTTCGGTTTTTTGTTTTATCCGAAATTCTTTTTTCAATACAATTTTGATTTGTTTTGTCTTTGTTATTCTAACTTTTACAAATTGACTTGCAATTTTATTGTTTTTTTGTAAGTTTAACTAGGATTTTGTTCCATTTGTATTTTCTTAAATGATTAGTAGATAAAATATTGCCCAAAAAAATGTTTAGGAAATTACAAAAATTAAAGACTGCATATTTTGTGCTAAATAATAAATACAACACATACTAATAGTTTTACAAACACAATTTATATTAAATGATAGTTTGCAATTTAAGCGAATAGAATTATCGAAAAAAAAAAGATAAATTATTACGTAAACCATAATGTTATTGGGGTCGTTTGTTGTTTTTGTTGTTTTATTAAATCAAATTTGTTTTTAAATAATAATAATAAGAATAGGGTGTGTTTACTTTCGTTTTGGGTTTACGATATAGTTGTTCCTCGATGAAAAACCTAATTAAAGAAAAATTATTGTTTTTTTTTTGTTTTTTTTGTTTGTTTGATAAGCAAGTGTTGAAGTTTGTTTTGAATTTTGAAAAGGGGTTTTACTAGGGGTCTCATCTGAACCACAGTTTCAGACGTAGTGCATCGACACCATTTAAATAGTAACGAAATAGACGTTTATCACGTACAAATCCCAAATTTTCATATAAACGTAACGCAGGCAAATTGCTCATTTCAGTTTCCAACACCACTTCATCGGCTTTATCGGCTAGCATGGCCTGTAAACAAAATTATGTTAAAAATTAGTGGATATTTTGGCTTTAACCAAAAAATATTAATTGAATTACAAAAGTTTTTGACAAATTTCGAATAAAATTAGCTTACATTGAGTGCAGCAAAGAAATTTAATTAAAAATCTTTTTTTAACATCTATACATAATTACATATATTTTTTATGTACATATATATATAGATAGATGTTTATATGTTGAATTCCTTTTTTAAATTTTTGGCATTCTTCCGAATCATAATAATAATAAACAAAATGTCATAATGATTGACAATATGAAACTACTACTACCTCACAAGAGCACTATTCTTATTAGTTCTTTTACCTCGATGGCTTTTTGCACGAGCGTTGTGCCAATTTTTAGTTTCCTATATTCTTTGCGCACCGCCAACATGGCTATATAGCCACGCCTCACATTCATATGCATGTCCAGCTTGCATACAATAGCACCAACATATTCATTGCCATGAGCCGCCAAGAAACACAATTTAGGCCAGTTGTAGATAAAATAACGATACGTATAGATTGAATAGGGCTCCGATAGTTCAGCCTGAATTAAACGCATAATATCCTGAAGTATAATAAAAAAATAAAGGCGATTATTATTATTATGAAAGTGTTAAATAAAATTCACAAATCATCTAGGGCCTACATGCATTTGCAGTTCAGACTCGTATTCCTTGTACTCGATATGAACATTCGATAAATCTAGTTCCTCTGCTGCTGACTTGGGATTTTGACTTAAGCTAATGGTCTCTAACGGTGTATTAGACGCCTGCTGCAGCTGCTGCTGCTGTCCTAAACTGTCGCCTTTTTCAGATTCACTGTTATTGGGCGTGATGGTGGTGTTTGTAGTAGTACTCGTGCTGGTGGCTTTAATGGCAGTGTTTGTAATAACAGTTTGTTCTTGTTGTTCTTCATCCTCCTCTTTATGACTGAAACCATTTGTGGTTACAATGTCCAAAGGGCAGTGACCATTCTCCAATTGTTTTGAGTTGTTATCCTCTAAAGAATTTACATTCTTTTTATTATTGGGCTTTCTTTTTGATTTTTTATTTACTGCAATCACTGCCGGACTATTATGCGTAGTTGCTATGCCGTTTTGAGTAGCTGACGCAGTAACCTCTTCCTTTTCTGCAGGATGATGGCCATTCAGAGCGGGTTGTTGTTGTAACTTTTTATCGTTTTGTAAATTGGTAGTGGGAAGGCAGGCTTTACTAGATTTTTTAAAATTTTCTGTCATAAGGCCATTGACCTTGTTGTTGTTATTGTTGCTATTACTACTACAACTACTGCTGTAGCTGCTGCTACTGTTATTTAAATTGGTATTGTTGTCGTTGTTACCTATATGCAGCTGTTGCTTCAATTGGTCTGTTAGTCCATTTTGAACCACTGCCCCCTCTGATGACTGATGGTGGTGCTGCTGCTGTTGCTGTTGTTGTTGTTCATCAATAGGCCTTGTCACCACAGCATCACTTTTGGAGCTTTTCTTTTTATTTTTAGATTTTTTCTTTGATTGATTTTGCTGTTGTTGTTGTTGTGGCTGCTGTTGTATTTGCATTTGGCTCCCCAAAGAGCCTTTCGTTTGTTCCATTGCACTTTCTGTTATTTTCAATAATATATAATTTTGGTTTTTTTTTGTTGTAAATTCTAAAAAATATTTGAAATATTTTCCTATTTTCTTACAAAAAAAAAGTTTTTTTCTTCGTTTTTTCTTCTGTTTCCTACTTTTTTTTTCTTCTTACTGCTCTCTTTCTGTTTTACTGAAATGAAAGAAAAAAAATTATAAGAATTCAATGACAGACATCCAAAGAAACACACTTTTTGTTCATAAAATCTTTTCTTGAATTATTCTTTTTTTATAACTGTTTCATTATTTTTATAACACATACATTAAACTGGCACACGGTGTTATTTTCCAAACATTATTTCCATGAAATTATTTCATTTAAGAAAACTTTTCTCAACAATTTTAATCAGATTTTCCTTCCTAGATGAAGTTCTTTCTTTTTTTCACAATGATTTTTGCAGTGACATTTATTTTATCTATCAATTTAAATACAACCCTGTAAACATATGTAACACAATTCGTATGCTAAGGGTTGCCAATCAGTCGATCACGTCACAATTGTAAAGGTCATAGATACAAATATTTATTTTTATTAAAGAGACGTTTTTTTTTTGGTGAAATAAAAAAGTGTTTCGTAGTGTTAAAAGGACTAGCGCTTAAAACTATCTATTTATGTATTTATAATTAATTAATCTGATTTATTTTTAATATAATATATGGGGTGATTCGATATGGTCGTTGGGTTAAATAGTTTAAATTTTAATAAATTGTTTAAATTTACAAATCTATATGACAGCACCCTCTATGGTGAATTTGATTTTTGTGGTGAATAAAATGAAAATTCATCACAGTTTACCTTTAAACGAAAAAAAATGCATGACAGCATTATCGACTCACCCATTCTACCATATTTTAACCTTATTACCCATGGAAAATGCGAAGGGTTTGATGCGGAATAAGCAAATTTCACGGGTATTAGCCGAATTAAGAGAAATTTCTATGATAGAGGGCGTTTTAGAATTTTTCTTTTTAGAATATGAGAAATTAATTTAAAAGAAAACTGTATTACCTCAAGTCGATTGTTGAATTTACTATTTATTAGTATTTAATTTAACGTTCTTTTTGAGCAAAAGATGTCACTATAAATTATAACACTTTTTAAAGCACGATGGCAGCTCTTTATGCACAACAGTTATAACAGTACATGCTGATATTGTGATTAGTGCAAGTAAAACTTTGTAAAGCAGAAAAGTTAAGTGTTAAGTGAAAATTAAAGTGTTTAAAAAGTGTTTAAAAAATAATATTTTAAGAACGTAATTTAAAACAACAATTAAATTTAAGAAACGCATAGTAAGTAAATGCTACTTTGATAATATTTTAAGAGTAAAGAGTTTTCTAATATTCTAATCTTTATTCTGCCCTCCGGGTAGAACTAAATATCCAAATAATTAAACTAAAGAAAGATATTCAGCGAAAAAAATGGCTGCCGTAAATTCTTATTGCGTCTTTATATTTATTTAGCAATATAAGTATTTAACACTTGATTTATTTAAACAAATCCATAACATAACGTAATTAAAATGAAATTTCAAAACTATTTATTTTAATTGTGAGATTTAATAAAACAGATTCAACAATGACTTGAGGCTGTCGCAAAGGTTTTTTCACGTGGTCCTGCTAAATTGAAAACGTCGCTGCCTCCACTATTTCTGCTGCCCCGAACATATCCACTCTGTGATTACTGTTTTTAAACAATCTTTTATTGGAGGATCGTTCCCTAAAATATATGACTTTTAAAATTCTATTTGAAGTTTTTTTGGTGGATCTAGTTGAAAGCCACCACAACACCCATCACGTTATGGATTAGTTTTTGCATTCTGTGAAACCGCTCTGTAGAAAGGCTGCCGCTATAGGGAACATTTAATTTATAAAGTATTTGATTTATTCCTACAGTTTTCCTAGATGTCTTTTCTTTGGGGATATAAGAGAATCACTATTAAACTCTCAATCTTTCAAAATTTTGCTTAAGATGTTTCTTTCCATTATAAAAGCAAACTCTGCAAATTATCCTATGACTTGATTTTATTCCTATAAAAACCTAGTAATTTTGATGTATTTCTTTTTTTTTACCTGTCCAATTTAATGTCCTTCTACTTACTATACAGGTAAACAGTTTTGGTTTTAGTTTAAATCACTTCTGAAAAATTGGTCCATAACAAACGATAGATGGTTGGATGGAATGTCCTTTTTTTCCCAGCATAAATTATCAATTACTTACAATTTATATGAGAACAACGCATGGCCTGACTATTTAATATCCTGGTCAAAGCTTAAGGACATTTAAGTTTTATTTGTTTTAATTTTGTGGCCACAATGTTGTTGTTACTGTTGTTGTTTATTATTGGTTAGAGAGGAATGGTGCTACACAAACAATTCATTTATTCTTCTTATCCGTATGCCAAATAGAGTATTTTGTGGGCTTTAGAAAATTTCATCATTACGAGTACGAGCAGTGTACATACGTTACGTTTAGTTTATTTAGCAGTGATGGCAAATCAACGGAAATTTTTTTTCGAAAATCAATGCCTGCCGTTTGCCTTCTAATGAATTGTATTCTTTCGTTCAATTTTTCCCAGTAGATGTTATTTTGACAACGTGTTGAACTTAAAAGTGTGAGTGAGTATTTGCCTGACTGTCTCAGCTACTGGCAATTTTAGCTTTTGGGTGTTTCTAAGCTCTTGTCTTTGGCGAAAAGTTCATTGAGCTTAAGAAGATTTGTAATCATTATCCGTACAAGGAATTCAAGTTTAATTTTCTATCACATTCGATGGATGGTTAGTAGATTGCAGTGCTTTTGATTGTATGAATTTTGTACCCAATAAAATAATCAGCAAATAAATACTCACACACACTCCAAATGTCTATAAAATTAAGAATCAAAATTAGGAATTGTGTAAACATCGGTTTCTTTTTATGTAAATAAAACAAGTTGTTCTACATTGTGGAGAGGAAATACGAAAAATCAAGGACTGCATACAAATATTAAGAAGGATGTGACTATTACTCCCCTTTTTTGTTTTTAATGCTTATCGTATTCAGGTTTTTTTATTCACGATAGCAGTGGTTGATTTTAATCTTGAACATATTGTGCAATTCAGGTTTTTTTTTGGATTTTTCACTATTTAACATCTGTTCAATGAATTTTAAATGCGAACTTTACATTACATTTTAAGCTTTGCTCTTCAATAATTATTTTTAAACTCGGCTTCGAATTTTTAATCATTTTTTGCATTCGGATTCCCTTGTATATTCACCTTTTGAAAAACTTTTAAATGAATCTGATTTATTCGGAATTGTACGCCCCTCAAATACTCTGGGCAAGCAATACCTGTTGAAAGTTTTCTGAGTTTTTCTCTGAAACGTTATCATTTAAGATTTATTATTAGCCAAGATTTCTAAGTGTTTATCCTTTGAAATTGTGGTATTTGAAGTCAATTCAAAACTCAACATTCCAATTTTAAATCCTTATCATCCTTTAATTTAATAGCACGACTTCAATTAAGAGTTTGGGTGTAATTTGCTGTTTCTAAAGGGATTTATGTCCCAAGTTTAATTGCTTTAAATTGTAAATTTTGTAAATATGACTCATGTTGTCACATTTAAATGTTTTTCTTCTTTTTTTTTTGCTATTTCTTCTAAAGGATAATAAAATAAGTTTTTGGGGTGGAACAAAACTCCGCCCGTTTCAGTTTAGATTTGAATTTTTATTTGAATTCAATTACAATTTTCTTTCTTCCTTATTGTTGCTGTGTGTCGCTGTTGTGATGCTGCCAAAAGTCGCGTGTGAATATTTAGATTTTTTTTTGTTAAAGTGATTTACGACAAATGGGGGAGGTTTCTTTCAAATCCTTTTCACTTTACATCACAGAAAAACATTTAAGAGATGCTCATAAACGCGTTTATTTAAATTGTCTTTTTGATTTCACCATAAAAAAAGTACCAAACACTGGTTGGAAAAAAGACAACAGGGTGTTGAAAAGATTAGTGGCTGTTTAAAGTAAAACACACACACAAGTTTTTACATCTTGCAAGGATTGATGCTTTAAGTATGTAGGTAGCATTATGCCACAAACACCTGCATTCAATTCGCTTTTAAATACATTCGCTATGCAGTTTGTTTTCCTTAATGCTGAACCTCTCTCTATCTCTCTTTCTCTGATTTTTATTAAATATTCCATTTGTTTGAGGTCGAGCATAAAACCCAAATTTTCTTATTGAACTTTTTTTTATTTGGTTTTGTTGTTGTTGTTGTTGGTTATTTGGAAACAAGGCCATGCAAAATTTCGCCGGCAAGGCAGGCTTTCGTTTGTCAAGCATAAGAAATGAACACACGTTCTCTTACTTTTGTTTGCCACCATAGAAAATGTGTAAATATTTAATTTTGTGACAGTGTAGCGAAATGGGATTAGTTGTTGTGCTTATTTGTCTGTCTGTCTGTTGTACGCGGCAAACAATCACATCAAATTATTTGTACATTAGATGGAGTGTAGATTGTTTCTTTTCCTATTTTTTGTTTTTGCATTTTTATTGCACTAAAAACGTATGACAAATAATCGGAACCCGCAAAATTCGTCATAGTCTATAAAAATGAAATGCATAACGCCCGGAACAAGTGTACCGGCTTACTAGACAGAACATTTATTATGCAGGCAGTGAATAAAAATTCTGCAAAATTGTCCTCTGTACACAGAGAAAACAAATCGAAGTTGTGTTACAAAATCTGATTGGAAATTGATTCTGCTTTCATCAATTTCTAATTAATAAAAGTTTCATTTGATAGCATCAGTGAATTCGTTTATGTGCAATAAGAGTTTTCCGTTTATCAGATAGGTTCTCGGTATATCTACTAAGGACCACCATCATAGCATTCCTATCTGCAGTTGATCTTATGATGCAGATGATGCGGGAATGCAACAGTCTTATATGCTGAAAAATGAATTCAGTCTGGGACACAACCCAATGTCCGTTCTTGTCCATAAATGCTGAGGACTTCTCAGAGAAATTTTGGTAATTATAAGGGTTCTGGTCTATAGGGATGTCGTTGGAAATTATCTATCGCACAATGGTCACTCTCCCGTACTCAGCATTCCTGTTAACGACTTCTACAGGAGTTGTGGGTCAGTCTGTCCCTAATGTATCCTGGTACAAAACCCACTTAATGCTCATTCTCAAGCCCAAATTTTTTATCGCTGTTAACTCAACGGGTAGTTGGTATAAAATCACCAGGAGAACTGCACAAGAAAATATTGTAAGATCGTCCATATAAAAAGCAGTTCGAATGACCTTTATTTAAAGGAGTAAAAAAGTAGTACATTTCGTTTTCTGTTTGTAACTAGTGAAGTAATAACTTTTTTTAAAAATATACTATTACGCCCAGGCTCCTCTGGGTGATGAACTTTAAACGTAGCCAAAGATGTGTTAAAAAACCAAAGAAATATTTTGAATTTGAAGACAGTGATGAATCATTATCTTTTCTGTTACAAATCTATTTATTTTTCGTATGAGGGAAAACTTAAGGAATTTTTCATTAGCAATTTTTCCAAGTGTACTCTAAACAAATACGACAGCAGCAAAAAGAAACCATTGACTTTCTAGCACCACAAAATTCCACTGGGACACAAAGAAGAAGCAAAACTGTAATGAAACTTTCAATTTGTTTGCCGTCATAATAAAATTGGTCTCATTTTTTATATTATCTACAGCATGTATAGGGGTTGAAACCAACAATTTTTTTTTTTCGTTTTTACCAAAAATAAATAAAATCACAAGTTAAACAACCGCAGCGAATCAAAAAATTTGACCAGAGTTTAATAAAAATAAAATGAAATATGGGATTTTAATCAGATATAGTGATTGACAGTAGGGGGTAGTTAAATAGCAAAGGGATTAAATTTCTTTTCTTTTTTTTATTGTAACATATTTAAAAAGAAATAAAATTAATTAAATTGTGCTATATTTCTCTTTGCTACTGTTTTAGCCATTTCAAATGAAACAATCGATTAAAATTGATTGTTTTGCTTTTCTGTTTTTTTTTTTTGTTTTTGTCCACGAAATTCCTTTAAAATATACAATTTTCTTAAAATATTCCATCTAAAGTACTTTATTTAACCAAAAATCCCCAAAAAAGAGAGAAAGAAAATGTACAACCAATAATTTTAAATGCTTTATTAACAAAATATTTTCTTTTTTTTTATCGTTTTATTTTTGGTAATTTCATGAAAAAGTACTAAAAGTTGACTTGAGATGAAGCGCCACATAATTTTTTTTTCCTTCAGTTTTATTGTGTGTTTTGTACAGAGTCCGTTGGAAAATCTTGTTTAAACTCAAGTATTGGTAAGAACCCAGTAAAAGAAATAAAAAAAAATTGGTTAAAGAAAAAAATTTTTGAGGAAAAAAAGATGTGTCGCCACCAACACAACTGCAAAAGCTTTAGGCGCGATTGTTGGCTGCTGCAAATACAAAAAAAGGGGCCACAAAAAAATATTCACAGCTTCAATTACAGCTCACCCTACGCCAAATACAAGTCATAAGTCTTTAAACAAAGTATTCGATTCAACATCATTTAGAAATTTTTATATTTCATTCGTTTCGAATCATTAAAAATCCCCCCGGGTAACATAGATTAGGTCTTTCGTTTGGTTCCAAATATAATATTTCTTTAACTTGAAGCGTTTTTAAGTTGAAAACTATAGGGGCTTATAATCCTCTCATTAGCTATTAGGATTGTTTTTATAGCATGTTGATATGAAGCTAAGGGTGTGGAGGAACTGCATTCCGAGCAGTGGTTAGAGTATAGAACATCTTCTATGCCAGTGGCCTACTCGCACTGGAAAGTGGCGTATAATTCTTTCTATGAAATATCTGATATCACAGTACTATACCCAGACGTAAACATACTGTGCTGGCTTGAAGAGAGTTGGTGCACATCCTTTTCAATGAATCAATTATGCTGCTGCTCTTGCCAAACGAATGATTTACAATTGAAGACAGTGATGCTGGTGGTACATGGTTGGCAGTAGTTTTGAACAGCATTTGGGCTGGCACAAATGGGCAGACATAAAACAACAACAACAACAACAACAACAACAACAGCAATAACATTAATAGGTGCTGCAAAACAAACAAAAAAAAAATAAAAAAGAAGTCAAAGAATCGAGAGGATTCAACAACAACAACTACAACAACATGATAACGACGTTAATGATAATAATAATGATGATGATGATGATGACGATGATGATGAAAATGAAGAGGAGCGTGTGTTCTGGAATCGAATCGTATGAGAGTGTATAGACTTGTTGTTAAATAGCTGGGCGGAACAAGATGAGATGATGGGCAATTATCTGCGGGAGGTCTGGCAATGGAGAGCTTATAATGAAATGCTCAGCAAATATGGGTTACTAACTAGATGGACAGACAAACTAGTTGGACAGACAGACAGACATTTATACTACACATGTAGTCATATTAGTGTTGCTTTTAACTTAAATTGGAAGCTTTTCTTCTTATTCTTACTTTTGTTATTGTTTTTTCTTTTCTGTATGGTGAAATTTTTGTAATGATTCAGTGTTATAGTTATAGCTGTTGTCGTTGTTGTTGCTGTTGTTGTTGTTCTCTAAAAAGGTGCAAATTCGATTCAAACAAGTGCCAGCAATTGTAACAAAAACATGTTGCCGTATTATTTCTCGTTGTTGTTTTTGGTACATATTTACTACCACACACCATTACACTCTCCATCCAAGATTTAGAGGCATTAAGAAGACTTGACTTAACGTTTGGCATTCGTTCGCTGGCTGTTTTTGGTTGGCTTAAGCTTCTGTAGATCCCCAAATAACGAGTAACATTTAGTAGTTGTGACTCTTTTATGTTCGTTTTTATTTTGACATGTTCTTTTTACGTTTTTTCTGTCGTAGCTGTTGTTGTTGTCGCCGTCTTTGGATTTTTAAGCTTAATTTAGAGAGAAGGCGCCAACCAAAGACTGAACAAATGAATTAGGGCGTTTTTCCTTACATTATTTCTTGTTTCTCCGCTTTTCTTTTTTTCTTCTTCTGCATTACTTTTTGGTTTTGTTTTTTTGTTAGCAACCATATTTTTACCATGTTGCAAGTCGCACTACAACAACATACATTGCAACACGAGTATCTTGCAATTACACAGAAAAAATCTCAACTTTTTTCGTTGTGTTTTCTTTTTTTTGCTGCAAATGAAGCGTTTCATGTTAAACTTTCAAATAAAATCGCACTCAAAAAGTCTTTTTCTGCTGACTAACTCTTTGACTGACTGACTGACTGGCTGACTGGCTAACGTTCTATAAAAAATAGAACTTCACTTCAGATTTGTCTAAAAACGTTGAAGAAAATAAGCAAAAAGATGATGAGTTTTCTTATTGATCAAATATTTATGACTTCAACATGAATTTACAATTTTTTTTTAGTTCGTTTTGTTGCTTTCGTTTCCTTCTCGTTAAAGCAGTAAAGCAGTCAAAACGAGGCAGAAATGAAAAAATCTTTTCAATCATGGCAAAAATTTAACTACTGGCTGCTATCAATTTTTTTTTTTTTTTGTGTTTATTTAGTGGGACTGGGACCACCAAAAGAGTAACGATGAATAGAAAAAAGTTTTTTTTTTTAGAAATTTTTGGCTAGAAATTTCCAAAATTATTGTCAGTGGGATTATGTATATTAAGAAGAGGAATTTATCGTACATATTATTTATTAAATAAAATGGCTGGAATGACGGATGGATGGTATGAGTGAGAATTTTTTCTTTGAATTAGTGAATGGCTAATATTTGTTGAAGCCATTTAGGTTAGGTTTAGATTGGGTTTCAAGGGTTAATGTTAATGACTGGACCGCCTTGGCATTCAAGACGACCAGAGTATCCACAATTAAGGATAAATTTACAACCCAGCAGATGTATTCATAAAAGTCCTATAATTAAACCAAGTTTTCTTATCAGAACCTTTTCAACCCGATCTTCGTTGGCCTCTGCCTTACGGGTAAATCTCGCATAAGTTACTTTCGGTAGGTAGATCCGATTTTAGATCCTTAACTGGCTACTTTGTGCATACTCAGCCGCAATGCCTAATGTTCCACTTGAACAAAATAGTTCGTTTATTGTAATGCCCTCGCTACAATATTGCCATAATCGTTCCTCCATTTCAGTTGTGGAACACAAAACTCCGAATAGTGTTTGAATTAGAGGTATTTGTATAGATAGGCTTTGAATAGTAATATTTTGCTGGCATCATCTAAATAAAGTTCCCGTCTATAGCTTTGGCCTCCTACTATTGCAGTTATTTTCACTCTCTGTTCAGGTAGATCCAATACAATTTTGATTTCCTCCTACATAGCTGAACTGCTAGTTCAGTTCATCAGTCCCATTATCCTTGAATTGAATTTTGAAAATTTGTAGATCAGTTAACAGATTATTTAAAGTATAATAAAGATTTGAAGAATATAATTTCTTTAAAATGCAACAACAACAGCAATAATAACAATGACAATTAAAAATCTGGTCTTATTTACATCCAATTAAATCTTAATAGAGCCTTAACGTACAGCCTGCGGCCTGTTTTTCTCTTTCATTTTACGCTCTCAATCTCTTTTTTTTTATGAATAATGTTGTCTAATTGTTGTTATTGTTGTTATTATTTAATGTTTAATGTTACCAGAAAATAGAAAAAAAAGAAACAAGAAACATTGTACCATACTAGGTGCTCCTTGTGTTGTTATTGTTGCTGTCATTGTTTTTGTTCTTGTAGACAAAAGAGAAGAAGGATAGAAAAAAAACTATATGAAGTGAAATGATAACACTTAATCCTCTTTCTCCTTCAAGCATAAAATCGTTTTGTATATTTATTACTGGCCTCTATTTACAAGAGTGCACTTTTCTGTTGTTTTTTGTAGTTGTTGTTGTTGATATCCTACTACTATAATACAGCTGGTTGTTGGTAAAAAGTCAAAAGAATTGCCAAGTTTCTAAGCTAAGAAACATCTTCTTGACATTAGTGAGTGGTATAGGAAGGAGGAGTACATACGTATGTATGTATGTATGTATGTACTATATTCATTCATGTATGTATTCTTTGTTTTTCAACTGAATGTGTTCGTCGAGGTATTTAGAATATAATACTCGTTGTTTACAGCAGGAAAATAAAGAAAAATGTTGAAAAAATACAAACAAAATGTCGGATTTTCTGAAAACTATTCAAAACAACACTTACAAGGAAAATGCCAATTTGTTTAGGAAGCAGAGCGTTTTCGAAAAAGACACAAAAAAGAAAGCCAACAACATAATATTGCCGTGAGTTCTTCTGTACACATACAGCAATTCACATTTTCTTTATTTCTCCTTTTTTTTTTAAGAAAATATTTAAAAAAAATTTTTTTTTAATTGCCTTTAACAGCCCGTGTTTAAGTCCTGTTCTTCTTTTTGAATATTTGCGGTAGAATAAATTTCTATTTTTTTTTTCTTCTGCCTTCAAATAATTTCCTCGCTACGCTACAAGTATTTGCGATAATCATACATATAATGGTTGCAGACAAACAATAGCTACAGGATTTGGATTATCTTTTATACTTAATTATCTTGTCAAGTATTTAAGTTTAATATAGTTGTTCTCTGTCATACAATAGGAAAATCTTTCCTTTCCATTGTACTGATACAAGGGAAAATATGCCATCAAACCTTTTACAAAAAAAAAAAATATCAAATTTTCTTGCCATTTGACAAGGCGCCATTCAAAAAATACAACACCAATCTCTTGCTTACGATGTAGAAATTTCGCTTGCAGTGGTTTTGTATTAAAACAGACTTAAAACTAGGTTTCAGTGTTTCCTTCTCAGACCTGAAAGATATCTACAAATAGAAATTCCAAAAATAAAAGAGAATTCAAAAATTTAATCCCAGTTTATTTTGAGTTGTTAATAGGATGATCATGATGGGCTTAAACTTTGTTTATATTGCTTAAGATAAACTCTGAATTCTAATGGTTTTCAAGAGCATAAAGCATCTGTTCTTTTCTAATATATTTTTTTTTTGTTCTCTTCTAAAAACCTATAAAATTTCGCTAGAGATCACAATCGTTACATATTGTTAGTATTCTGTAGAACATCGTTATTTGCGTTGAGTACTTTGATACAAGATTTTTGGGATAATTAAATTGCATCAAGAGTTGACTTTCGAAAGCTAAATTTGTTGCCTCTTGCCTCGAGAGGGAAAGTAGGCTTTAATTCTCGTTTTGATTTATTATTTACTCCGCTTTAGGGTCATTATTCCATTCATTGAAAAAGAGCACGGAAAGATTGAAGAACATATTTGGCTTTGGGTTTAATGCAACCTTTAGAGCATAGCTGGTCTTTGTTTTCGTTAATTAAAAAACAAAAAATTGAGATCACTTTTCTTGCATTCATTGCGTGTTTCTATTCTTAATATACGAGGGTAGGTCAATAAGTTAAATTAAACACAAGTTCTGATTTTATAAAAGAGTAACCTTTGAACTGAGAAGATAGTCGGCAACCCTGACTAAAAAGTTTTAATAGCTAATTAAGTATGAATTCTTTAAACTCATTATTCAACTTTTCTTTAAATTATTTTATACTTTACTTTCATTCCATAACTTTAAATATCACGGGCTTGTTGGTATATTATATTCGTGTGGTATATTATCATTTTATATATGACTTCCCATAGATAATATGCCAGCTTCATGATATTGTTGCTTGACGCTCTGATTGATGCACTTTTATAAACCTTTTCTAGTCTGGATAGAAAGTCAGGCCTGGCCTGACGCTTTCGACATGTTATCTAGTTATTTTCTGTTTACCTTTCATTTTTTCTTTTTATTTTATTACCGATAAATTTAAATACAATTGGTTTAAAAAAGCTTCCAAATTTTTAGAAACACCAGAGGAAAACTTATTTATTTTAAGGTTCAACTGTCCGTGATGAGGATTTAAAGGATTCAGTTTTTTCATTTGCTGCGATTACTTTGCAGGCAGTTTTATTGAAAAAGAAAATCTTTATCGTGCAACTGAAAACGCTGAAGAATTCCTATAAGGTCGGAAAGAAATATTTTTACTTGCCTTTAATAAGGCGTTTATTTTTAGCCTCCTAGAAAGTTTAGCTTCTTTCCTTTAAGCATAAATGAATTTTTCTGATTGTACATACATGCATACATACATTACGTATGTATATGCATGAATGGAAACTGTTAAATCTGCTGTTATATAGTATTTTCCCCCCTAGGATATAAAGTGTAAAATTGTTTGGTCGTCTGTTGAATTTTTAAATACGATGATACCTTAATTAGATTTATTATGGAGGAAAAAAAAGAGGAGAAAACCCAAAAAAATAAAAAACAAAACTAGGACGGAAAGATATAGACAGTCGTCATTCGGTATGTACAACAATATTGTATGGATTTATTTGTTTGTTTGTACATTCGTTGTTGATTTGTTGTTTGTTTGTTGGCTGAATTGTTCCGGGGATAATGTATTTAACGTATGTATGTATAGCAAGTATGCAAGCAAATAAGCAGCAGCAGTTTGTTTGTGTCTTTGGTATCCATAGCGCAAATCTAAACATTAAACAATGGCTTGATTTGATGTTTGATATGCAGAAGAGTACTTCATTAAAAAAGATTTGAAGATGAGAATGTTTTCCTGCTTGAAAACGTCATTAAGAAAATGACAATCTTGAAAATCATTTGCTACTTGCTGCTTCAATTTCTTTTTCGTTCCTTTCGTTTCGTTGTGATTTTTTTTCGTTTTTTTTTCCTCTCTGGTTTTATTTTGTATGGTGTTTCACAAACAAGCGTACAAATATTAACCAACAAAAGGGTAATGAAAGCAACAACAACAACAACAACAACTGCAAAAAATAATAAAGGAAACAAAAAAAAAGAAGAAGATATAAAAGTCCCAAAAAGATATCACAACGCAAACACAATTCTTTGTTTTAAGAAAATTTTCGACTGGCGCCACTTGAAGATCAGACACGAAAGCGCATTGCTAAAGCTCAAAGCTGAAATTTTCGACATTTAAAAAGAAGCCGAAGCCAAAGCCGCGAAACTTTAACATCACTACAGACATACATACGGACGTACATATATACAAACATGCACTCACACATATAAATGTTACTCTTTAAAGAATTTTTTCCAAATGCAACGAATTTTAAATACCCTGCCTAGTCTAAATAAATCGAATTGTTGTTATTTCGCTGAATTTAGTGTGAGTACGAGTTTTAAGCTGTTGTTACAAGTTTAGTATTCAATTGAAATTTTTTGAATGAAGAATTTCGGAATTTCTCTTTGGGATTTCGCATGCCCAGATCGTTGTAGAATATAATTGACACGAAAAACATCTAATTTTAGTGTATATCACGCCAGATCATCGATATCTAGAGCGGGAAGTTTCTCCGTTCCGTGACAGAGCTGTACCTGAGACGAACTGTGTTGGTTGACGAAAGTCAATGTCTTTACAAAAACGTAATAGAAAATGGAAAATCAAACGCTTACAGCAGGACCAGCTAGACCTTTTAAGCCTAAGTTGTTCTCAATACGCTTACGAAGATGAAATAGGAGAGTAATACACTATTGGACTTTATCCAAAAGATCCTGACAATTACCTTTTGGAGCACATTTCTTCAACCATCGAAAAATTAAATATTACGAAATGAATTTATGGGTGAAATCAACATGTTTAGGAATATAACCTAATAAATAAATAAATAACCCTGCTTTCATAAGCTTCCCTCTGCCTCTTTAGGAGTAATTGAGATAAGCAATGGTTGAATACCTAAGAGGGTGACTTCACTCAAAAAAAAGGTAGAAAACCGGAAAGAAAACAGTTGTGCTTATTAGCTTCAAGGCCTTTCTTGCTCTCGAACCACTTTGAATATATAACGAACCCCCAAAGTCTTCTGATTGAAAACAGGTCTTTTGTCTAGGTATCAGTATCACTTCGGTATCATTCGAAAACGATGAACTAATAGTAATGACACACTCATCCGTTCCTGCACCCTGACTTTATCCAGAACTTATTTGTTTCAAGTCATCAAAGTAATGTTTTTACAAACGGCTCCATGATTGGCAACTGCCTGTGCTTTCAATGTAGCATTTCTGCAACACGATGCCAATAACAACAGTAACAACAACTGCAACAACAATATTATAAAATAAATAAATACTAAATACAATAATAAACAACAACAACAACAACAAAAAGATGCAAAAGAAAAAAGAAGAAGAAGAAAAAAATATAACCGGAATAAATAAAATAAAGCAAAATCAATGAAAACAAATGAACTCCTAAATGCAAAAGGACATGAGCAATAACACGACGTAAGGATTTAAACAGAGTATAGGACAACAACAACAACAGCAACAACAATAATAACAACTACAACACAAGCAGAAAAGGAAAAGAGATCTACAAAAACAAAAACAAGAAAGAAGAGGAACGTTTTTGATCAGTGCCGCCGCCGTAACAGAAACGCGCACAGTCGCACATTTGTAGCCGCTACCTAAGGCGCCACTTGGACAATTTGATTGTCGTCAGTTACTTGTAAATGTGGCAGTACAAATGAATTGTACTCTGGCTGCCTGGCTATTTGCTTGCTTGCCTTGTTCAGATGGATATTGATAGAGACCCAGAGACTAGAGACTGACTGAATGAGTGAATGAATGAGGCTTTATTTAGCTCCTTGCCAAGCTTAAAGTTAAAGATTCATACTGGTTTATGGGATTATTTCTAGTCGCAGTTGCATTTAAAATTGCCCATGAAAAATTGTGATGCGTATTGAACTGGAGTTTTTAATCTATTCGCTTTGAATTTTGATAAATTGCTGTAGAAAGAGTGTAAAATTACACTAAACATGTTGATTACAGGCGAGATTAACCGGTGGTCGTGGCTGTGGTGGCGTTGGTAGGTAAGTTGTAGTGTTGGTGGCACCAGTACAACTACAGGAAATTATTATGGTCATTTTAAAATTAAACGATTAAATCTGTGAACTAAATGGGATTAAATTATTTAAGAACGCTGTTGCTGTTGCTGTTACTGTTGTCCTATAGTAGACTTAAACATTCTTCTGTAAAATAATTTAAACGTTTCTGCAACATTTGTATTAACTGTAATGTAAAACGATCGCTATGGTATGTGCTACAAAGTAAATAAATAAAAGAAATCGTTTTTCACAAATGACGCATGGTCCTTGCGAACTAAAAACTTCTTTGAAACGGAGGCTGCAGTTGCAGGAAAAGATCCGAATAAATACAAAAACAAAATTCCCTCAAACAGTACACTTTATGCTCTTTTATTGTTTTTCTGCCAGATTAACACTGTTCATGTGGGTTCTATTCAAAAGTTCCGGGAACAGTTCCATCGGCCCCTAATTAGACGTACTAAATATGTCTGAATGCCCCACAGCTCGCTTGTTGTCCAGTTCGACCAAAATATTTTATGTATTTCCTTAGTTTCCTCCCAAATAGCACTGTATGCTAGGCTCTTTCGCAAAGTCTTCAAATCAAATTTATAGTTTTATTCGATATTCAATTGCTTTTGATTACTGTCCAAATTATTACTCTGACAACTGTGACGAAAGTTCTGTCTCAGAGAACGAAATAGATATTTTTGAGGCTTTTAAATTCTAACAATTGCTTAATAATATTATGTAAAGCATTTAAACGAGTAGCACACGAACCATTTAAAGAAATAGAGAGATATGTGTGAGACAGTCTTAGGCTTCGCTTGTGCTCCACAAATTAGTACCTGCCTTCAGGTCGGCTCTTTATACTTCAATCGGCTCTTTACCCATTCACGGAATCAATTCCCTTTTGGAATGGCGATATCTAAGCCTTAGTAGCCTAGATATTCTATAATATACCCTATTTCGCTGTAACATATTCACATTTTTTCCGATTCCTTGGACGACCAGCCTAGAGGAGTACCACAAGGAGGTTTTACAGCTCCATCCGTCTGATACATGCACTTCGCCGTACCCATTCTTTCCTGCACATCTGCGATCCCATTTAAATCAATGTTAAACTTCCCAGCATTGATTTACTAGATTCTAGTCGTCCAGTTGGTGTCTTTAGAGCAGCAAGTGGTGGGGTCTTTTCACTGATCAGTTAACTTGCTTAATTCAGATACTTCAGTTACTTTAATGATTTTTCCTTTCATAATGTGATTTACAATGTTTTCTACTACCATGGGAGTTATGCACAATAGTTCTTAAGCAGATTCAATTCTTGTCCTTCCTAAAGGTACATTTGTATGTCCAATCCACTTGTGTTTTTTTTTGTTCATCGTTGAAGACATCTGTGTTTTCTTTAGAACTTCGCTGAGGCCTCAAATTTTACAACCACACGAAAAATAGTATTCATGGTACATATCCTGAGTCTCTGGATGTACTCAATCCTCATCAGGAAAGGAGAAATTTTATTGCGAGGTTGATAGTTTAAAAAATGGATAAGAGAAGTAGGATTAGTTTCTCTCAACCTAATGGATTTTACTTACCACACACTTAATCATTTAAATTGATGGGTGACAAGTTGCCAACAGTCAAGAAATTATCGTTAACAAAGCTAATGTGTTAAATAAAACTAAAAAGAAAATAAAGAAAAACACAAGAGAGTAAGTGTTGCAGCCAGGATGCAATATATGGTCACAAGGCCAACCGGCGTATAGACAGGATGGAACCAAACAGCGTCTATGACACATGATCGGAAGGAAGAGTGTGTTTGAAATTGTTACTTTCCGCTGGCTGATGGCAACGAGATGATTTTGCAATGGCAATGACAACAATTTCTCTTGTCAAAATATTTATGGTCATTACTTGTGTTGTTGTTGTCTATGTAGACAGACACCCACCAGCAAACGCTATAAATTTTGTTGTGGCAATTTAAAGTTGGCAAATTTTTAAAGTGGACCAGTGATAATGACTGCTTGCACCCTTATTTCTAAAGGCTAGAGAGAGAGGAAATTTTTTAAGGGATCTATTGAAACTTAATTGCTAACGACGATGAGCAATAAAATTTATGACTTACAAATAATACACAGGACAGAAGAGGGTATGCGTTTTCTTTTTTTTTTTAGGGGAGAGAAAGGGAAATTCTCTGTTTCGATTTCTTTTTTTTTTGTGATAGCAAAATAAATTTCCGCTCCAAACTCTAAATCAATTCAATTTATTTTATTTGATATTCGTACATGCGAAATATTTCTTTAGAACAGAATAGAATAGAATTCAATATGCTTAAGTGCTTGAAAGAGCATAAGAGAAAAGGGTGGGCTTGAATGATGCTTAAAAGGAGGTCCGTCCTGATAATGATAATGATGAAGTGATTTTTCGTTATAGAAAACGAAAACGATTTTTTCTTTCTATTCTGTTCTGTTGAAATCTATTTAATTGCAGTTGAGAGGGTGTAATTTCAAACTAAACTATTCAATCAATTGTTGCATTCAACCGAAGAAAAAATAAAATAAACGCGTAAAAATAAAATATTTAATTACACTTTATGGAAACCGTTTTCAACGTTTCCAAAACAAAATAGAAAAAAGAAAAGAAAACGTTTGATCTTATAAAGAGGAGATCCCTTATGGTGGTAACAGATAGTCTATTATTATGTGTAATGATAGGTAGCGCTCCTGGCAAATTCTATGCCATACACACGCTATTGTCTTTCTTGAATTCTAATTTCCTAATATATTGTTAATGTCTAAATGGGCTGGAGTTCAATTGCAATTGAATTGAAAAGCCATTGCACTACTGCTGTGGTAAGTGCAGCAGTCACCGTTATGAAAACTGAGTGCGAACTCTTAAGATTCCTTCCTCTTCTTCAATTGGAGAAATGCCAAAATGTCAATCATAATTTAATTGAATTAAAACTGAAGAAAAATCCCAGCAACAAAAGCATTATGAATTTAAGTTTTGAATAAGAAAAACAAAGAAAAAGTTCCTCAGAATAAGATGGAGATGATGAAGGAGGAGAATGAATGTGTACAAATTAAAAGAATGCATAACTAATTAAAATAAAAATATTAAATTTTTTTATTAACACATAGATAATTTCACTCCGACAATGTCTGTGTTTCAACACATGAAACGCTTGAATAGTTAGAAAATAAACGCAATCAGCCAGCGTCAAATTCCATGCACCAGTTGCATCCTGTCTGTCCCTACACAAACGTATCGAGAGTCAAGTCGGCCAGACCCTCTCAAATCTATGCGAAATATACGAAAAAAAAATATACAATTTTCTTCTTCTTCTACATTTTGCCCGAGAATTTTAAAATAGTTTTCAGTAGAAAACAGTGAAAAAAAAAATGCAGTGACATAATGCGTACGTGCCAGAGACACAAGAGTTTTTTTTTCATTCTCATTGGCTTTCCAAAAGAAATTGGCGTTGACAGGCGAGTATGTGTATAAGAATTAATATTTTGAAGCTTTTTTTTAATTTTTTAAATGTTTCATATTATAATGGGTGTACATACATATGCTAAGTGTGTCTACTTTTATAACGCACGCTTGTGTGTGTATCAGTTTAAGTTTTTTTTGAGTTCTACAGTGGAATTCTTTGTTTTATTATGAGTTTTACGCCTGGCGCTTATATTTCACTATCTTTAGCGGCATATCTCCTTAAATCTGGCAATCTAGGCTTTATATTAAGCGGCCAAACGGGTCACATCAAAGTGTGGATTTCTTTTTGAAAGATGGAACACAGCAAAGATCGGTTTGTTAGCAGCTTTATAACTTTTATCGTTAGGAGGTAGAAAAAAAATGTCTCACTTGACTAAACAGTTTTTACAATTCTTGTTCCCATAAAAAATTTAGATGGTATGATGGTTGCCACGATAACTATTTTATCAGTAAGAATACTGACATAATTTCCTGGTCAATTTAAGTCATCGACCAAAAATGCAAGTTATTGCTCTAAATTGCAAATTATCGACCCAAAAATTGCAAATCATCAATCAAACACATGACAAAAAATGTATATACAAACCGACCGATTTATATAGAGCGTCCCCTATATCTTCGGTCACATGTAAAGCTCGACCTTAAGGGAAACTGTTTCGGAATCCTTGATTTCTATCCAGCCAATTAGGTCCACTTCCCCACGACCGATTTATATATGCAGAGCACTTTTGTTTGTTTATTTGGCAAAAAATTAACTTCGTCACCTATATCCCCGGTCCCAAGGGTTATTCTACTGTAAGAAAAACTGTTTTGGAATCTTTGATATCATGCCTATTTAGCCTACTAAGTCTAGAAAAACTTCTTTTTACGTTTTATCAAAATTTAAACGATTTATGGAGGTCATATTTAGCAAAAATACTTGATTTTTTTCTTCTCAAATAATGCACTCTAGTGCTATATTTTTTACCACCAGTGCTGTTATAAAATGTGTGATGAGAGCTTGAAACAACATTCCCGCGAACGCGAATTTGCTGTAGATGATGATGATGCTGATGCTGATGACAAAGCGATGACAGATTTCTACGAATTTGTATTTGTGTTAAAAGCCGCGGCGCTACTGTTCTCCATCATGCATTACACGACCGATGACGCTTTTAAGATGGTTTTGATATGATTTTTCTGGCAGCTACCAACGAAGCCAATAAGTAAAACATGGCTCTTTAACAAAAGCTGAGATTTTATTTCTGTGTCTTCTTCTAGTTTGCTGGGATTTCTTTTTATTTTTCTTAAAGTCTGTTTTGTACGTCTGTCTGTCTGTCTGTCTGTTAGCGTCTCTGTCGGATTTTGGAACCAAATCATCCCTAAACTTTCTTCGAAAGCCTTTTAAATGAAATAAACGATTTGAGCTAAGCTGAGCACATTGTTTTTAATTGAAACGTAAAAAGATTCTTTGAAATTCATAAGATGTTTACTTTGGCGTTCTGGAAAAAAAAAGAAAAAAAGGAAAAACCAAAAACAAAAACAACCAAGGCAAGACAAAAACAAACATACATTTGCATCATCATCATCATCTGGCATAGAACAAAGAATGAGGCGCCTGTTTCGTTTAGATCTTTAGATTTGTGCAAATTTTGCATTAGAAACATGATAAAGAAAGGAAAAAAACGTAGCGAAGAAAATAGGAAAAGAGAGTAACATTGTGGAAGTACTAATCGATAGGAATTGGTTCTTATAACAGTACACCAAAGGAAAGAGTTTAGGGGACTAAATGAAATGAAAAATAGTCGATTGAACTACTGAACGACAGCTCAGGTGGAGTTGGACAATGTAATTTGAACTGGCGTGGTATAAATCGGACATTGAAAACATATCTGACAGCTGTGCTGGAGACTCTGTGGATGTAAGACCTTTGCACTATGGTAATGCGAAGAGATTTGGAGACAAGTCGTATCAGGCAGAATCGCATTTTATCTGACTGACACTCCTGCTAATCTATCCTCTAGATAGAACTAGTAGACTGTAATAAAAGTGAAGTGAAACAACTTGAGATTACGAACTATTTTTTAAAAAGACACCATTTTGTGGTAAACGGATGGGCCGAGGGCAGATTTGGGATCAGGAGTACTTGTGTTTCGACCCAAAGTAATATATTCGGAACTCACGAAGAAATTCAGTGGTACCTGCCAAGCAACAGGTTTGTCTAACTTAACTTGGCCAGATAATAAAAAGGGTGGGACATAGTAATGCTATCAAACAATCACGCAGTCGTTCAAGTTATATACTCATAAAACTTTAAATCGAAAATATGAATCAGATAGGCTGGGGAAATAGGGTTATTAGAATACATACTTAAAACCTGACCTACATACGTATCAAGTGCTAGTTAGATTGAGAGTATTGAGAGCATATAATTTTATCCGGAAACAATATCTAAAGTTTGCATAAATCAAAGAAATTCATTAAAACTGTTTGTAATAATCAGTTTGTCTTTAATTTATAATATTATTCTAATTGATTATTAAGATATTTTGTCTGAAGCTCTTTAATAATTAAACTTTTTTTATATTTAAACTTATCTTTCAGAGATCCTTTCAACAATCGATAATAGCGGCGGCGACATCGTTTAAAGCATCTTTTGCAAAAAGAAGTAAAGAAAACGCTTGCAAGTGCTCTTTCAATATCCTGGAAAATAGAACACAAAACGAGTAAAAGATACAACAAACGAATTACAAGTGAGTACTCATGCATTTCATTATATCTTCCCCTACTCCTCCTACTGCTTTTCTCCCTTAAACTTTCAAATGCCAATGAATGACAAAATAAATGATGGCAGCAGCTATAGCAAGAAAACTTACGCTAAAGGTGTGAGCATTTTAAGGATTTAACAACGAAAAGTGTTGAATTTTTGTTGTTTTTGTTGTTGTTTTCAATATGACAACCGGCGGTTTATTACGGTCTCTGATCAAAGAAGATTTTCTCAAAAGCCACATTTTAATTTATGAAATTATTCTCTTTCTTTTTTTTTTCCTCTTTTACATTAAAGGCAAATGGTTGGTTGGCGACTCAAAGTGATGGAATAAAATAGGTGATGGGTGGTTGGTAGATAGAATAGCATTATTGATGAGATTTTGAAAAGTAAAGGGTAAAATTGTTGTAAGGAATTGAATTATTAAATTTAATTAGCAATTATTTCAAAAGGATTTTTGATTTTTATCACTTTGGCTAAAGGATTTCGTTAGTAATTTCCTAGCATCGTTCCACTGGTGATGTTAATAAAAGTGTTTTGAAATCTTTTAAACAGTTTTCCCTTTGCAACCGGGCCTCAGTTCCGTTGCTAGCTTGTAGCCGAAGATTTGTATTTGGTTGCCAGTTGCCGTTTGTCAATGCTACTGAACTTCAGTTGTCGTTCATAATCTAATCGTTGAGCTTTTCTTATTAAAAACGTATTCATTTTCACATTGAATATGAAGTTTATCTCCTTGCTGCTTTCTTTCGACGTTTTCATGGTTTTTTTGTACAATGTTGTAGCTTTCAAATGTTTGACCATAGTTTCAAAGCTGTTTTAAATATTCTTGGCAACACTTGAATAAAATTATTATTGACCACTTGGAAAGTTATGCCATTATAACTGAAATGCTACCTGTCTTCTTTAATTTTTTATTGTGATGGGTGCGACTTTTATGTCATTTTGTAGCTTGTCGTTGCTAATACTATTTTTGGAAGCAAAATATTGTGATAGCCGCTCTAAGCACTTGCATTCATGTCTACGGCATTTCCTTCTTCTGACACAGGATTTGTTATATTTTTCTAACAGACTGAGCCATTTCTTTAGTTTTAATTTATTACGAGCGTCACGTCGCCGTCAATGTTTCCGCCATAATTTATATTCAATAAGCTCCCTCTTCCAGGAAGAGCTACTGTACTGATTTCTGGGGCATTGTTATCTTGGGATCAAGGAGAGGCAATCTCCATTATGGTCCAGGTGCAGCCATTTTAAGACAGAGCACGTTCTAAGCATGAAAATTTGGATAAGTTTTTTGAACTAGGCTTTGCGCTCTGTGGGCACCATTTGCAGCAAATTCCGCACCGTTAGCTGTAGTAATTAAAATTTATGACAAATTATTCAAAATTGATGTCATTTATAGTTTTTCACCATAAAAACCTGTTAATTCCTTTGCATAAGTTATCCTTTTATACTTTTGATATTGTCTGATCGCCACTAAAGCATAGAATATGAAGAAATACTTTCATTTAACACCAGTATTTCTACCGCAGAGGCTATAATAACGACGAAGAGGAGGAGATCATAGAACGTCTTCTCTGTCACAGTCTGGCTCTTGGGAACCCCTGACGATGAATTTTTGGGCATCCAAAATTTGTTGATCGGTGGAATGACGTGAAACTATGTAATTACAGTAGATTGAGAGAAGTTAATAGGGAAAAAAGAAATAAACCCCAAAGATCTTTTATACTTTAGTTAGGTTAGGGAGGGTGGCGCTTCATCACGTTACCTGTTCTATTGGTCCTTTGTGACCCTTCAGATATGCAAAGAAAGGAAAGAAGAAAGGGAAAAAATCAAATAGGAAAGAAAGAGGGAAAGGTAAAAACTAAAATCAGCCATTTAAAGACACCCGTAGATAAAAAACTTCTGCCTCTAAAGATATTCCTCTAGCCACCCAATCTCGTTAATGAACTCTATTAAATTCTCAAGTCTGCAGTGTCTCTAATATGCCAGACAGGGATAATGACATAAAATATGGTCCATTGTTTCCTGTACTCCTTAACCTAGCCGCCGACCAAGGTACCCACCATAGTTCAATATGATAATCTGGCATAAGACCGTTTAGCGGCCTTTTACATGTTTTGTAAATTCTATTATTGTGTTGCCTACTTCAAGTTTCTTAACAAAATGGTGTTCTTTATAATTTTCTGTTTTTTATTGTATTTCTGTATAATATCTACTATGTGTATAGTGTATTAAAGAAAACATTACGACATAAATTGCTTTGACATATTTAAATATTTTACATGATTTTCTCACCCTCTTCCCCCTCTCCATCCCTTGTTTTCCTCCTACAGCCTTCTCAATGAAGCTTATCATTCATCATTCTTTTCATTTCTATTACGATTTACTTTTTTTTTATTATTTATTCCGGCAATTGTTTTTAAATGGCAGGGAATCTTATCAACTACAAGTACTTTTCATATGAGAACAATATTTTGATTTTCTTTCATACGATGGTGCAATGTATGCATGTATGTACATATGAGAAGAACTAGTGTGTATGTCTTGTCCATTTTTATTCATACGGGGAGCGGGTAGGATATTGTGTATTTCATCTGAAATTATAAGGCTTAATAAACTTAATTGAACATTCATTCAAAAGAAAAAAAGTGAATAAAAAGATCCAACAAGTTGGTGGTCTCTACACAATCTTTAACCAGTTCCAGTTTCTTTTTTTTTCTGAATTGCTGTGTTTTTTTTTTGGGTTTTTTTTTTGTATTCAAATGTCTCATCTTTTTAAGTGAGCCATTGTATGCCGTTCGTTTCCTTTCATTCCAGATTCCAACCATTTTTACCACCATCATAGTGGGTGAATGAGTTGATAGTGAGTGAGTGAGTGAGTGGTACGCGCGTTTTATACGTCCATCAGCAAATTAAGTTCAATTATTTTAATGTCATAACATCATAAATTGCTGCCAGAGTAGAGTGTATATAAAATACAATAACAGCCATTGCTTAGAGAAACTGTCTGTCTGTCTGTCTGTCTGACCGTCTGTCTGTCCCATAAAATACATCAAACAGCTTTACAACTATAACAAGTACCACATGGCGCAAAAGAAAAAAAAACCGAAAAAAAAGTACGCAAGAGGGACAAAACACAACTTTGAAGCAATCATAACGACGAAAACCCATAAGTGATCGTGATTTAACTGGTGAGAGTCTTAAATAAAATAAAATATTACTTCGGGTACTTAAAGCACGAACATAAAATTATTGTGATTATTTTTTTTTTATTGCCCCCTCATACAACATAGTAGTGGATGTAGTGGATAGAGGAGTATTAGTGGATCATGAGAAGAAATATAATTTATATTGTGGTACTTTTTTTCCTCCTTTTTTCTTCTTTTTTTTGTTGTTTTTTTTTTGGTACACAATACATACTTTTTAAGAAGAATAAAACATCAACAACAAAGAGTATGTAATTACATGTACTTTATGTGTATGTTTGTAGCGGATTTTCGTCACAATTAATCTATTTAAAATGTCCATGTTTTTGTAGTGCCCACCCAGTCCGAAACTTTCACTTGTGACCACTACACTCCAATCTGTTTGCATGGCGACTTTTAATGGTGTCTGCTGTTAGGGTCGCGTGTTAAATTCATGTCTTAATTCACAGAAATTATTTTGATTTACTTTAAATTATTTTTTTTTTAAGAAAATCACGAAAAAAGAACCCAAAAAAATATCATTTTACTCGTGACAAAAAACAAAAATTTAAAAAGGAAACGTCAGTTCTAATATTTGATTATTTTTTCCGGAAAGATGTTTTTAAAAATAAAGTTATTAAAAGCATTTCTTCTTAGAAAATTTAAGAGAATTTTCAATTTTCATTAAAAGAAGCTCGTGTCAAAGAGTACTATTTTAGGATGATGAGTGATGATTCCTATACAAAGATTCTATTTAAGGTTTCAAAAAGCATTATTTATAGTCGGAAACTACTATTAAAATTCGCCCGATTGAATTTTATTTTAAATTCCAATTGATAAAGGAGGACCTTTAAAGCACTATTAACCATTTAAGGATTAAGGCGTTGGTAACAGCTAACTGAATTAAAATTTTAAAATTCTGTGTGGAGCATTTTATTTTTCCCATAGCCTTTAGTAGGACCTATTACCATTTGTAATACGATTAAATTAAATGTTAGAGTTAGCACACAGCTATCCATCCATTGTGATAAAATGTGAAACGATGCCGCAGAACTAACTGGCAAGATAAATAATTCAACTGCCTTAAGGATCAGCATCAGAGCTTAACATTTAAAGAAAGGCTCCCCTATAATCAAGTTGAAAACCTCGTATTATTTAGTCCCATTAAACTAGTAAGACTAAAACCTTTACAGAAGGCATTTGCATCTAAGCGAAGTCTATCAATTACTTTATGATCCGTGAAAATACATATGACAGAGAATGACAGAGATGCCCCCACTTATCTAATTGAAATCGTTGATTGGTATGCGTTTTATCCAATTTCGGCCATTCTTCCTCTCTCTACGATTTGGTAAAAGGTAGGCCCGATATGGAGTCCATCTTAGAAACCTAATAACAGTTAAAACAGCGCACCGACCACTGGATGCTTCCGCTGGAGACTGTGGATACCTTATAATGATTTCTGCAGGAACTGTAACGACGAGATAGAAGAGAAGACTGACAGACAGTTTGAATAAAATTCAGATCTTCATAAAATTCTCGGTATAACTTTAAGCATTGGACGACATAGGTAATATCGGCATTAAAAAGCAAGTCGTGTGGTCTAGTGGGTAGTGTGTTGGCTTATTAGACATAAGGCCCGGGTTCGAATCCCAGGTCAGAGGTCAAAACGAAAAATATTTCTTCGGCGACTTCCTCTCAGCAGATTTCTGGCAAAGACTCTGAGAGTAAAAATTGCCATCAAAAGCTTCTCAAAAATCTGTCGTTCGGAGTCGACTTTAAACTGTAGGTCCCGCCACTCATGTATAAAATTAACGCACACAAAATAAGTGGTGTGAGAAGCTAGGTCGTAATCCTGACTGAAGGGTTGTAATGGCCAATTATGTATGTATGTAAAAAGCAATCTGATAGGACCCAAGTAAGCTTACCCTTACCTAACCTTTTCTTAATGATATTTTTTTTTGAAATTAAAAATCTTTTGTGATAAAAACAAATTTAGCTTAGTTGTAGGGTAAATTTTCTTACACTATTAATCTCCTATAAACAAAATAGACCACTGAAATGGATTTATTTTTCAGCCTGTCTTCTCAAACTTAATCTGCCTGCACCCACACACACAATTTTTTTGTGCATTTATTTTAACAAAAAAAAAACCAAAAAAACTAAAGGAAAAATTGCAACAAGTTTTTTTTTCTTATTTTTATTTGATTAATAAAAAAGTACCTTTTTTTATTCCATACAAAAGGGGCTGCTTTTAGTCTGTCCCCTGTCATTCTGCGGACCGTTTTTAAGTAGGCGTTTTAACGTTTTTTCTTTCTTTCTTTTTTTCTGTGCACCAATGCAGAAAGTGTTTATTAGTCGCAGTTTGTTAGCCAATGTCTTGCGACCATTAATTTCATAAAAAATGGTTTACAACAGCAACTCAGCAACAACAATAACCAAAAAAAAGAAAAAAACAAAATTGTCTGTCATAATTGTTTTTAATAATGGTGGAGTGTTGTGTGGCAAATAGTTGGAGCGCAACAACATTGTGTTGCAAGAATAATCGTTTCGCAAAATATTGTTTTGAAAACGTTTCATAACATTATGAAACCTAAAATCCATTAATGATTTCTGAAGAAAAAATTATCATAATGAGGTAAATAATTTGAAATTAAAATAATTTAAATACATTTACATTCGAATTATATATTAAAATTGTACCTTTTTCCTATTTTTAGTACTTTTGTTCATGCAAAATTTAGATTTATTTCAATTTTAGTCAACATATTTTTGTACCTTTGCTACTAAAAGTATATTTTTGTATAGCCACATCTAAAAACATCATTATAAAAGCCACCACTCCTTTTTTCTTAGAAACCAAAAGTCCCTTTTTATAGCTCCAGATTATACAAATATGGGACCAGAAGTATATTTTCATAGACTTCTTTCAGTCTCTAGAAAATTCAAGTACAATTTCCTTCGCTCAATTAATTTTATGAAACCAAAAGTACCTTTCTTTCCATTGTACCACTCTGTTCAAACGAAGGTATCCGCAAAGTAGGATTTTATTACCCCAATTTAGTTTTAAACGTCAATAGTACTTTTTTTAGTTTGCAGCTAATTTTTTGAATGTAATAATAAGGTATGTTTCCACAGCCTCCATCTTACTTTCAGAATTTAAAAGTCTCCAATCTATATTTTCGAAAAGTACTTTTTTAATCCGCAGTGTTATTTTAGGACAAATTCAGAAAGGTTTTTTTTTGTAGAAAATTATGGAACATATAAAACCTCTTCATTTAATAGACAGTGGGTTTACACAGTAGGTAAAGTACAGTCTCATTCTCTTCCTTATCTCTCCTGCTTCTACAGATGTCATTCATAAGGTGTCCAATACATAGCTTTTGCTTCTTTGAGTTGCTGTAAGTCCTCCATCCAGTCTTGGCCAGATTTTCTGCGCCGTTCTGCCGTATCCGAAACCGCCCACCTATTTTTAATGGAGTCTACAATCACATTGGCAATAATAAGCTAAAAGAGGTTCCTAAAGCGGTTCCAAATGTCGTAAATTCATCGGGGAGTTCGGTGGTTTTACCCCACCTGGGCAGTTTATCCCATATGTAACTTACATACATACATACATAATTGGCCATTACAAACCTTCAGTCAGGATTGCGACCTAGCTTCTCACACCACTTGTGTTGTGTGCGTTAATTTTATACATGAGTGGCGGGACCTGCAGTTTAAAGTCGACTCCGAACGACAGATTTTTGAGAAGCTTTTCATGGCAATTTTTACTCTCAGAGTCTTTGCCAGAAATCTGCTGAGAGGAAGTCGCCGAAGAAATATTTTTCGTTTTGATGTCTGACCTGGGATTCGAACCCGGGCCTTTTGTCTAATAAGCCAACACACTACCCACTAGACCATGTAACTTAGTTCTTTAAAATAATAGTTTTTATATGGTTTGCAATTCAAATTTGGTACTATTTTGGCAATATTTGGTTATAAAAATAGTACTTTTTTTTTGGAAAATGTGCCAACACATTGTTTAGTACATAATATAATTTCAATTTTTTTTTTGTGCTCAATACCGCAAAATTAAAAATATATCAACCATTTCCTTTTTATAATAGGCTCTTGAAATTATCATAAAAATGGTACTTTTTTTCTGCAATCATATATCCTGCCTTTTATATTTCATGAAATTGGATATCCTTTCTTAAATTTTGCATGTGACTTAAAGCTGTGTTACGCTTCCATTTAGGCGGTATATGTCAAATATTTAACAACTATAATAAGATTTCTTTCTTGCCTTTGCTTAGGCTCACAAAAAGTACTTTTCTTCTTATTCTTTTTGAGCTTAGGAACAATTAAGATTTTTAGCACAAAATATTTATTACATTTGGATCATTTCCAAAGTAGGGGTTGAAATGCAAAAAATACACACATTAGCAGCAAAAAAACATACAAGTACAAAAAACGTACATAAGAAAGAGTAAAAATAACGTAAAACATACTTAATTGGCTTTGGAAAGAGTGCCAGTGCTATGGCGCGTACTACATTTACGCCATTTATACACTTATGGTTCCAGTTCTTCCGATTGCCATTCTTATATGCCAGTGTTTTTATTATTATTTCGTACTTATTCTCTGTTTTGTTTTTTTTTTATAATTTATACTTGTGTTAGAGTACCCTACCTGAATAGAAATGGTATTATTAGTTTTGCAAGTGCTGAAAAATTTACCCAAGTTATAGAAATTAGTTACATATATTAAAAAAGTTAATATTTAATGTGCTATTCTATATAAATTCTAGTTTATATTTCATATACTATTCTATAAAAACTTGGATTTATATGTGATATGCTATTATATATAAACCTAAGTATATATCTCTTATACTATTGTAGATAAACCTGGGTTTATATCTCTTATGCTATTGTAGATAAACCTGGGTTTATATCTCTTATGCTATTGTAGATAAACCTGGGTTTATATCTCATATGCTATTGTAGATAAACCTGGGTTTATATCTCATATGCTATTCTATATCAAACTCAGTATCTCATATACTATTCTATAAAAACTTGGATTTTTATGCGATATGCTATTATATATAAACCTAAGTATATATCTCTTATGCTATTGTAGATAAACCTGGGTTTATATCTCTTATGCTATTGTATATAAACCTCGGTTTATATCTCATATGCTATTCTATATAAACCTCGGTTTATATCTCATATGCTATTCTATATCAACCTCGGTTTATAACTCATATGCTATTAGAATAGAATCAACCTCGGTTTATATCTCATATGCTATTTTATACCAAACTCGGTTTATAACTCATATGCTATTCTATATCAAACTCAGTATCTCATATGCTATTCTATGTAAACCTCGGTTTATATCTCATGATATTCTATATAAACCTGCATTAACATTTAATTTGCTATTCTATATTTTTTTTCTTTTGTTTAATTACTCTTGTGAATACGCTTTTTAGTCAAATCTTACTACTGTTACTACTACTACTGTGGCTGTGAGAAAGCCTTTAGTTTAGTACCGTAGTTCAGTATCCTTTTTGGTTTTATTTTCGAATTTTGTTTTTAAATCGTCCATTTGGTATTTGTTTAAATTAAATACGGTGCCTTCAATTGTCTATGTTGATTAGAAATTTTTTAAAGTGCCACATTTAGTGGCATGTTTAAGGTTTTAACAGCAAAAATAGTCTATTAATCATATATACATATAACGTAGTTTATAGGGTAAAAAGCATCAATACTAATACACATTCACATCTATATAAACATAAATATGTATGTATATGTATAGTATTTGCAACATTATGATACGGCAACGCGAAATTCTATTTTTTTGTTGCTTTTTTTTTTTTAATGTGAAAGTGTATTTATGCATGTGGCAAGTTAAGGCACTGAAAATAGCAAAAACAAGGGAATTTGAATGAATGGTGTGTTGGGATGACGTTCATACAATAAAACTTAAACCAAAAAAAAAAAAAAAACAAAAAAAACGTAATAACCAACACACTCACACATGTGGCACATTCATACAAACACACACTTATAAGTGGCTTAATTAGCTACCGTGCAACGATCAACACTCGGATGTGTGTTGCCATTCCAAAAAAAGAGCGAAAGAACAACAACAACAACAACAACCACAACAACGAAAAAAGGAATAATTTTCTATACTTTAAATATTGTTGTAAGCGAATACATACATAAATACGATATAAATATACTTACAAGGTAGGCAAGGAGGCAAGGAGGCAGGCAGGCAGTCAGGCTGACAGGCAGTATATGCATTAAGCTTGTGTTATAAATATGTATTAACAACAACATACTAATAAATATACATATGTATGTACGTATATATGTATATATTTGAGGCAACAATAACATCAACAACAACAACAACAACAGCAACTAGAGGAGGCAAGAAGAAAAAAAAGAGAGGCAAAATAAAAAAAAGCATGGGTTTGGTTTAAAAACACGTTATAAACGTGTAAAGGTACTTGAACAACGAGTATTTGCATATAATTTCACGCCGTTCTTGCTACTGCTCATTACAAGAAAATCCTGTTGTGTTGCATGCAGTTGTTGTTGTTGTTGTTTTTATTGTGGAGTCTAGGTTTTTTTTTTGTGTAATACTCGTACATTTCATTTGATTTCATTTCATCATGCTACACACAATATGGGGTGCCATTTTTAATTTCCAATGCAGTGTGAGAATGTGGTTTTGTTGCTTGATTTTTTCAACTTTTGCTTGCTTCTTCGTCTTCTTCGTCATTTTTGCAATCAAATTGCATTCACAGGCATTTAAACATCCTTTCATGCCACATATAACACATACGTATGTATGCATGTATATGTACGTAGGTATGGCATATAATTAGCATGTCTTATATACTTACATACTCACTCACTCACTCATACACTCACTCACTCACTCACTTACTCACTCAGTAGTGCAACATCATCAACATCAAATCGCCGCCAAGTGTTTTTGAAATTCGAACGTCACATTCCGGATTCCTTCCTTAGCGACTTTACTAGACACTCTAGAACAGTACTTTGACGAAAACAAATGGATGATTGTCGTTTCAACGGACGGACGGACGGACGGTCGGATAGAGGGACGTTGTCGACCTTTTTGAACTTTTTAAGTGATGGTCTACTCTGCAATGCCACCACCACCACCACCACCATCATTATCACCATCTCACCATCACATCGTCATCATCATTCCATTTTTGTTTTCATTTCCGCTTTATAGAATTTTCAAGAGATTTTTGTTGTCGCTTTTATTTCTTTTTTTTTTTATTTTTATTTGCTGTGCTACTCGGCTCTCCTTCGAATAAAAGTGTTGGTTTAAAAAAGGCTTCACTTTACAGCTTAAGAAAATATTTATGTTTTGATTCTAAAAAGCCATTTTATTGATTTTCCTTAGTCTTTTGGCTTTTATATTTTATTCGTTTGGGTTTCTTTTTGTATTCCATAAAACCTGGAATAAAATAATAAAGCTACCAAAGTTTTAATACAAATAAAATAAAAGAAAAATTAGAGAAAAACAATAATCAGAAAGTACCGGAAACTTTTATACTTCAAATGGAGCAAAATTTCCGAAAAACGTCACCAAATCTTAGTCTGTGGAGACATTTTTGCAGTTCTACAACCAGTCGAGGCTAAATCCGTAGCCTGGATGGATGAATGAATTGAGCTGATTGATTGTATTACTCTTTTAAAGGTTGTACACCAGGAAAACATTCGCCATGACATTGTTTTTTTTTTTTGGCGACAATTTGCCCCAATAACACACTGCTTTTAACGCTGTTTGATCACTCGATTCACATTATATTCACTGTTAAGAAACGGCGTAAAACGTCATAGACAAATTATCTGTAGAAAATTCAAGTCGCTTTGCATTAGCACTATCCTAAACAGGATGGGGACACACTTGAGCTTCTTTTTAGTTATTGGGTTTTGATTCCAACGAAAGTACTCACGCTTAAATTTGACCATAATATCCCAAACTGTATTGATTGCGCATTGACCGATCTAATCAGAAAATTTACATGCAGTGTATGTATTTGGAAGTGTATTGGAAAGTCGCCGTGGTCTAGTGGGTAGTGTGTAGGCTTATTAGACGATATGCCCGGGTTCGAATCCCAGGTCAGACATCAAAATGAAAAATATTTCTTCAGGGACTTCCTCTCAGCAGATTTCTGGCAAAAACTCTGAGAATAAAAATTGCCATGAAAAGCTTCTCAGAAATCTGTCGTTCGGAGTCGACTTTAAAACTGTAGGTCCCGCCACTCATGTATAAAATTAACGCACACAACATAAGTGGTGTGAGAAGCTAGGTCGTAATCCTGACTGAAGGATTGTAATGGCCAATTATGTATGTATGTATGTGTATTGGAAAGTATGTCTGATCTCACAGCTGTATAATTAATTAAAAGCAAATTTTTAATTGCAATTTAGTCAGATGCTATTCAGTATCAATATTTTTATTTCTTTTATTTTTTCTTTAAGATCTCACAATTCCTTTTTGAAATATTGAAACGGCAACAACCCTTAGCAGTTATTTTTTAAGGGCATCGCCTTTATCTTTCTTTTCCAATTACTTTTTTTTTTGTGTCTTGAGTTAATAATTTTGCGGTTAAACGTTTTGAAAAATAGCGTGACATTGAAACGGTCAGGTTGTGGTTTTACAGCAGGTCATGTAATGATGGTATTTTAGAAATTCTCAAGACAATTATGGGAATTAATTTTTACTTTTTCTTTTTGCGAAAACTATGTTGCAAATATGCTGCTGGTGTTCTTTATATACTATGTATACCTCTCTGGGTGTTTAGACTATGATTAAAAATAAGGAAAGAACATTGACAACCTTTATTACTGGGAGTCCTGTGAATTTCTAAATTCATCAATCAGGCTGTTCAACTACTGTTCTGTTTTGCACAGAAGCCTAGGCTAAAACAAGCTCGACTTATCTTCTGAGTCTTTTTCATAGAAATTTCTCATGCAATGTGGCTGATTAGAATTCTGATTGTGGAGACGTTGGAGAGGACATAGTGTTCCATAAAAAGATGACTACTGAGGTCATGCTAACGGTGGCAGAAGTAGTTCCTAGAAAAACTTGAACATAAGTTACATACTCCTGATTCCTAAAGTCACTTGAATTCACTATACGTTCAGAAGGGACATTGGGCTATAGGTACCCCTCTTGCGTTCTATTCTTGTCAAATAACCACAGCTAGAGATTAGTGTCTGGTCTTCTATCCTAGAATTAATGTTTTAAAATCCTCTCTATTTTTTCCGCATGTCATCATGCAACTATGTACTAAAATTTAAGATTATTCTGTCCCATTCAACATAACCTAACATATTGAAATATTTTGATGTTTCGTTTTTCGTCTATAATTCGGTTCCTAACCTCGTACAATTACAGTTTCATTCGGGGGGGGCTGAGCTGATTTTTATCTAATATTTCATATTTGTAAACGTTTTAAAAACTCCCAGTATTTATGATTTCAAACCATTAATTGGAAACACAAGAAGAAGAAGAAAAGAATGGGAAAAGAAGGGAAGCGAGAGGGTGTTTCTCAAACTGTTTAATTTCACAGCCGTAAACTTTAGAAAATAACGTAATGATTGACAACAAAACGTTTTAATATGAAACATTTAAAATCCGTAATTCGTTTATTCAATGTTGTTGAAAGCAGAAGAAGAATAAGCACAGGAAGAAGAATAAGAAAAAATAATTGATAGTTTGCGACAAAGATTTTTCCAACCACACTTGAAAATTTCAAACTGAAGGAACAAAACCATTCTATGGACAATTCCCATGGAAGACGGACGATCGAATGGTGATGATGAAAAGCTAAAGAAGACGTAGAAGCAGAAGAAAAAGGCGTTATAGATGGAATGGTTATGGGAATGGTTGGTTGACTAACTGGCTGGCTGGCTGGCTTGGGTTGAATGGTTGTGCTGTGGCTGTAGCTGTGGTCACTTAGTCAAGCATGACCATTTCGAAAGTCCGTTTTATTGTTTTTTGATTCATAGAAAAACAAAAGAAGTGGAAAATAGAGAAATGGTTTTTGAATAGCAAACAACAACAACAACAAACACATAATATAGATACAGAGAGAAAATTTTGAAATATAATGGCGCTGGTAAAAACAAAAACAATTTTTGTCAAAACAATTGCAAACAACTCAACTCAACGCGCATCTCATAATTATTTCCTCGCTTCGTTGCCGTTTTGAAATGTTCAGACAGTCTAATAATACTCTCAACTACGACGTAGTACAACAACGATGACGACAAATTCATGCAACTGGTCGATAATAATAGTGCCACACTAATATTCTTTCTTATGCTGCTGCTGCTGTTTGCTGTTGCTTCTTTAAACTATTTTTTGTTGTTGTTGTTGTTGTTGCGGGTAAATAGTGGTCAAAACAATATGTTCATAGTAAAGAGTGGAGTTACATTAGTGTTGCAGCATGTTGCACGCTACTCTCTTGCAATATCAATACAACATGCAACGCTTTTCCCAAATAAAAAAAAAAACAAAAAACTGCCTTTAAAGACCCGGTATGTTACACACACACACACCGCGTTTCTATGCTTAAAAACATTGTCAATAGCCCGTTACTGCTGACTGTAACAAATAACAATTTTGTTTTATTATTGTTGTTGTTGTTGTTGTTGTTGGTCTCTTGTTGTAATTGTCTTTGCCACGATCAGAGCATTATTAGCAAGAGGAAGAAGAACAACAAAAGCAACAAACGACAGCAGCAGCAGCACCATCACTAGCACTAGCACCAGCACCATTACCAACCATTACCATCCTACCAAAATGGCATGGCATGACGTAACATGCTTGTAATAATTATTCAATTTGTTGCCACAGTCCATCTACTATTTAAGCCACTATTTTTACAACCATACCGCTCTCCTCCTCCCTCTCTCTCTCTCTCTCTATCTTTGTCCATCTACATACACACTTACATGCCACACGTACCACGACATTTTTTTGAAATGCTTGAATGGAGAAAAAATCCCCACAATTTTGTTTTTTCGTGGAAAACAAAAACATTTTTTTTATATTTTTGTCTTTTACAACAACAGATGAGGAAATATTTTTACAGAAAATGGCATAAAAAATGTTGAGGCCAAAACACACGAAATAAGCAAAATAAACGCCATTAGTCTTAACAAAAAAAAAATAAAGAAAAACAAAACAGATTAAAATGTAATATTGACAACATAACTAATGTCCCACTATGACGATGTTTAATTGTGTAAACATTACAAACAAAATTATCTTCAAAAACATCTTCTAAAATAACACAACTTATTGGTATGATAAACAATAATCTGAACCAGGCAAGCTGCTCCCTTAGTGTCTACTGGGTTATCAAATTTGCATGTTGGCCGCTATTCTCCTGGTGAACCACTACACCTTTCCTGTTGATCAATTCCGGCCATTCTAATTGAATTGTTTATCGTAATCCTGTTAATTGTTCATAGTAGAGATCAGAACCAGTTGTTTATGAGGCAGTAGAAGCCCTCAGCCACACATACACCTAGCATTAGCTTTTTAGGTGCTCCACTTTGCTTTTTCATAATTCACTTTTCATCGTTGAAGCATTTAGTCTGAACAGATCGAAACAAATAATAAAACTAATCCAACCAAGCTTCGTCAGTTTCAGACGAGTCATTAAAGATGCATGTTAGCTATCATTCTCCTTTCCTGTTGATCAATTCTGGCCATTTTTATTGGCTTTATGTTCAATCTGCAATCGGTATTGGTATACCCATATTTAAGGTTAGTTAATTGGCCATTAGACCTCTAAAGACTGTGTACACCGCATCTAAGATTGTAGAAGAATGCCAGTGGGCCTCTGCAGGTGAGACATTCGGGAGTTACTCTCATTTGGGTTCCTGGACTTGGAAATATCGAACAAGACCGATGCATTTGCTAAGCTAGCACAGCAGCTAAGGTTGTGGAAGAATGCCAGTGGGCCTTTGCAGGTGAGACATTCGGGAGTTACTCTCATTTGGGTTCCTGGACTTGGAAATATCGAACAAGACCGATGCATTTGCTAAACTAGCACCGTATCTAAGGTTGTAGAAGAATGCCAGTGGGCCTTTGCAGGTGAGACATTCGGGAGTTACTCTCATTTGGGTTCCTGGACTTGGAAATATCGAACAAGACCGATGCACTTGCTAAAGCTAGCACCACGAAAAATTCCATTGAATACCTACGTGAGATTGGCGGTTCTCTACAGAGAGGACGGGCAAATCGTCTCACAAAAGCTCCATACGTTGGCAAACTTAAGATGGAATAACGAACCCACTTTTAGAAAGACCAGACAGATCGGGGTCGAATTTATATGTATATACAGAATAGAATATGTCTCGAATCTATAAAGATACATACCATCTAAGTAACCTCATAGCAATATTAATGTGACTCTGAGCCCTGGCTGCTCACGCCAGGAGACTGAGTTCACTGCTGCTTAAGCTCCAACGACGAATATGAAGAGGACACTACAGAATACGTTTCCTGTTTTTGTCCGGCTCTTGGTTACCTACGTTCTTGGTTCTTGAATGTTCTGAATTTAGTTACAGGACATGTCTAGCCAAGGACTATTTGAGGAAAATTCACATATTCATGGGACTCTCGAGATGATTGAGAAATACCAGCCAGGTGCTATAATTATATGGCGAGACCTTTACAGGATGAACATAAATACGTATGTTTCAGCGAAAGTACAATGTAAAAATTGTTGTTTTTCTGTGAAAGATCTTCTAGAAGGACAAAAAAAAAATTATGGAAAATGTTCGTCATAAAAAGTAATCATTTTCTGTACCATTTTTTAAAAATACTTTGATTAGCACATTTCAAATTTAATGTAACTTAAAACAATTTCCTCCTGTTGCAGCAGTACTTCCTCCAAAAAACCCTGCATTTCAATTATTTTTCACTTGAAAACACAATTGCAGTTACAATCCCAAATGCAAACTTATTTTGTTTGTTTTTTTTTTTTATTTTCGTATTTTCGTCATCTCTAATGCTCTTCAATAAATTTCAAAATAACTGTACAAACGTATCTACAATGTGGTAAAATAGAACACACACAAACAAGACAGCAAGTGTGATAGAGAGAGAGAGAGAGATTGAATGAATATTAGTGTGTGTGTGTGAGTGCTTTAGTTTATTTATTGATTAAAAAGTGTGAATAAAAATTGACAACTAAAAAGTTTTTCTTTTACTTGTACTTTTTCTTCTTCTGTCCGTTTTTTTTTTTCTTTTTTGCTTTAATAATTGTTTTTCTCTTTTTATATTTTTCTTTTAGATAACTCCGCCCAAAAAATGATCTTCACAGATTTCAAGAAAACATACGCATACACATGCATCCACATCTACACATACAAAATAGCAAAATACAATCCACAGATTTTATTAAACAGCGACGATAGATATTCACCACATGGTAAGTCATTGTTCTCCTTGTTTATGAGTGTTTTTATTTTTATTCTGTATATTATGTTAACATTTACGAATTGAGTATTATTGGCTCTTTCACTCAAATGTCTTTTTGTTATAATGACGTGTGTTATTTTAAAAGCCTGCGCTTTGAAAAGAGCTAACTATACGTTACTCATTTTATATTATTCCGTATTGTTTTTGTTGTCTCATATTATAACCCTCCCCAGAAAATGGTTGTCATTTATTTTCTGAGAGGCGTTAACATTGTCACAGGGTAATTTTCATTTTCTTTCTCTTTTTTTTCAAGCACCCACTCGTGTTTTTGTAGAGCGTTTGTAAGAAATTTACATGTTGAGTTTTGAAACATTTACCGTTGGTTTTTTCTATTCAATATTTTGTGGTGAGAATTTAAAATGTTTCTATTCTAATTGTGGAGAATTTCAAACACATTCTGTTTACAATGAACGTGGTAAATATGGTAGCTTTTTCGTTTGCATATTGAAAACGTTCCATTAGAAAGAACTTAATGCAATCTGAAATTTTATTGCAAATTTTGTTTGATTTTGGTTAATATTTGTAGAGAAAATGATTAAAAACTTCTTTATTTTTAAGTACTTTTTATATTTTCGTTAAAAATTTGTAAAATTTTAGATTTTAATTGTTTTTCTAAAGTATTTTTGAATTTGTATTAGTATTACACAATTTATGAGCTTTTGATATTTTTTAAGTTTTGAATAATTCTAAAATAGATAAAAGAAAACAAAATTATTTACAATAGTTGAATAATTATAAAGTTCCTTAACTTAACTCCATTTTGACCTAAGATGACATATTTAAATTTCAGGACATAGCTTTTTAAATTTGCCCATGCTCTGGCTCCATGCTCTCCATACTCCCTTACAAAGGGTGTACGGGTGCCTGGAAGCAATTGACAGCTAGCCCGGCATTTACGGCATTATTTTAAAAGCAGACGCACTGTTTTTTGAGGCATATAGGTATTTGTCTGCGATTGTCGATCATTGTATTACAAGAAAACATACACAACACCTAGAGGCAGGCATGAGTCCAAATCTATGCAAATGAGTTTTGCTTAAAAAACATTTTTTTTCTTGGTTCTGAAGCATATTGTTGATCGACAACTTCGTCAGAGTTAATGCCTACAGATTATGTTATCGAAACTTTTATTAAATTATTCCATATGGATTCTTCCTTTTTATATTTTCTTTTTTCAAAATTTATTTTGTTGAACTTTTTCCGTTGAAATTTATCGTTTTTATCAGTATTCAATAGCATTTGCTTTACAAAAATATATTTTATTTTAATATTCCTTAAATAGAATCGAATTTTCATTTAAAATTTAAATTTTTAAGATTCTTAAGCAAGCTGTATTCCTTGCATTTTGAAATTCCTCTTTATTGAATGCATTATTATTAGTTCCTAAACTTGTTTTTCCTATTGTTTATACCTCCTGTCTTTTCTTGAGCAGTAAAGATATAAAGTAGGAGTGGCTTAAACGTAATAATTTTTACAAAATGTCAAAAATCATAATTTTTCTTCCACACACACACACACACATACTAAAGAGAAACCTTATAAAATAGCAGCAGCCATTAATATAAATTTTTTGAAAATCAATGTGAAAAACCAATAAGAAAATAATTTTATTATTATTTTATCTTATAAGAATTTTAATTTAAAAGAATATTTTCCTCTTAGTTTTCCATATTTTCTTATAAGATTCCAGTATTGCTGTTAATCTTCTTTTTTTTTCACTGTAAAGCATTACTAATTAACATGGTTAGCCTGTCTGGTTAGTTTTTTTTTTAAGTTACAAAACATAAAATCCCTTTGGTTAGGTGTGGTGAATATATGAAAATTTATGCTCATAATAAACGTGGAACACTAAAGTTAGAGCATGACAACTAATTGTAGTTGTATTTTGGGGGTTTTGTGCTCCCAACCACACGAGCAAAAGAGCAAGAGAGAGTATAATGCAAACAAGTAAAGAAGAAAAAAGAAAAAGCTTTACTTACCATTAGCAATATGGAGTATGGCATCTCAAATAACACAGTGTCTGCAAAAAAATACAAAGAGAGTCGTCGTTCAACGAGCGATAGAGTGAGATTTTGCTTTAAAGAGCATAATTTTTATGTTCTCTCTTTTAAATTAAAATGCTCTTGTATTGGTTTTAGTTTTTTTTTTTTTTGTTTTTGTTAATGACCACCTTCATTGTTTAATTTTTTTCTGCTCTTCTTGTTTTTGTTGTATGCATGAGAGTTTGGATTTTTGTCAGATTCGTCGCTTCGTAAATGTCTACTTGACGCATCTTATCGTGCCGTCAACGCCACTGTAAACATTATTCACGTTGTCGCTATTGTTCTTCTTCTTCTTCTCTACGGCAATGATGATGATGTATCAGTATCGTGTATCTTAGACATGCTTTGCTTTGCTTTACTTTTGTTTTTGTTGTTGTTTTTCTTTTTTTTTTCTTTGTTTGTATTTCGTGTAAGAAAAAGGTATTTGGCCATTCAACGAACACCGCCATATTTACTATAACGTTTATTGTTTTTTTATTTGTTGTTGTTGTTGTTGTTATACTTTTTTTTTGCAAAGTATTTGTTTGAGTACTACGTACGTACGTACGTATGTATGTGTGCTAAAACATAAAAACAATAATAAAGAAGAAGACGACGACAACTGAGACTCTCTTAAACTAAGTGAGTGTGTTTTTTTTTCAGTTTTCTTTTGAATACAATGAGCGCCACAGCAAGCCTGGCAGTGGTAGTGGCAGCCACACTGAGTAACATTTGAAGGTGGAAATTTGCCTTGTGTGTGCGGTGTGGTGTCATTGTTAATGCAAATGTCGCGCGTTTTTGATGTGATTTGTTACACAAAAATAAGTTAAAAAAAAAGCGTAAAAAAATAAAACAGTAAAGCTTTGTTGATACAAGTAGCGCGCGGGCGATATTATTCAATGCGATACGTTTTTAGCATTTCGTTCGTTCATTCGTATTGACGCTGACGGTGATTTCTTTTTTAGCTTTCGAATATTTGTTTCAAGATTGTATGTGTCGGTTGTATCTCTCGGTTTCTTTTCTGTTGCTTTTGTTTTTCATGGTTTTTATGGCATTTTAGACAAAAAAAATATTGAAAACTTTTTTACGGAAATACACAAGCAACGACGGTGTTGATTTGCTTGTTATACTTTCTTGTTGTTGGTGTTTTTTTTTTCGTTTCGTTTTTTTTGTTATAATTTTTTCGTGTGCGGGTCTTAAATCATCTCAACTATTTGTATTGGAATTACTTTCTAGACTAGACGGTCTAGATGATGACGTCTAAAATCGCTGGGGAGTTTTAAAACGAATATCGAAAAATCAAAACAAAACAAATTTTTATTGCCGTCGCGAAATACGTTGCTAAAAACGAAAAGTTTATTATTAAAAGAAAGACGTAAATTTTAATAAAACCTTGAAAAATAAAACTAATTTTAAAATGCCTATGATGTCAATTATCATATAAAACAAGAAAGAAAAAGAACCGAAAGTGTTTTAAAGAAAAAAAATTTAAAAAAAAAATGATAAATTAAAAATTATATTTATTAAAATTGCTACAAGAAATCTATAAAATGAAATCTATAAAAAGTGCTCAAAATTATTAAAATTAAATTAAAAAATAATAAATAATACATAAAATAAAATTAATTTGTTTTCTGTTTAAAAACCAAAAAGAGTAAAAACTTGGCAATTTTTTTTAAAAAACAATTAAAAAAAAGTTAGTTTCAAGATGTGTAAAAAAATGTTTTAAAAGTAATTTTTTAAGCCTCAAATAATTGAATTTTATAATAAAAATCACCCTCTTTGGTTTAAAAATATTGTAACAAACGGTAAATCTCTTCCTCTAAACTTATTTTAAAAGTTAAAAAATGTAACTTTAATTTTAAATTGATTTAAAAATTCAGGGTAATTTTCTTTCAAGAATAAATCGAATCAATCGTAATTTGTTTATATAATCGAAAACAAGGTTTTGAAATTTTTGGCATAGATTAACAGAAAAAACTATTATAATTGCCAAAATATAATCGTTTTTATTTAAAACCTTTAAAATTTAGAAGAAAATTCAATTTCAATATGATTACTTCCTTAATTGGTCATAACAACCCTTCAGTCAGGATTACAATCTACAATCTCACAGTGGGACCTATAGTTTAATGTCGATTATGCACGACAGATTTTCTGTGGTTTTTTTTAATCACTCTCAGAGTTTTGTTTTTGCCAAAAGACTGCTGAGTGCAAGTCGCTGAAAAAATGTTTTTCAAGTTTCGTTTCGTTTGAGATGTCTGAGCTGGTATTTGAACTAAGGCCTCAGGTCTAGACAATGTCATAATATGTAATGCAATTTTTATTGTACATGTTGATACAGAGTATAGACATTCTATTGCAATAGAATTTTAACGTGCCAACATTTTATTGATTTTAATTTCTTATTTAATTGATGATAGGTTTGATAAACAAGGGAGCCATAGCTACTATGTAAATGTATTGCCCTTAGAAAGACCAAACACAGTTTCTTAGTTTGAAAATTACACAGAAATTATTGATATCCAACATTCGAAATGTTGTAAGTAGTTTCCGTAATATTTTTATTCCATCAAAAACAGTCTCATAGGGCATAAATTATAATTTCCTCTTCTTCCTCTTCAAAACAACTGTTGCCTGGAATATTTTCCCCATGTCCATATGTTGTAAATGAAAATTTGTCACTTCTTGTAATAGACTCGAGATAATCTATTGCTGTTAATATCTTATACAGAAGACAAATTTCGTTTACAATGCAAAAATTCTAATTAGACTGGTTATTTAGCGTCTTAGTAAAACAATTCTTATTGCTTAACTTCACCTTTATTTATTCATTTTTTTAATTCTTTAAAAATTCAACATTTAAAGTGATTTTTTCCTGAAACTTTTCTGAATTGAAATTGGGAATTGACTTAAAATGGTGTTTTTACATAATCTTTAAATAGAAACCGAACTTTTCTTATCAATTTGCGAGTCGATTTAATGTTTAATGAGAGAAATCCTGGCTTTAAAGTTAAGGTTGTCGCTACTCTGCCAATTAGGAATATTGATAATACGATCATCGGTTCGTCTTGTTCCGTACTTGAAAATAAAATTCATTCTCGTTACGTTAGTTGGCACGAATTAATTGAGATACGAAACCTAACTGTGCTGTAAAACTGCATACCTGGACGCTCAATAGTCATAATTCATCATTGTCTAACGCTGTCTGAAAACAGAAAAAGGTTCATAGGTACGAAGCTCAGTCAATAAGCCTTTGGTATTTGTATTGACCGGCTTTTGAAAAGTGATCCTGTTGACGACAGGCAAGTAGTAGTTGACTTTAGTCAAATTTCGTAAAAGCTATGTCATTTAATTCGTGTTTGATCACTTTTCGTCTCATTCAGACTATAAGGACGAACCCCTCTTTCATCTGGGAGTCTTATAAGCGACTGCTTTATTCACTTACAGATCGTAGACATTACAGACCAGTACCACAAATGATCCCCTGATTCATTAACCTTCCTTTATTAACATTTTCTACAACTGGTCATACAGATTTATGTCAAAGGTATATCTCTCTAGCATTACAATTACAGGAACGCAGTCAATAAAACTAAAAACTGGCCTTAATTACGTAAATTTACTATCCACAGTAATCTTGCTGTTATCTAAAGCTCATGATAAAACCGTTGAGTTTTGCCTAATGTTTGTCTTTGAAGTCCATGTTTCTGCTTCAAAACTGTAGGCACGTACCCAGTAAGTGATGGATCGTTTATTCCTCTGTTGGGATATTACTCTTATTACATTTGCCTATATATATTCAACGTTGTCTTGTTCGTATCTGAAAATACCAACGCAGAAAATTAAATTCAAAGTTCAGTGGTTAAGTCACATCTGGCCAATTGATTCGCTTCAATGTTTCTTTAAATAGCCGGTATTGATTATGTAGGGTTGCTACAGCCATCTTGTTGGGAAATCTGTATAACGTCACACCATTTTGGACTCCATTATGTGAGGACTTGGTTCCCTTTCAGCCAACTAGATATGACAATAATCTCTGTCCCGAACCTACTTATTCTTTATTGTCCCTTGCATGATAATTTAGTCAGTATTTTGGCCTAAAGATTCTCATACCACTTATATCCTGGAGGGAGATGTACAGTTTAAAGTCGATTCCGAACCAGAGATTTCTGAGAAACTTTTTATGACAATCTTATTAACTCTCAGAGTTTTTGTTGAAGACTACCGCAACCTGAATTACGAAATCTTCATAATCCAATATAATCGTATAAATTTCCACATGAATGGGAACACTTCTGTGCTTAAATCGAATAGGCATCCAACGCACAATAGTGATTGCTAAGGGCGTTCTTGTTTCTGTCCCTTTGGTAGGTATGCCGAAAGACTAGGCATTCTGGCTAATGATTTATGCAGTAGATGTGCTTACGAAGAGAATGAAAATACTGTCTTTCACTTCATATGTCAGTGCACCGCAGGTTTTCGATCTTCCACTACTAAGTTCTCTAATATAAAGATTGCAATTGCAAGATTTATTTTGAACTCAGAATGGCATTCTCTAGGGAATATTTGATCCTCGAGTAAAATTAAGTGCCTTCCAGGGGTTAGCTTCCCCTAACCTAATTTGGTACACAGCTTTTGGCCCCAGTCTGTTTTTCAATGGGTAGCCAGCTTAAAATCACCAGGTGTGCATTTTACAGAGTCGCCCTAAGATTATTGATGATCTCCGGGAGACTGCGATTTAATTTTCTACCATCGAAGCATAGAGCTCCAACAATTGCCGTTCTCTATCGGTTGCAGGCCATAAGACTTAGTTCATTGCATATTTTCTTTAAATCATCACGCCATCTGTGTTAGAAAGAATTCAAACGAAAACCCAGTTTCCGAAATTTTAATCACCACCTTTTCAGATTTTACATTTCGGATTAAATATTCTCAGCTTTGTTCGAAGGCGGCTTATTATGTCAAATCGGTGATAGAATTACTTAAATTCTAGACGCCGCAGTCTAGTAGGTAGTGTAATGGCTAGAGTTCGTAGCTCAACCGCTCGCTTAAATATCTCGATGATAAGGAAATATGAACAAATATTTCTTTCGACAACTTCTTGCCAGTAGTTGTTGAAACATGAAAAGTTTTTCAGAAATCTGTTATTCGGAGTCGACATTAAGCCGTAGGTTACGCCATAGATAAAAATTATCCCTCTCAACATGGCAGTTGTCCCGAATGAACGGTTATAGTGACTAATTAGACAAATAAGTACAAGTTTTTGCGCCTTTATAATGTATTCCATATGCATTCACGGTTGTTACTATCAAAATGTCTTTTTAAAGTTCATAAATAGCACAAGGAAGAGTTTTTAAGATGTAGAACATTCTTAAAAATTCTAGAAAATCTTACTAATAGCAGTAGAATTGAAATATAATTAAAAAACATTCTTAAATTACGGAAAAAAGCATATTTGGACTCATTTTAAGATGTATGTAAGAGCAGCCGCCTAAACAGGGAATGGAATAGAGGTTAAAAAATAATATTCGACTTTTGTTAAGCCCATGTTGCACAATATGTCTCCAAGCCTGATGAGGCATCCTTTCTTTAATTGCATACGGGATGAATGCACACATCTTCTTTAACTCATGCCTCCTTTTTCTGCTTCTCAGAGCATTCCAATAGAAGTTTTGTAGGCAGTTTTTCTTTAGTTGTTTCCTAAAAGTTTGTTCGATCTGTTTTTAAACCTGTCTCATACACGTTTTCGGGAATATTGGTTTGGTTATTAAAGGCCGTTTTATAGCGTTTTATTATAAATTTTTCATTGTGATGGGCTATAAAACATAATAGAGCTGTCCACACTCCCTTTTATATATTAAACCCAAGATCTATGTATGTCCGGAAGTCGATTTCTTTCCACCGTAATTTTATTTTCGCTATTATTCAGAAATTTCGAAATTCTTTAACTTGAAATAAAAGAGTTGGTTGTGGTTTTGTCTTTAAAGGTACCGAATAACAGATTTCTGAGGGACTTTTCACAGCAATCTTATTTACAATCAGAGTTCTAGCCAGAAGAAGTTTTTTTTCATTTTGTTTGAGATGTTTAGGCTAGAGTTTGGACCACAGCATTACATACGACTTCAATTCTGGATAAATTATTGATTTTCGTAGCGTTTTTCTTTACATTTGCTCTTTTATTTCTTTCACTGTAGTTTCAGAGTAAGATTAAGGCATAAGGTTTGTTTAATTTTCTAATATTTTTTCCTTTAATTTCTAAAAATTGTTTGAATTTTATGAAAAATCTATTAAGAATTGAAAATCATTCCTTAAAATTCTTTATTTTATTTCCTTAATTTGTTTGAGCTTAATTGAGAGGACTTTAAAGTTGTCATACAGTGTAAAATGTTCTCATTAAACCAACAACCACTGATTAGAAGGCAGAAAAACAAATATTGTTGTTGATAAACTGTTTTGAATTGTTATTCGAACAAAATTTATTTTCATTTTGGTGTTAATTTTTTAAGCAAAACCAAAAAACAAAAAGTCAAAAGATAATAAAGATAAATTCTAATAAAAACAACAGCAACAACAACAACAATGAAATTATGATTATAAAAAAAAAACATCAGAAATAAAAGGGGAGAGGGATTTCCACTAAGAAATCAAACATCATTGCCAGTGTGTTCAGTGTTTACTTTTGGCTATTGGCTGAGCGACACCAATCCGATACGCGACGCTTAGCCAACATTCTTCTCAAATATACACTCATACACAGACACACAGGCACACACACATCCATTAAACGAAGGAGTGGCTTAAAGTGCACACAATTCACACTATGACAGACAGCAAAAGCACTTGAATGCTGTGTTGTTATTTTTGTTGTTGTTTTAGCTGTTCCTGTTAAACTTCCAAAAATAGAGTAAAAAAAAAAAAAAGAAAACTGAAAGAAACAAACAATAACAACTCCATGTTACTCTATATTAACATCATCATTATCATCGTCATCATTGTCATCACTATTGCCATCATCATCATCATCATCATCATTACCATTTACGTTCAATGGTGTTGTGTTTTCTACTTAAAAAGGCGACTACGTACGTTTTCTTTTATTGTTGTTGTTGCTGTGTGTGTGTGTGTGTGTGCTTCTTTTTTTACAGTCTCCCAACACTCACACTTTAACTGCATTGACACTCTCTCACTGTTGGTGTGAAATAAACACACCGAGTCTGTTAAAAGGAAAAGAAAAAACAAAAGCAACACAAACATATTAAATAAAAAGCACAAGAACAGAAACAAGAAGAAGAAAATGAGTGGTTAACTATATGTACTTACCCCCCACTTCTACCCACTCACATTTATAACATTATGAAAAACAAAAACAAAAATAAAAATAAAACAAAATAAAAATCCTGGTGTTATTGTCATCAATGTTGGCTCAACTTTAAGAGAGTCAACAACAAGATGTGTATGAACGTGTAGAACATATAACAAAAACTACAACAACAGCAACAATGAAGATTACAAAACTTTACAGCACGGCCCTTAACATTTTCTCTTACAAACACATCCACACACATACACACTACATACTTCAGGAGAGTTAATAGAACAAGCGCAGAGCCAAGCATAAGTATTACTCGTTATTATAAGTAAAATAAGAGCAAAACACAATTTGTTATACTAACACTACCACTACCACTACTACTACTGCTGGTGCTAGTACTACTACCACATACACATGCTGTTTACAATAAACTCTCAAAAGAAAATCTAAAATAAAAAAAAGAAAAGAAGAAGACTTTAATAAACAAACATAACCAAACACTTATTATTGTTGTTGTTCTTGTACAACATACATAGATTTGGTAAAGTGCCAGCACAAAGAAAAACTAAAACAACAACAACAACAACGAATTCAGTGTTAGTAGACACAAGTAGATGACGACTTATGCAGGAGAAACACAAGGAGAAGGAGAAGAAGAAGAAAAAAGTTAAACTTTATATGACACTCAGGGTGTGTGTAAGAACACCAACAAAACAAATGACGGTGGTCCAAGCCACTTAACAAATGGAGCAAAAATCTAATCTTTAATAATGTGTATTATTCACACACACACATACACCAAAGCAGGGAATGAAAGACACACTTATACGGAGAGTGTGTTTCTTTTTATGTTTTTTTTCGTATTTTTGTTTTTGTTTTGCTATAAAAATATATCATGATGATAATGTTGTTTATTTATCAACGGTACCATGAACCTATACCTCACACCTACATATACATATACACACTTTTATATATATGTATATATAAATGAAGGTATGGGTACTTCCATATATATTTTGAATTGAGAAAAAAAGAAAATATAAAATTCTTCTTTGGCTATATACATACATACATACGTATGTATATGAAAATACAAATGTTTTTATGTACATATGTATGTATGTACATGCACAAAAGTATTGTAGGGATATACATATGTACATATGATGTGTATGTGTATGTGTTTGTTTGTAAATAATGCCAACCTTAAGTATGAAAAAACACACTTCAAATGAGGGTTGAACGACGAATGGTTGGTTTCCTTTAAGGTTTTTTCGGTTCCTTTCTTTTTCTCAATTTTTTTCTTCCTTAATTTTGTTTTTTTCTTTTTTTTTGCTTTGTTAAGGATAATTTCTTTTCTGCAGTTGTTATTGTTGTTGTTGTTGTATTTTTATGCCAACAAAATTAAATATTTAAACATCTTTACAGCAGATATAAAATACTTTTTTTCTTCTTCTTCCTTTTTTTTATTACACATTTACTCTCTCTCTCTCTTTCCCTCTGTCGCACTCTGACCTTTTTTTTAAATTTATTTTAAATTGTTTAAACTCGTATGCCTTTTATTTTTTGTTTAAAGATTTGAAAATTTCCTGAAATTTGTTACCAAAAATGTTCTAATTTTAGTCCATTTCGACAGAAATCAATACGATTTTTATACAGAAAAAATACAAGAAATTTAATTAAATTGTGATGAAAACTTAATAAACTTAATGTGCTCGCAAATTATATTCTAAAACAATTTTTTTTTTGCAAATTTTAACAAGATTTACCAAGATTTTAAGCAATTTTCTTTTGAAAATTTAACATAAACCTAGAAAATTTGGTAAAAACTTGAAACATTAATCATATTTTACACTGAAAGCTATACAAAATGACAAAATGGTTTGGAGATTATTGTAATATTTTCTTTATAAACTTTCCCATCACCATGCACTTTAATTTACTACAAAATATTCAGGCTCATACTTTAGTTAGGGACAATCGGTACCATCTCAAGCAAGTTTTCTCTCCATAGAAATTGGCAACATGTTCTGATAGCAAGTTCTCCTAATGAAGTCCATTAAATCTCCCATAAAAATAGATCTAATTTCTCTTTGATTCAAATGGCAATAGTCAACTCATAATGTCATTGATTTCATCTTCCTCAATAGAAAGTTGGCAATCCATCTCATCTAGAAGACGTAACCTATTGAGATGATCTACTGTCAGGCAGAAAAGTCCAATTAAAAAACCGCAAAGTTTTTGAAGTTTCAATCGAATACAAAGTCAGTGCGTTTCAATGGGGCTTTTCTAAGATATTCCTCTGTAGGTATGTCCCAGTGACGTTTTGTTTCCTCTTTTTTTAAACCACAACCTCACGTCTAATGAGCCAACACTTTGCCTTCTAGATTATGGGGAATTCGTAATTCGAAACAAACACATTGAAAAATTGTTTGTTTTCAATTGTTTTAGAACCGGAGATGCTTGGGTTTGTAGTTACACGCAGTCCGTCTCCGTCTTTGCTTGTTTTCTGTATCGACGATACCCAGTCAGCTTTAGTTTCAGGGGAGCTTATTTTTAATCCGATTTTAGGGACATTATCTCCTGCATGCATAGTGTATTCAATATTTCTATAAGTTTTTGCACAAGCAAGTAAAAAACTGAAGTCAACTACTTCTAGACCAACAAATTGGATAGAAAAACCTTAACGGTCCTCTACCAACAGCAGCAGATACCAACAAGTTGCTCTTTGCGAAAAAACCGGCATTGAAATAAAGTTTCTTATTGCGTTTGACGTGTATGACGTGTATATACGTCAGTCACGTATTTATATGTTCAATTGCGTTTTCGCGAAAGATGCTGACGATTTATGTATGGTGAGTGGGGTTGTCGTGCAAAGTTGCAGAGCGTAGTACAGGTGCGTCGTCAGGAAAGGGTTAATATTTTCGAAATGCATAGCTTACACTGGGATCTATAAGATCTATTGTGCTCGTTCACTTCGTCTGCTGTTCTTTGTTTATATTTCTAGATTTAGAAACCAAAGCTTTACATTAGAAAAATGTGAGAAACAATTTTTATTTGAGAAATATTTTTCCAATTGTGGGCATGAAACGATTGGTTGGTAGGTTGCATGATTGTTGATCTATCTATCCTGACCAACTTAATCCAATTGGATTTTTTGCATGTTGTTGTTGTGCTGCAAAAACATTTACTTTTACACACATGCTGCACTGCACATGCAACATAAAGTAAGATTATGTGGCTTAAAAATTATTTACTTTTTTTTAGTTTTTCGTTTGTTTTTCGGAGTCTATTTATCCTTGCAACAAATTTTGTTTGAAAAAGTAGACGTAGAAGCAGAAAAAGAAAGAAAATAGTCCTGTGCTTACAGAGTTAGTTGTGTGGTGAAATTTAGAAGCCACCGACAGGCAGGCAGTTAGTCAGGGCATCATCATTTTAATGTTCATTTTAAAATATTTTTTTAAACCATTTTGTTTTTCTATTCATTTTTCAGTTCGTTTCATTTATCCATCCAGGTTTAACCATGTTTTTCCATACACTTTTCATACGGAATTATTTGTTTCAGATTTTTCTCGTTTTTTCTTTTTTTTGTTGTTTTGTTCTGCAAGGGTTTTATGCACAGGAATGTAAGTGTTGCCTGCCCTTCGCCTGCTTCAATGATGATGTTGATGTTGATGATGATGATGCGTTTTGTTGCAATCATTTGCTTGTGGTAGTAGTGTAGCGCATACACACGGTCAGTCCATCAGTGTATTATGGATGCTGGATGCCATGGTTTTTTACCCCACCTCCCCCCATATTCAGTATTCATATGTCAGTCGGTCTGTCTGTCTGTATTTAAATAGGTAAATAGTTCGTCCAACACTGGCTGGCTGGGATTTGTTTAATTAACTTTACACTCTCTTATGCGAGCACTACACTACATACACTCACTTTTACATCCAAACAACAACAAAAACACACAAGAAATATCCTTAAAAAAAATATTTAAAAAGAAAAGAAAAATTAAAAAAAAAAAAATCTACAAAGTATGCACTTTACTTATGTAATGTTTGCAAATAAAAAAAAAAAAAAACATTTGTTTGGTCAGAATTACGGGGTCTAAATACATAAGAAATGTTAACAAAAATTTTCCTTTTTAAGATAAGTTTTCATAAACAATGTTCACTGAAATGAAAAAAGAAAAAGTTTTTTTTTAAATGAAAGTAAATTAAGAGAGTTTTCCGAATGCCTTTCGGAAGATTTCGTGTAAAGGATTATTTGTAAGCTATAAACAAGATCTATAAGTTCAGGTCTTTTTCTTTGTTTTATTAGACATTAAAAAACCGATTAAGGGCCATGCTTCCAGCCGCCTTTCGTTCTTAAGCGCTTTCGCCTTGTTTCTCTAAGCCATCTTCCGGCAATTCCCTTATCAAATTCATTATTCGAACGACATGGTCGTGCCAGCACAGCCGCTGGATGTTTAGGTGCTGCACAAAGCCCACGTCGTTTAGGTTTTTTATTGTATTGGATGCGGTATTTGTCGCCAACTCGCACTGGACCGAAGAACTCTCGTAGAACTCTTCTTTCGAATACTCCCAAGGCTGCCCTCAAGGCATGCTTCTCCGCCATAAAGAAGCACGAGGAGGATGAGTGACTTGCAGAGTACAATTTCTGTCGTACGAGAGAGGTCTCTGCTTTCCCAGTTGCTTATTGAGGCGACCCGTTGGCAAAAGTGATTCTGCGCTTGATAGCCAAAATAAATTTACTGACAATATCGAAAGTATAGTCATTAGCCATAATTTGAGATTCAATACGCCGCGTATGCCTACTTATCGACAACGTATACATATTTACTGCCAGATCCATCTTAATAGGTTCTCGTTCAATAACGCTATAGGCAGTAGACATATTTCGCTTGATAAAGCCCTATGATGCCAATGTCGTCAGCGTACGCAAGCAACTGGAGACTTTTCAAAAGTACCTTTTCAAGTACCTTTAAAAAAAAAAAGGATTTTTTAGATGTCCTTTCCACTTTTAATGAATTTTCATTACTTTCCAAGTTGTTTCCAATTGTTGTTTAGAAATTATAGAAAACTACTTGTTTGTATGTGAAGTCGCCGTGGTCTAGTAGGTAGTGTGTTGGCTTATTAGACGTAAAAGCCAAGGTTCGAGTCCCAGGCCAGACATCAAAACAGAATACAAAAAGTATTTCTTCGGTGATTTCCTCTTAGCAGATTTTTGGCAAAAACTCTGAGAGTAAACAAAATAGCCGTCAAATGTTTCTCATAAAATCTGTCGACTTTAAACTGTAGGTCCCGCTACTCGTGTATAAAATTAACACAAGTGGTGTGAGAAACTAGCCCAATAATCCTGACGGATGGGTTCTAATGACCAATTATGTTATGTACTTGCTTGTATGTACATATGTTCAGAAAAATGTCCTTTGACAAACTTTTTCAAATGATTTTCTTTAATCCTGAGTTATAGAACACCCTGTGTTTAAAGAATTAATGGCTTTCAGATTTTTAATTATTGGGAGAGAGCCTAGGATATCTTTGTTCTTATTAAATGTAAACAACAATTATTTTTTGGTTTTTCTATTCCTTTCAGTTATTTTCTTTGTCTATTGTTTGTACCTATCTCCCATCGATATTGTAATTTAAGGCGTTTTTATGGTCATTGTTTAACGCAATGCGAAATTCTTTTTTTGTTTTTAATTTTTTTTTTCGCAAAAAAAATGTCTGTGGCCATAAATCGTGATTAACTTGCATACCCTGCTCTTTCACTGCGTGTGTATTTGGTGTGTGCGTGTGTGTGTATTTCTGTTTGCTCTCTATATTTGCTTTGATTTGTAAATACTCATTTACTGACACACACACACACTCGCACTCGCACTTGCACTCACACAGAGAGACACAGCCATCCAAAGAGCTGTGTGAGCCGCGCGTAAATTGACACCAAATGTTGGCATTAATTGTCTGCTTTTTTTTCATTTTCTTTTGCACATTGTGTTAGTATATGTGCGTTCTCTGCAGACACCACCACCAAACACTAAAGTTAACACAGCGGCACCTTTGCAACCAGTTTTTATTATTTGTTAAATGCAACAACAACACTAACAGCAACAACATAACATTATCAGTAAAATAAAAAGGCATACAAATAAAAATCAGTCCTTTTTGTTTAGTTCTGTTTTTAGTTATAATATATGTGTATATGGATATGGCTGTGTGTGTGTGTGTATATATGGATGTGTTAAATGGCGCGGTGTGTCCCCTCGTCGTTTTGGTTGGTCAAAGAGTATCTAAATCACACCATTTTGAGTGTGGTTCTTGACGCTCTCTTATATCTTCCTCTTTTTTGTGTTATTGTTTGTGCGTTGGTTTGTTGATATCTTTGAGTGTGATTTTGTTGTTGTTGTTGTTTTCTTCATATTTTACACTCTATATTCTTGTTTTTCTTTTCTTTTTCTTGCTTTATTTGGTATTAAATTCTACAGTGTAGTTGTGTGCGATGTGTGTGTGTGTTTAATTTTTCCTATCGAGAGACATTCTTGTATGTCGCATTTGTCTCTTTCTGTCTTATGCTTATGAGCCCGCAAAGCATAGCCATACATTTTTCTTTTTCGTTTAGTTTTGTTTGTTGTTGTTGTTGTTTTTTCTGAAGGTACTTTTAGAAAGGGAGTAAATATCTCAGCCATTTGTGTTGCTAAAAATAAGTGTGTGTGTGTGTGTGTGTGTGCAAGCAAGTGTTTATTTTTTATTTGCGGCGAGTATTGTCACACACAATCTTTCTCTTGGATTAGTTGGTATTTGTGTAGTGCTCATCGTTTGTGTCGTCGTCGTCGTCATCATCATCATCGTTTGTGTCGTTGTCGTTGGTGTCTCCTCGGCCACCAGCAAAGCGTGTGTGTGTTTGTATTTCCAATAAACTACAAAGTTTGTAAGTTTGTTTGCTTGTTTGTTTGTAGTGGGGCAGTGACAGTGGTAGTGGTAGGTAGAGAGTTAGTGGTGTTAGTGAGTCGAGTCTTGATTTTCCTTGTGTTTTGTATTATAGCAGAGGCAGGCAGCATTAGAATTAAATGTCTTGTGTGTCTGATTCTTTTACTCTTGCAGAAATTGTCGCATAGAATCTTTGTAGCTATTGTTGTTAATGTCGTTCGTTGCCGTTGTTGTCGTCGTCGTCATCGTCGTTTTGTTAAGGGTATTTGTCGCCTTTTCTTTTACACTCTTATAAGCTTTTCAGCTTGTCTTCTCTTTCGTTCTTATGCTTTATGTAGGTGTGTGTACGAGAGATTTTCAACTGAGACACAGTTAGAAATGTTGGTATGCATGTAGGTATATTGCTATTGTTTTTGTTGCTGCTGCTGCTGCTGCCGCTTTATTAAGAGCAAGAGCAATAAGTACATAGAGTGTGTAAATTGTTTGGTTGTGCTATACTGTTCTGTGCTGTACTATGCTGCTGTGACTGTGTGTTGACAAATGTTTTATAATCCGTTTTATCCCTGTTGGACTGACATTTTTCTTATTAGAATGTGTTCTTGGTTGTGTTATTAATCAGCTTGTCAAAGAGCAAATAAAGTCATCTCTTTTCTTTTTTGATAGACGACAACCCCTCCAACTAAGAGAGGGAAGGAGGGAGGTGCCGTTGGTTTGTTTCTGTGATATTCGAAATTTACTGTTAGTTCTTCTAACAAAAATTCTTGTTATGTTTTTGAGTTGCTGTTGGTGTAAAAACGTATGAATTTAATGCGAGTGTGTGCGTGTATTCGTTGTTAATAATGTTTTCACTTATTGTCACCTGGGTCTGGTGCTATAAGTCTGTCTCTTTTCACACCAAATTGTTGCCCATATAGAGAGTATGTGACAATTTTTGTTTTTGTTGTTACTTTTTTTTTATAAAGGGGTGGGGGTTTCTAGTTCAAATCTCTTTTTTGTTTTTGTTTTGTTCAGTTGTTGTTGCTTTTTTTCTCGTTTGTCTGGTGTTTGTGTCACCAAAGCAGTGTTTTTATTATTATTTTAGTTGTTCTTGTTGTTATTTATGCTTTAAGTTAGATTTCTCTCTTGAATTTGTGCTCTCTCTCTCTTGCTCTGTTTTCTTATTCAGTTCTCTCTTGCACTCATACACAAGCACACATAGACACCTCGCACACAAACAACAAAACATTAAATTGGAATTTTGAGTAAATTTTTAGTTCCAATTGGAAACCATTATAAACCGGTTTTATTTTCATTACTCTCGCTCTCTTTCTCTCTCACTCGCTCTGTTGTTTCTCTGTATGAATTAAATGCGACTGTGTGCGTGTGCTTGTGTTTTGGTTGTTTTTTTATTTCCTATTAATGCTTTACGTCGCTTACCTCTGGGGGTTGCACTTCTTCATTTTGTCTGTGTATTTCCAGTTTGCAAGCGACCGGCGTTAAGCTCGTATCGTTAGTGTTGTTATTTGAATGGGTATGAAACGTTCGTTTTTTTTTTTGTTGTTCTTCATACATACGTTTGTAGGTCCGTTCGTGCGTTTGTTTATTGTGTTTACAAAAAAATAAGTTACTAATGTCACCAAATAAATATACGAAATCGAATTTATAAAAGGATTTCGATTGCTCGCAATAATTCTTAAACAGAAATCCCCGTAAAACGGAAGAAAATTCTCAAAAAAAAAAATCTTTTTTCTTATCAAAACCGAGGGTGATTTTTTAAAACACAAATAAATTTTAATAAAATAGGAGAAGAAAAGCAAATACATAAATTTAAAAAGAAAAATTGTAAAGAAATTCATGTGCAATTAATAAAACAAAACAAAAGAAAAGAAAAATAATAGAAAACGCTTTAAAAAAATCGTATCAAATAAAACGGAAACGCAATCACAATCATTATTTAACGCCGGTTGTTGTGTTTTTGAAAGAAAGTGAATTTGTTAATAACAGTGCTAGTGCCTAGTGACGTGTGAGTGTGTGAGTGCAAAACTGTACGTTTATTTTTGGTGTTTGAAATTCTTGCCAAGTGAGCGTGTATGAATGTAATGTAATGAGATACGACGTCCAGGAGTTACTTCATCAGTCTGCTGAAGATCCATTCGCAAGGTTCGCAAATGGGATGGCATATCATCCATTTCTGCATTTGTCACGACCCACTGACTTCAGCGTTTCCTCGCTGTTGACGGCGGGAAACCCTACGACAACAGCAGCAGCTGATCCCAGCGGCACTACTACTTTGCCCACAGCTTCTTCTTCTACTTTATCATCTGTTTCGCCACAAAATCATCACCAACACCATCAACACCATCATCATCACCAACACCAGCACCAGCCTCAACAACAGCAGCAGCAACAGCAGCACTTGCAGCAATTAAATCCGGTGTCCAGTGAACAGTTGGGCTGTATTGGTGGTCAGTCGTCACCTTTGGGAGGTCAACAACCGCCACAACTGTCGCCGGGCGAAAATAGTCACAGCCATAGTCTCAGCAATAATAATAATAACAACAACAACAACGAATCTAGTTGCCCCAGTTCGAAAGCCTTAAACTCCAACGACAGCTGCACCAGCAACGATTCGAATAGGCCCTTAAGTAATAGCAATAGCAACAACAACAACAGCAGCAATAATAACAATTTGCCGTCGGCTCTTCTGAGCTCAGCGCACACGGCCTTACCTCCTGCCCAACCGCCGCCAACGGCACACCACCCGCATCATTCTCCAGTACCTGGCCATCCGGCATTGAGCGCTCACTTGCCTCAACAGAATCCCTATTTTCCAGCGGCTGCCTTAGCGGCCTTAGCTGGCAATCCAGCTGGTCCCCATCCTGGTTTATATCCGGGCCCCTTACGTTTTCCACCCCACCATCCGCATCCACATCATCCGCTCGGCACACCCTATACCACAGCCGAAGACGTGGTCTTAGCCTCTGCAGTGGCCCATCAACTACATCCTGCCATGCGTCCGCTCCGTGCACTACAGCCCGAAGATGATGGTGTTGTCGATGATCCCAAAGTAACGCTGGAAGGTAAAGAATTGTGGGAAAAATTTCACAAGCTTGGTACCGAAATGGTCATCACAAAAAGTGGCAGGTGAGTGAGATAAATCTCTTCGTTATTTTCATCCTTTTAAACATCGACCGACGGTAATTTGAAATTTTTACAAAACAATTGAACAATTTTCTTGGCTTTTTTATTTGTTTTTCAAATGTTTTCAAATGATAATATCTGATTGGAAATGATAACACAACGTCAGTGTCAGTGTGTGTAATGTGTGTGTGTTTTTTTTTAGAATAGCGGGCGCGTCAAAGGGAGTGTATCGATATTATTGCGGCGTATCGATTACTTTCAAGGTCTGTTTATTGCTTTTTTTTCTATTTTTCTTTCGTTTAATGTAAGAAATTAAGGAAATTTTCCGGGAATTTTCAATAATTTAAATTGGGTTAACATTTTTTTTCTACACAATTTCAAAGTAATACAAGAACAAAAACAACAACAAAAATCAAAACTATAGTAGAAATTCACCATCAAATGCTGTTTTTCATTTGATTTAACTTTAATTTTCCTTTGATTTCTTATTAAATTTTATGTTTTTATTAATAATTTATAGATAACACTCGATTCTTAATTAAATTTAATAAATTTTATTAGTTTTGATAAGAAAAAAGTATCAAAACGATCGAAAGTTTTTTGATTTTTTATTTTTCAACAATTCTTAGAATTATTAACGAATTTTTTTGAAAAATTTGTGCGAAAAATCAATAAATAATAACAATAAAATGTTAAAAAGAAATGTCCAACAAAAACAAAAATATTTCATTTGAAGAGATAGAGAAGATCATCGTGATCTGCATATTTTATAGGGTTTTTGGTGTTGTTTTTTTTTTAATGTCAATATTTTCTAACCCACACCATAGTTATTGGACAAATTCTTTATCACGTTTTAGATTTCAAAATTCAAATGTCCATTAACGATAATAAATTTTATTCATCACGAAAAAATCTAACCTCTCAGACGCAGAGACTGTTACCGAAGACGTATGTGACCTCCAGTTTTATTTGTGGCTTTAATTGTTCGATTGACTAGGATTTGTTTCACTAAGTATGGGATCGCCTGTGGCTACTGCTCTTCCAATAGTTCTTCTAATCACGAAAAAATGTAATCATTACTTTCAGCCACAGTGAGTGAGCGGCTGTGGCCTCCAGGAAGTTCTGGAGTATATTTGTGGATTTAGTTGTTCGTTTGCCTAAGGCTTGTTTGACTAAGTTTAGGTTAGTGTGGCTACTGGCGTTTCCTGCTCTTCGAGTAGTTCTTCTAATCATGAAGCTTGTCAGCGAAGGTTTCTGTGGTCTCCGGACACTTCTGGAGTTATACTCGAGTCCTCACTTGTTCGATTTGCTACGGTTTGTTTTACTAAGTATAGGATAGCTAGTGACTATGGCAGTTCCTACTTTTCTATTACGTCTTCTAATCAGGGAGTCCTGGAGTTATATTTGGGTTCTTATTAGTTCGCTTGTCTAAGCATATGCTAGTGTGGCTACTGGCATTTCCTACTCTTCTAGTAGGTCTTCTAATGAAGCTTGTCTCCGTGGGCGTTTGTGACCTCCAGACAGTCCTGGAGTTATGCTCGAGTTCTTGATTGTTAGATTTTTTAGGATTTTTTTTAAGCCTTTCACTTCCTGTTTGACTAAGCATAGGATAGCTTGTGGCTACAGGCATTTCCTAGTCTTCTAGTAGCTCTTGTAATCTGTTTGGTAAGTTCCTTTAAAATACACCCTAATCAGCTGTAACATGGGCCTAGTTGCTTATTAAACTGGAATCACCAGTTACACCATTCTCTAGCAAAAGCGGTTTTTATTGCAATGATGCATAGGCCTGTGAATTGTTTGTAATCCTGTAAGCAGAATTGATGCAGCACACCAATCAGTCAAAATAGATTACGTGGGTGTATATAGATGTGTTATATATTTTAAGACGCTTTTAAATGTACAAAACGAAGGATGTTTGAAGTTTAAACTAGTTTTCCTAGTGAATTCATAGTGCAGACTACAATATCGAATTATCCATTTAGTGGTTTATCTTTTATCTGATCTTAAGAGTTTACTATATACGAATATAGATCGCTTAACAACCGAATAACTAGATTACTTTTGAAAATTAATTTGCACGATATGCAGGATTATCTTTTCATTAAAATTTTTATAGTATTTCCGCAGTTTATTATCGTATACATAGATTGATTTCCTGTCTAGTTAACAAAGAATTTGATAAACAATCTTGTGTATTACTTGAACATGCTATTAATTGAACCATGAGTTCAGTTTTCGATTAATTAATTAATTATTCTGTTTAAATTTATATCTGCTTAGTTTTCAATAACATGAATTGAACTTTTCTTGGATAATTGGTAGAATGAAATTAAAATACGGACTGCTAAAAAAGTGCAAAAGAGGTTTCCATTCTTAATTGTTTTATTTTTAGAGTTTAAAACAAATTGTAGTGCCTTCAGTCCATTGTCCTGATAAACTTCTAGAAGCTGTTCAACGTCAGTAAAAATAAAGTTCCGCCTTGCATATGATAAACACCCATTCACTGATTTGTTTTTTTTTTTTCATCACAGAAAACCTAAATAGAGCTTCAAGCTCCGAACAAGCATTGTAGTAGTGCAGTTGTAGTCCCATTGTAATTACCAAACAAAAGCTTAAATTGTCTCAAATGCATTTGGTTTGAAATAGTCGCTATTTCTACGCATCTTTCTTTGCTCTGCCGAATTCGTCTTTTCATTATACCAAATGGTATTTGGGGCCTACGAGCAAAAAGGCAGCACTCCTCCTAGATAGTTGAAATTATTATGCAACACTTTCTGCAACACTTTCCCAGTAGTCGTCTGATGTTGTTTTTATTACTAAAAATAGTTTAATTCCGCTACTGGTTATATCTGTTGGTCACTCTAATTTACCATTTATCTGCCACTAGAGTAGGAATTTTTCAAAAGTCCTATAAATTAGATTTTTTAAATGTTTTTTTCAGTTAAAATTTAAATTTTTATCAAAATTAGATGACTTTCTGAGCTACTTTTTGTATATTAATGCGAATGATTCCAGATTTGAATGCAGAGTCTTTAACTAAGTTTAGTTTTTGTATTGGTTCCTGATGGTTTTCTTGAATACTTGACTTTAATTTAAGTTTTCGATAAATTCAGAAATTGAAACCTTTACGGAATTTATTTATTAACCTATCCACTAACTAAAGTGTTGAGATTATTAAATTTTATTCTATAGGTGCTCATGGTTATAATGAACGTACAAAATATGGATGGCCTGAAAAGCTAGCCTGTAATTTAGCCTGTATATGGTTTTACTCGCTTATGTCCTTAATTAGTCATTACTACCCTTTAGGCAAGATTACAACCTAGCTTCTCAGACCATCCATATTACGTGTATTAATTTTATCCATTAGTGGCGGGACCTACAGTTTAATTGGTCTTTCATTGGCCTTCGAATGACAAATTTTTGAGAAATTTTTCGTTACAAATTTATTCATTTTTAAAGTTTTTGACAAAAGTCAGTTGGGAGAAAGTCTGCGATGAAATATTTTTAAAAATTTCGTTATTTCGAGATGTCTAGGCTAGGGTTTGAGCCACAGCTTTACGTCTAATGAGCTAACACACTCTTTTCATTCTTCCCTAAGTAAAATCTTAGATTTTTGTCCAAGAAATGAATTTGCAGAACTAGACTTTAAGTATTTAACACACGAATATTTTAGATTAAGAAGTAAGAAGGATCGAAGTTTAGGTAGACACTTTTATTGCACCACAGTATAGTTTTTATAAGGACTGAAGGGTTCTACTTTTGATTGGTTTCTGAAGGTGAAAGAAAATCAAGGTTGGGAAGGCTTCAAGAGGATAATTTGTAGATTCTCAGGCATATATTATATGGTAAAAAAGTTTTTGGACAATTTGCCCTCATACTCGTTTCATTTCCTTTATTTTCAACTAGATTTTTTGCCTTCTACTTGAGGAAATGTTATAGATGAACAAGTAGACAGATTCCAATACAATATCTGTGTACTGGAACATGGATGTAATGTTTGGATGATACTGCTGGTCTCATGTGTGGCAATGCTTCAGAATTCACGATTCACAAGTAGCTACAACTCTGAACTTTCTTTCTAACTCTGAACTTTTGTTCAAGAAGGGGAAGTTTTTATTCGATTATCGGATTTTCACTCATTGTTTCGATGCTTTTAGCAATGATTTAAGATTTCTAGAAAAAAAAACCCTTCAGACACTTTATTTTTTGCAGATATTTTGAAAAATAAAATCGAATCTTTTAACTCTCTTGATTAAATAATAAAAACCGTATCTTTAAAATTTTTTATTAAATTAAATGAAAAGAAAAAAAGGAAAATTAAAAGAGAAAAAAGAAAAAGTATGTACCAGAATATATAATAACTGAACGAATTTTTTCATATAAAATATAAAAAAATACCTACATATTGTTGGAGTACGTATGCACATACATACATATAAATAAATATGAAAATAAATAATAAGAAAAAAAAAAAATACAAAATAACGCTTATGAATAGCAGCAGAGGCAGCAGCAACAGCCAAAAAAGAGCAGCAAAAAGAAAAAAACACGATAAAATATACAAAAAAAAAGGAGAAGGCAAAGCCGTCTTTATGGCGCCAGTGAAAAATATCAAAGATATTTTGATTGTCCAGTTCTTTTGCGACTACAACTACTAACCAACCAACTCCAACTCATCATACAACCAACCATCATCACTACAACATCATCTTCATCAAAAAGCAACAAAAAGCCAAGAAAAGAAAAAAAAAAAAACAAAGAATTGGAAGAAAAAAATATTGAAAACGATTTCGGCCATAAAGTGAACTTTGTTGTACTATAGTCGTCATTATTGTCCTTAAATTTAAGCTCTAGTGGTGTTTTAATAACCAACGCTCATCATCACGAGCTTTTCTTTTTATTTTTTGCAATGAAAAAACGGGCACAAAAAGCAAGGGGAACCCCTTTTTTCTCACTTTTTCTGCGCTGGTTAAAGTGTCGCCTCTACAAAACTGTCGTCGTTGGCCTTCTTTTACTTTTGATGCGCATTTATGATCATTTATGAGATAAAAACCCATGTAAAAACACAAAGTTTTACTTTTCCTCCTCCTCCTCTTCGTTTTGTGTTTATCATCATTTAAAGAATGTTTTCGTTTTTTTTTTTTTGGTGCTGCTGGAGCCGTATCTTTTCCTTTTTTTTTTTGCTTTTGATTTTTCAGCGCCTTCGACAAGAAATGTCATAAACGTACCCGATTCGTTATAATTCCCGCATGCAAAGAATTGCAGCGAAAGCAAAAGCAACAGCTACAGCACCAGCACCAACACCAATACGACTACCAGCAGCAGCACAGCAGCATCATTTAAAACTAAAGGGCCCTGTTATCCCTGAATAAACAAAACGCACACAGGAGAAGGAGAAGAAGTAGCAGAGGAAGAGGAGCGTATCAAGCAAAAGATGTCAAAACGTATGAGAGTGGTTCAATGAATTTGATAAACATTTCCTAGATGCCCGTTGACACATCAAAGTTTGCGACGACTCCGCCATCATCAGTAAAGACCAGAGCACACAGACAGACAGACAAACAAACACTTATTAGTACACAGATCGAACACACATAGTATGTTTTAACTCTTCGCCTGCCTCCTTAACTGTTTCTAATAAAATTTGTGACTCAAAGCACAGAAATAAAAAAAAATCGAACGTTTTTTAAACTCTTTTTGTCCTAAAATGTTGTTGCAGAAAAACGCCTGTTTTTCCTTTGAATACGAGATTTGAGACTTTTTTTCTGTGGGTTTTTGCCAGATTATCTCTCTTTCTCTACACTTTCAAATGATTTTTGTCTCGTGGCAAATTCACGCGCCGCTAAAGTGAGCCGCCGTTTTAACCTTTTAAGCTCTATTTGATATACAAATAAAGCGCCACAAAAATTTACGTGTCGCTTGAATTCTAAGAAACGTTGACCCAAAACCAAAACCAATTAACATACAAAGGCTTAGACCTGACATAATTACAAAAAAAAAATAAAATTAAAAAAAAATAAAATTAAAGCACTATAAAGGCCACCATAAAATCCATATAAGAATAGGCTATGTACTTACGTACGTACTATTGAATTTGGTAAAAGTACTTGATTTATTGCACTTTAATTTCCCTTTAAATTTCCTGCCATTTTCTATATCCATTCTACTAATAATCCCTTCCCTTATATGTTTAATAATTACAACAACAACGTTTAAATTTTCATTGAACTTCCGCTTAAGTCCGTCTCCTAAGCTGTTTGATTGCATTTCAAATGACCCTCATGTACGAGCAGTTGCAGCGGCTTCTTTTAATTAGAAATTGCTTTGAAGTCAAGTTAAAAAAAAAAAAAATAAAAGAGTATTTAAAACGTCTTGCACTTGCGCAATTTATCTTCAATATGACAATAATATTGGTTAAGCTATGGAGCAATTTCGGCATACGCTTTAAGAAGCCTTATAAGAAACATTTTCAAATTAAAAATCAATTGATTTAAACACATTCATACGTATGTATGTACGTATATTTTACAACCTCAATAAGATTCACTTTTTAAATAATATTCGGCAAACTATTAAAAGTACCAAAAAAGGTACTTTTATTTTGTACATATTTAAGAGCTTTCAATAACAATCAATCTACATAATTAAACTTGCCCTTAATTATTATAAAAAAGTACTTTATTCCTTAATAGGTACTTTTCTATTTTATTTCTTTTGACACTGCAAATTTGGAAGTTCTAAATTCTTCATACACCTTATCTCTAACATAAGTAGTAGATGCTACGTACGGAAAGCAATTTATTTTTTTTCCACATCACATCATGTTTTTAAGAAATGGTACTCTTTGTGCAGTGAATAAAATGAACTTTTTATTTAAGTGTAGTACCTTTTTCTGTACCCAGATACTTTTCTAAATCCTATGAAAAAAAAAATATTCGAATTTTGGTTTAAAAATTTTCCATTTTATTATGAGCTCAAAAGTTGTAATAAACTGGTACTGTTTACTAAACAATTGAAGTCGCCGTGGTCTAGTGGGTAGTGTGTTGGCTTATTAGACGAAAGGCCCGGGTTCGAATCCCAGGTCAGACATCAAAACGAAAAATATTTCTTCGGCGATTTCTGGCAAAGACTCTGAGAGTAAAAATTGCTCATGAAAAGCTTCTCAAAAATCTGTTGTTCGGAGTCGACTTTAAACTGTAGGTCCCGCCACTCATGTATAAAATTAACGCACACAACATAAGTGGTGTGAGAAGCTAGGTCGTAATCCTGACTGAAGGATTGTAATGGCCAATTATGTATGTATGTGTTTACTAATCAATTGTACTATTTTCAATTCGATATTTATAAAGAAGTTTTCTATTAAATTTCCTCTTCTGTAGGATTCGTAAGAAAATTAGAAAAAATAATTTGCTTTTACCAAAATGATACCTTTTTTATCTTCTGGGTCTTTTCTGCATTCTAGAAACATAAATTTGGTACACGAACCATAAATATATTCTTGAAATGCTCTATTTAGAAGATATTTTGCAATACCAAGAACTTTGGTTTCTACTAAACTCTCAAATTTAAAATTCAGTATTCCAACTAGAGGCTTCTGGTTTGAGGAACCAGAGGTCCCAATGAGACTCTTGAAGATTACACGAAGGCTGAAAGATGAAGGATTAACTTTCTTATAGGCTGTGCCTGACCATTACAGTGTTTTCCACGAAAAGGTCAGACAATTTTGAAAGCGGCGTAGCGCTTGTTGAGTGACGGGATTTAACCTGAATATCTCATGATTTATTCGGTCCCTAGCGAACATAATTTCAATGACTGTCCTTTTCCATATGTCCAGGATTTTTCAAAGAAATTTCAGATCATTCAAAGGTAACCCTTATGTGGGTACCACAACATTGGGATAGCGTTGAAAATTGCATTGCTGCTGATCTGGTCAAGGCTGATAAGGAGCTAACAATCTCCAATATGTTTACAGGGCATAGGTATTTCGATTGCTTCATTTAAATTGGATATCATCCAATCGTTTTAAAGTGAAGCCTAATCTCGAAGGCAACAGGAGGTACTAGGTCTAGGCTCTGCTAGACACGTGGGTCTCTGGAGGAGGAGAAGGAGGCTTTCTTTCACCTCATATGTCAGTGCCCTGCTCTTGTCGCAAAGAGACAAATGTTTTTCTGACTTATCACTGTCTGGCATTATTAACTCAGGTAATTTTGAAGTCGCCGTAGTCTAGTGGGCATTGCGTTGGCTCATTAGACGTAAAGCCAGGGTTTGAGCTCCAGGCCAGACATCAAAACAAAATACAAAAAGTATTTCTTCGGTGATTTCCTCTTAGCAGATTTCTGGCAAAAACTCTGAGAGTAAATAAAATTGCCATTAAAAGTTTCTCAAAAAAAATCTGTCGTTCGGAGTCGACTTTAAACTGAGTTCAAACTGTAGGTCCCGCCGCTTATGTATAAAATTAACACACACACAACATAAGTGGTGTGAGAAACTAGGTTCATAACTCTGAATGAAGGGTTGTAATGATCAATTATGTATGTGGCTGTACTTTTCTATATTGTACACATACATTACATTATTGGCCTTTACAACACTTCAGTCAGGATTACGACCTAGCTTCTCACACCACTTATGTTATGTGCGTTAATTTTATACATGAGTGGCGGGACCTACAGTTTAAAGTCGACTCCGAACGACAGATTTTTGAGAAGCTTTTCATGGTAATTTTTACTCTCAGAATCTTTGCCACAAATCTGCTGAGAGGAAGTCGCCGAAGAAATATTTTTCGTTTTGACGTCCGACCTGGGATTCGTACCCGGGCCTTTCGTCTAATAAGCCAACACACTACCTACTAGATCACGGCGACTTCAATATTGTAGCTTAAGGAAAATTCTTTGCGGGTTCACAATTACATTTTAATATACTATCTGCACTTGAAAGAATTCAGTTCCTCCAAATTCCCGAATTGTAGCAAAATGGTGCCTTCTTCAAACAATTTTTCAGTTCTCAACTTTTTTTTTTTTTGGTAGATTGTAAGTAAATTTTAATAGAGCTTTGCATAAGGTTTTACATGGCTTAGTGTAGTACCAAAAGAATGTTTTACAGAATAGTACTTTTTGTTATACACTCAAGTACTTTTGCCAATCGCAAATAAAATGCATTGTTTTGAGTATTTTAAATAAATTTTAATAGGATTCTGTTTATTTAAAGCATTTTTCAAATAGCTCGCCGTAAAAAGAAATAAAAAAGAATTCGTTTATAAATATTTAATAGAAATAGCTTTTGCCCTTACCCTCTAAATGAATACAGAATGGTGTTGAAGAATTTTTTTTTTCTAGATAGTATGTAGTAGTAAAGTGTACTCACTTGTATGTATGTTTGTGAAGTAATGTTGGCATAAATTAAAACTTTTTAATAAAACAACTCTTAGAAGAGGGTGGAGTCTCTACAACGACTCCTATTTAGCTTTAGCAAGAGGTGCGAGTCAGTCGAAATTCCGCTTTAAGAGACTTTGTGGCGCGCATTTTTGCATACAAAATAGGTGCGCCGGCGGGTGTTTTCTTTTGATTTTCGAATGGCTATATTTGCTAAAACCCGGCCATTTTTATGGCATCTCTTTGTTTTTGTGGCCATTTAATAAATATTTACATACATTTGTTTGCTTGTTGTGTACGCGTACAATGTATTATAGAAGGAATACTGATGGTCAAAACAATTACGCGTTAATGATTAACGTAAATTGGTATTAAAAAACAAAAAACAAAACAAAAACAACAAAACCAACATAAAACTATTGAACATGATGAGCTTAAAGACACAAGAGGAGTGTATAGATAGGCAGGCCACAACAATCATGCTTAGGAGGGTTTTCAAGTTTACGCAGAATATTTTTAACGCCAGGTTACTTAACAACAATAATAAAAATAGTACTAATAATGTGGTTGGTTGTTGTTGTTGTTGTTATTGTTGCTTTTCTGTTGTGCTATGCTATGTGCTGTAAAATGTGAAACGTGCCTGACATTTAATTTTACGTGATTTTTGCTGCTTATGACACCAACTTTTTGTGTAAATATTTTTTAAAAAATGTTAAAAGACAGACACACACACACAAAAAAGAAAAAAAAAAAAATAGAATTTCGATCTAAAAAAAACATAAAATCGTACTCTGAAAATGAAGTCAAACTAATTTATTGAAGTTTTTGGATCTCTTTTAAGCAAACCAAACCAAACCAAACCAAACATAAACCTAACCAAACCTTATTATCATTATGACGTTGACGTTGATGTTGATGTTGATGATGATGATGATGATGTTGATAATGATGTTTAGTTTATAACCATTAGTACTTTATCATCCAGAGTGGGTACATTTTTAGTACTTTTCATAAACAATCATGCTTTAATGGCGATGTCAGTGTTCGTGATTTGTTTTTATGATGAATTCCTTGTTCTTTTTTGTTTCTTCTGTTTTTGTTTTCGTTTTCGTTTTTGTTGTTGCATTTTTTTTTTTCTGGTTTTCATAACACCACAAAACTGTAAGTGAGCCACATCGAACGACAGTAAGTTAGTTAGTTAGTGAGTGAGTGACTGAGTGGCTGAGTGAGTGAGTATAAGAATGAATGAACAAGTACCACCAGAGTTCTACGCGCTGCTGTGCAAGTCTCTTAACCATTATTCTTGTAATGATAATGATAATGTTGTTGTGTTGTTCATTATGTTCATTATTACCCTGACATTCATTACATTAATGTTTAGGTTTATGATTTCGTTTTTAACATTACTGTTGGACTTGGTGTTGCAGGCAAGTGTCAGAGTTGTTGGTGTATTCTATACTGACGACTGTTGCTGTTGGTGTTATATTTATGATCTTAAATTATGTATTCACAACAATATTTCAATATTTTTTAAATTTCTTGGAATCATACAAAGTTTTTCTCTTGTTTAGCTTTGTTTTGTTTATTTTTTAAATGGAAATTAATCCAAATATTACAGAAATAATTTTTATTTCTTAAAAAAAAAATCAAAAAAAAACTTTTTAACACTTTCCTTATCATTGTTAAATACACAAACAAAACGAGGGAACAAACGTACAAAAAAAAAAAACTAAAAAATACAGACACACACTTTTAATAATAAAATAAAAAATAATCACTCTACTTTATATATTTTTTATGTTTTATTTTTTTTATTTTCAACCATTTATTATTGTTTATTGTTTAAAATGAAAACGTTGCATACAAAACAATCTGAAATTATCGCATTTTAAAAAATTAAATGTTCGAATGAAAAAAAATTCCAAAAAAAACAAAAACCCGTAGAAAAACTTAACAAAACGTGCAACACACCAAAGCTTTTGTTTAGCAAATGAGCTTTAACTGCCTGCCACATACAATAAAAATGCTGGTATAAGAACAACAGCTAAAAAGCAACAAGAAAATAAAAGAAAAAAATAAAAATAAAAATTAAAATAAAATAAACAGGCAGCTCACACAGCACAGCACAGCCCAGCACAGCAAAAATCATTGGAAAATTGTACATTAAGTGTGCGTGTTGAAAATTGCATCGCATTTGGCACTTTTGTGAGTGTAAACTGCATAATGATGTACACAGAGACGTCTACAACAACAACAACAACCAAATCAGCAAAAACATAAAAAAAAATAAAAATCACCAACAACAACTTCTACATACTCAAACCTTTACACTGTGATTCAAATAAATAAGTACGTACATACGTATGTACTTTGTCCACTAATAATTCAGGAAACATTACTTTTTCTAATCATTTTTATTTTGTATTGCTACTAGTAACTTCTCTTAACTGCTAAGTTCGATTGCTTAAATCAAACCTTAGGTACGTTTCAATTGAAAATTTTTTCTAGGTGGATTGGTTTCGTCTTAGGCCTTAGAAAAAAAGAAAAAATCGTAAAAGAAAGTAAATCCAAAAGGAAGACAGGCAAAGAGATATAAAGTAAGAGGAAGAGAGGAAAAAAAGTAGAAGGCAACAATATCAGTTGGGCGTATATGACCGTTCTTCTGTTAGCCATCTTAATCCCACGGTAAACCTCAAGGGAAACCTAAAAATCGTCTTGCTACAACACCAATCTCTAGGGTATTTAGCTTCCTTTTTGCCTAGGGCTGAACAACCACAATTGAAAAGTTCTAACAGCTCCACATAGTAACTTATTTATTTAATTGGACTTCAGTACAGTTCCTTACACCAATCATTTTGTGTGTTTTAATTTTATCCATGAGCGCTGGAACCTGCAGTTTAATGTCGGCTCCGAACAACAGAATTTTGAGAAACTCTTCATAGAAATTTTTATTTATTCTCAATGTTTTGACTGGCATTTGTTGCGAGGATGTGCCAGAAGAAATATTTACATTTCATTTTGTTGGAGATGTTTAGGCTTTGGTTTGATCCGTTTGGTCTTGACTACGGAGGCTTCAACCACAGTAATATGCTTAAATATTTGATTGCCCTACCTTTCTATTGTATGCGATTAAAAATTTCGACTTCTTTTTCTATTCTACTCTACTTTAACCCCTTGAACATACATACCTATACACTCAGCGCCAAAAGTGAGTAAATAGCATTGAAGTAATTTATTTTCTTAGGAATCCCTATAAAAATGACAAAATCAATTAGTATTTGTAACTACTTCGTTGTTATAATTTTGTAGCTCACTGTAATATAACAATAGAAAATAGTATAATTGAAAATGATTGAAAACATAAATGACAACTGCAGTCAGTACCACTTTGTAGAATTGTGTGTATGATTAAATTTGTTCATACAATTTGCTGCCTCTCTGTCTGTCTGTTTGTCTGCCTGTCTGACAACTGAAAGATAACGTTGGTTAACGTTGAGCGAAAATTCATAATTTTTTTTCTGCGATTTTGTTGTTTTTGCTGTTGCTTGGTGTTGTTAAATGTGTTAAATCCTTTTATTATTTAAACAACAGCAAAAACGAAAACGGTGTATGCACCATATATGATGTATGCGTCTGTGTTGCTATTGCTGCCACACACTGCCATTTCGGGGCCAACAATAATTAAAACCATAATCAAAAGCTCAAGTGAATTTACGAGCAAGTGCTCGAGAGAGTGCAAGTGAATGACTGAGTGTGTTGTTGTAAAAGGGGAGTGAGTCGATGCATAAGTGCGAGTTGAAGAATGTGTGTTGTTGGGGAAAAACCTTTAAGACGTGTTATTGGGGGTTTTAGCACGTTTCCATTGAGTACGAAGTGTTGACTTGACTTGTTAAGAGGCAATATCTTCTTTGCCTTTTCGTCTTATGCTGCTACTTTGCCTAGCTTTGTCTATTGTTGTTGTTGTTGTTATTATTATTATTGTTATCATTATTCCTGGTGCTAATCGTCACTCATTCATTTACACCTTCAACGCTGCTCTTCTAATTGTCTGTCTGTCTGTCTGTACGTCTGTATGTCTTCGTGTTAGCCAAGTACTCCATTCTTCATTATTATTAAAACACGTAATATTATGTTTAAAACATCAACAACAGCAACAACAATACAAAAAAAAAGAGTTGAAGTTGCAAAAAGACACACAACAAAACAATTGCAACCAACCATCATCATCATCATCATCATCACCATCATAGCCGTGTTATTTAACACTCTTAGACAAACACCTTTTGCTGTGGCAAAAGCAACGTGTAAAACACTCTTATAATAATCAAACATACATACATACATACATACATACATATGGGTATAGATATGTCTGTGTATGTGTATAGGTTTAAAACAATAGCAATAGCAATTGCAATTGCCATTGCCATTGCTTGCTGCAATATTCTCTTGAAAATGGTGTGAATGTGTGATAATTTTTACTCATTCAACTTCTATGACATGCATGCCTGCTACATGGCTAACTGCCTCGCTGCCTGCCTGCCTGCCTGCCTACTGCCTTTTTATTCATTCATTCATTCATACATTCTTGCTTTCCTTTTGTTGTTCATTCATTTATTCATTCAACAGCAAAACTTTTTTGGGATTTTGTTAAAAAAAAAAAACAACAACAACAACAGCCAGCAGAAGAACATCAAAATTTTTCAGTTCAGTTACAAAATTCTATGTGTTGCAGTTGCAAAAAAGTAAAACGGTTTGCACAACCAGTTACATTTTGATGTTAAAGTTACTACTGCTACTGCTGCTGCTGCTATTGCTGCCCCACAACGTTTACGTTTAGCCAGCAACCGACGCAGCAACAACAACCACTTTAAATTTAAAATAATTTTTTTTGGTGAGTTTCAATGAGTCTTGGGCTATTGTTTGGCGTTTTCTCGTACAATTAACTTGAAAGAAAAACTTTTTTTTTTAACAAAGTGCGAATTATTACTGCTGTTGTTGTTGTTGTTGCTGTTTTTGTTGAATTGCTTTATATACTTTTGTTTAAACACTTTTAGCCCACACTGTAAATTAAACCCGAAAAATTATTTCATTATAGAAAGAAGAAATTTGTAAACAAATACTTTCAGGGAAGTAAAGCTACTATAAAAGTACTTTTTTTTGCCAAATGAGTACTTTTTAATGTAAATTGGTAAGAAATCGGTTACTTTGCTAGTAGTCATTATGATTATGATTTAAAACAGACTCATGATTAAAGAAAAACAGAGAAGTAATACAGTTTTTGAATCCTATTTCCCTGAGTATATCTCTCCGTATAACACCGTCGTTGGGGTAATGTTTAAGACTGTTAGGGATTTTTTATAGAGTCCGACTGTTCATAGTGATGACATTGCATCGTCAAAAACAATTCTCTATTGAATCTTCTGTGCGAATGTCAATGACATGATGAAATGAATTTAGCGACATTGAGTCCATTTCCAGTTGTGACTTCACTTTTGTGCAAGATTGTCCTGCAGTCACCAGAGACTTTGATCACTTGAGTTGGAGGCTTGTAGAATATAGTATATCCTTTTGTTGCAGTATTTTCTAGCCTCGATTCGTTCAATCACTTTTATAATTACTTTGTTATCGTACTTATTTTTTTTATAAGATTTTTTTCGTTTTGTTTCCTATAAAGGATAGTACTTTTGCTGTTTGGATTTAAATGTGTTGCCTTGTCTTTCTGTAGTCAATTTATTTTCCTTAGAACTTGTTCTTTAAGTACTATACTCTCTGAGTAGATAGCAGTGGTTTGGTTCTCTTTAAACACATGCTTTTCTTCCTTTATTCTTAATGCTCCCCCTTTATACTTTAATAGTGCGTTTAACCTATGCTTTCCTCAAAAATCCTTGTTGAGAACAATGTTCTCTTAGAAGATTTTCTTCTCTCTTATTTTATTTTACTTTTCCTCTCTCTTGTTTTTTATTTTATTATTATTAATTATCCCTTAATTTAACCCTTTATTATGGTTCTGTTCTTTTTTCCTTCTTTGTATTCTCTTTATTGCATATTTATTCTCTTGCAAGCAAAAGTTTTATTAACCAAATCAGTGTATGTCGTTCCCTCTTTTTTTATTTCGTTTCTCTTGAGGCGATCTTTTAATTTTAATTTCAATTTCATTTTCGTTTTATTATTTAATTTAATTTAATTTTTTTTTCCTTAGCCTTTCTTATAGTGTTATTATTATTTTTGTTGTTGTTGTTGTTGCTGTTGCTGTTGCTGCTGCTGCTGTCACAGTATATAACAACTCGATTATGGGGCCTATTTCACCTTTATTCGTTTGGTTGTTGCTATTGTTGGAGTATTTTAAGGTCTTAGTTGTGTTGTGTTGTGTTGTATTTTCCTTTCAGTCAGTGTGTTATTTATTGTTGTTGTTGTTTGAATTATTAATGAGATAATGATAATGATGATGATGATGATGACGATCGTTTTAACTGATGAATTGATGCCTCTTTAGTATGGAAAGGAGAACAACAGCACTGTTCAGTTGAGTGTAGAGGAGCTACTTAAACGTTATCACAGGCAGACATATATATGGACTGACAGCAGAGCTGTAGCTTTTGAGGGGAGCTGCTGCTGTTGTTATTGTTTGCTTAACTAATTATGTATTTGGGGGTTATTTTTTGTTTTTTTTTTTGGCAAATAAATGATGATCTGACACTGGCACTGGTTGCTGTTGCTAGTGCTGGCTGGCATTTGTTTTATGTGCCAACTACGCCTACTTTGTCTTCTCTTAACAGCCTGTGGCATATGTTCCTTGGCTGGTCTTTCTGGGACGTTGCTGTTAAACTGTGCGCAGGCAGAGCTATACACAAGGCAAGATATTGACTGCTGAAGGCTCATAATTTTGAAGTATTTGTTTTTCAGTTTCTTCTTCGGTTTCTTCCTCTGTTTACTTTTGGTTCTTGTTTTTTTTTTTATTTTTTTTTGCCTTCAAAAGTTGCGTGTTGTCTGTTAAACAAACTGGTTTTTTCAATAGAACTTTTTTTCCTTTTTGTATTCTTCGTTTTTTTTTATTATTTTATTAAAATTGTTGTTGTTGTTGTTGTTTTTGTAGTTATCAAGAAGATATGGTACCAAAAATTAGCTAATCAAGTTAAATTTGTTCTACAAAAAAAAAAACAAGACAAAAAAAGGAAACCAACAGAAAATCAAAATAAAAAAAAGGCTTTGTTTTCTGTGCCCATCTTTATAAAGCTTTTTGAAGTCCTTTTTCTTTTATTGTTTCTTCTGATATAGGAAATCAACGACGTATTCAAATTGTTTTATTTCCCTTGAATGAATGAAACACAAAACAACACAAAACAATTGAAGGAATTTTATCGCACTGTTATTTAAGCCTTCTTTTATTAGCTTTAATCATACTTCTTGAAGTTATTTCTTTAGAAATTCTTTTCGGATAAAGGAGACAACAGCAGATCAATTTTCCTTTTAACTCCACCAGCACTTCATTCAAAGTTAGGGTACTTGCTTGGCTTGGCTGTTTGTCTTGTTTCCTGTGTCACGAAAAACTATTTTGTTTTGTCAACATAGACTTGCCGCTTGCCTCAGTAGCTCAACCAACATTTTATTGCCTGTTTAGAACAGAAAAAAAGAAAAAAAACAACAACACAAATTAATACCTTTAATAATATAATAAAACAGATGGCTTCGGCTTTGGCTTATTTGTTGATGGACCAGAGCAGTAGAAACCACAAAGTATTATGTGCGGATTGTGTGTATAATTTCCAATAAAAATTTCCCCCTTTTACTCATTCACATGCATGCAGGTTTTATGTATGATGACGACTTACGACGATCAAAAATGAAAAATAATTCATGAACTACCTTGAGTGCAACTGACGTTCTTACACGCAAACATTATTGTTCTTTAGGCAGCAACAATTGCAATATTTTTTGGTACTCAGTTGTTGCTGCACTACCGCACTGCGTAATTCTTCTTAAAGAAGACAGGGTTATGAGTGGTGGTGATGGTGGTGGTGGTGTTGGTAAACAATGTTAAGTAATCATAAAGTAAAGAATTTAGAATATTCAGAATTATGTTCGTTTAAAGGTACTCTAGGTACTCTTGATACTATACGAATATATGTACGAAAAGCTTAATCAAAGCTGTAGGAAGTAGGAAGTGTGGTTAACACCCCATCTCTGACATTTCGATCAAAACTAAATATAAACAAAATTTTTTTTTTTCGGCAATTTATACTCGGCAGTCTTCTGGCAAAAACTTTGACCCACCCAGGAGGACCCAGTATCCTTTGGGATGCAGCGTTCGACTATGTGTTCTTATGATTCATTGTCCTCACCACAGAATCTATATTTTTGGCTCAAGGTGACCCCTATCTTAAGGAAGTGCTCTTTGAATATCAATCTCGTTGGCGGCAGAAGGGTACGTGCAAATATTGCTAGACTCTGTCGAAAGACTTGGCATTCCGACAAAGGACTTCTGCATAAGCTGTGGGTCTGAGAAGGAAAAAAAGACTGACTTTTACATCGTATGTCACACAGGGATTTTTGTCACTATCTGACATCTTTGACCGAGTTTTGTAATATAAAGACTGAGCGCCCTGGTAGTCTAGAGGGTAGTGTGCTAGACTATTAGCGTGAGGGTCGTGGGTTCGATTCCCACCAGAGGCTCTGGTCTGTGACACTACACCGGGCATATGGTCGAAGTTACTCAGCTCGTATATGATTAGAATATGATTTGTAATTGTAATTAATAAATAAATAAATAATATAAAGACTGCAGCAAAAACAGGATATATTTTGGACTCGGTATAGTTGCCCCTAGGGAATGTTTGATTTCCGGCTAGAATTGTTTGTAGTATCACAATGGGCATAAAGTGGACCCTCTTCAAGGGGGGCTCGTCACCTTACCTACACTAAGACTTTCTTTTGAAAAACTGCCAGTTAAATTGCTGCTTTCCACTACTGTTCCATTACCACTACGAACTTACGAAGAGGGAGTTTTTTTTTCTAAATTAATTAGTTATCGAGTTTAATTTTACAGTTTTCCTATAAAACATCATTATTATTCGAGTCAAGTCTTCCTAACATAGCTGTGAGTAAAACCCTTCAAACCTACAAAAAAAGAGCTGCTGTCCTATTTCCAAAGTTTTGGTTAAGTTTAACAAGACAAAACGACTGTTATTCTAATCGAAATCATATTACCATAGACGGGAGCAAAATGCTTCTTCTTGATTTATTTTTCTTTTGTAAAATTTATAAAGTTTCGAATAAGTTCTATTGGTTGTCGAGGCCAATATTTTAATTCTTCTATAAAAAACCATTCAAATCTTATCAACAATAGAGTGTGCAGGAAAGCGGCTGCTGTTCTATGCTTTTCGATTATGAAAAAGGATTTTTTCCCCAAAAATGTTTAATATTTCAGGCAAATTGAATAGTTGTCATGGCCAATTTTACAAAATCACAACATTGTGGATGTAAATTGATGTGCTGTAAGCTTCAATCGAAATCCGTTTTAATTTTTCTGGTTTTCTAAAGTTTTGTTTGTATTTTTAAAGATTTTTTCGTTGTTAACTGTATTTCCCGGAAGTAGCGTGTCTGACATTAGAAAAAAACTTGTTGCCTTATTCAAGTTATAGTAACTGTGATCAACACAATTCAAGTCAATTCTTTCATGGTTTATCATATTTTTTTTTGTAATTGTTGTTATTGTTGTTGCATTAACCAATATTTGGTTATATGTGGAGTTTTCAATGTATGCGTTTAGTTTTTTTTTTTTTTGTTTTTTGGGGCTTTGTGTCAGCATGAGGCAGATTTATCGGCAAGTTTGCAACAAGATTATGTCGAGACTTGGTGAGAGAACACGCCGTTTAAAGGCGTTCGCATAAACATTTAATATGTGTGTGGGCTATTTAAGCCTGTGCGTAGTGTTTGGTTTTTTTTTTTTGTGTTTTTCTTCCAAGTCTTTAAGCCACATTATTAAATACCACTTATTGCTGTCGTCTTAGCCATATGTATGTAATATAAGCGTTTTGTTTTCAATTCAATCTACAAATTCGCTAAATGCTTGCAAAAGATATTTGTCGAGGATACGAATCATCATGTGGCTTTAGTTTGTTTTGTTTGGCTTTTTAATTTTCGTTTCGTTTCGTTCCTTTTTTTTTGAGGATTTATGATTGAACATATTAAGATGGCAGATATCGCAGATGTGTGGTACCACCACCAGCCAGTCATGTACAATATACCACCATAATCCAATACATGCCAAACATATAATTCATATTGTGAAACTAAAAAATGTCACACTCCATGATATGGTATGGCATGGTATAGTATGGTTTGGGTGCCAACTTTTAGGGGAGTGTAAATGCATAATATACAAATCTTTCTCTTTCTTTTTTTTCTGTGGATACTTATGTAACTTTGCTGCCAAAAAAAAAAAAAGGAAAAACTTCCAAAGAACTTGTACACTTATACACTCACCATTACTCTGGCGACACTTGACAAATATTATGCTGCAGAAGATAAGGTTCAAAGTTTTTCCACAACATCCCCAAAAGATATGAACAACAACAATAACAGCAACAACAACAACAAGACAACAATGTTGTACAAATTGAGAGTGAAGTGTATTGGTGGCAGTCATACAATCATCATATACAGACAAAGACTAACTCGGTTATTAGATGGCGGGCTGGCAGGCTGACTGGCTGGCTTTTGAGAAGACATGCGCATTCATTGTAAAACCACTCACAGAATCTCTAATATATTCTGTCATCTAAAGTATATAAAAGGCTACTATACATACATATATGTACCTTTGTATTTACATATATTTGTATATATGTGGTGCGTGTGTTTTATATACTTACAGTACATACTCCAAATTTTTCTTAAACCAAAGAAAAAAAAAAAGAAAACAATGATCTATGTAGAGTTACACACAAACCAAAAATTGCACATGAATACGTTTCAAAAGCAGTGTTTCAGTATTCAGAAGAGATACCGTAACACACTTGTCAAGTACTTTCGGTAATTAAATTAAAAGTTTTTACGTCTGGTCATGATTCATTCGCATCTGAAATGTGAGGAGTTGGCTTTACATCAATTACGATTTTTAAATCGTAAATGAACTTCGCTGATATTAAATCGTTTGTAACTACGGTACTTAGAGCACCTCTCTCATTCTTAATTTTATCTATGAGAGTTTAAAGTCAACTCCAAACGACAGATTTTTGAACAACTTTTCATGACATGGACTTTTAGGATTTTTACTTTAAAATTCATACGCCACCACGTGTTTTCTTAATACGTCATAGCATTGCAAGCACTTACCACATATTCTGCTAATACTTCTGGCTCACTTTCTCAATTGTTTCTAATGGAAAATAAAGTGCCTTTGGATTTCGTCTAGGTTCATGTGTAAAATTTGGCCTGTAGTTATATTACTTATAACATTTGTGCTATCACATGTCATTGTTTGGTATTATAGAGTTTGTCCAGCTTTTGATGTTCTCAGGCTTCAATTGGGTTTTCAAGTCAGCATTTGCATTCCTTCAAGTGCTGTGGACCCTCAGTATAAAACCAAGTGGTGTTAAGATGCTATTAGTCTGCGCGCGACTTTTTAATCCTATACTTGCTTGCAAGTGCTATGGATCCCCAGAGTTACATCGTGCTGTTATAGGTGTGATTCATTCCTGTCCCAGCTATTAGCTAGTCTTTTTTATAATTATACTTGCCGTATAAAAATGATTGGTAGGGATTAATCCAAAATTCTCTTCAGTTAATACTTGTTTCGACCAGGTCCTATATTAACACTCTCGTGACACCGGGTGCCGTATATATACGGCACTCATTTATATTTCATTTATAAAAAAATGTTTCTATTTGAGGTTTAGCTATCTGATAAGGCAGCCTTTAAATATTTGATTATTTCTTTCCTTAGCTATCCATTACACCTGTTGAAATTCTAAAGAATTTGCATTTCGTTTTCGAAATTCTGAGAGGAATGCAAGTACCGGGGAGAGTTTTTTTAATTTATAAATTTTTTTTTTTTCAAATTTCTCTTTGACATGCCCTATCAAGATTAGTAAAATGTTGTTATATATCCATCCATCCATCTATCCATTCATCGATCAATTCATCATCATTCATTTTGCTTATAAAGATGTCGTTTATGTCTATCTGTCTGTCTGTCTGGCATTAAAGAGTCACTAAATTTATTCATTTTTATTTATTTTATTTTGGCCTAAAACGGACACCACCTGTCCCAGAGTTAGCGAGTTTAGTGAAAAGTTGTTAAGGACAACACAATTGTTGGCATTAATCTTTTACAGAGAGGAGAAGACCAAAAAAAAAAAAATGTAAAGAAACGAAAAACGAGGAGTTTGTCAACACGATCTTATAAGATAAATAGACATGGCCTTTAGGGGACAAAACAAAACAAAATCAAACTTAAGAACCAGAGGACCCCTATGACAATGAGGTCACACAGGGGTTGTTAAAAGCATAAGAAATAAAAACAATTGTTTTCAACGTTTTATTGCAAATTTGAATATCCGTTAATAATTGCCAACAACAATTACCTGCCATTTGAGCAATTTTTATACGCTACGCATCACAATAAAAAGAATTGCCTGAATTTGCAATACAATGTAATACGTATGCAAATTATTCAACAATTTATTTGACAAATAAGAAAATTTTCTGAACAACAAAACTGCTCGTCCGAAAGCCCTTTAAATGTTTAAAGGAAACTATTAAAGAAAATTTGAATTGATGTTTTGGAATTGTAATTGAAATGGATATGGATGTTGATAGGGATAGGGATAAGGATGATACGTATGGATATTGATGCGATAAACGTTAACGATGGGAGACAATTGATAAACAGTAAAACAGTTGCAGGAGACGGATGGACGGACGGACAGACGGACATTTATTTTAATACAAATGAACAGGTATCAAGATAATGATTGCTGTTAACATTCAAAGCTACAGCAGCTGCTTTCTGTAGATCATATTAAATGTTTTAAAGTAGCATTTAGCCATTTTGCCTATATAAACCGGGTTTATTTGTAAGTTTTTTTTTTTATAAGAAAATAGCCACGCTAATTACCAAAATAAACAAGGCAATTTAGGGGTTGGTATAGAGCGATAAAACTGCTATAAATAACTCACAAATTATGTAGTTGTGGAACAAGAAACCCAAACTAGCTAAACACATACTTATATTCCATCTTTCTGCCCACCTGAATACAATACAATAATAAAAACAAACAAAATAAAAGAAGAAGAAGATGAAGGAATAAAAAAAAACAACGCCATAAATAATGAAATTATTTTTCAGCAACAAAATGTTGAAATGATGGAAGTGATTGTGTCGAAAATAAATGACCAAGCGCCACAAAAGAAAAAAAGGATACCCACACTTGCTCTGGCGCTCTCTTGACCAACAACTCTTAATACACAATGAAATTAATATAATTTTTCAAAAAGAAAACGAAAAATATAAATAAAAAAAACGAACACATTGGTTTTATTTTCATTATTATTAAAGATGCCACAGCGTCTGACTGACAGCTGGAAACTCCCACAAAAACCGACACCACCAGTACACAGATACCAAACAAATCAACATCATCGTGCCAGCTTAACAAAAAAAGACTGTGGCATCTTAGAATACGAGAATATTATCTCGTTTAAACATTTTATGAGCGTTTAGCTTGCACTGCCACAAGACTTATCTTCTTAACTAGGCGTTTATCTTAAATCACAGGAACAAAAAAAAAGCAAAAAAAAAACAAAAATCTTGTGTTTAGTTTTGTACTTGTTGTGGCCATAAGTTTTGTTGCTGTAGCTGCTGCTGCTGTTGCTGTTGCTGCTGTCAGCAACAACGTTATCAGCAAACAATTAAAACCAAGAAAACATACATAAAACACTAAGCAACCTCAGCAACAACAACAACAACAAATAAACAAACATAACAATTAATAAAAATACGAAGAACAAAAAAATAAAAATTTTCGAGTTTAGAGGAACAGTTTTGTAACCATACGATGGATGATCTTTGTCAAATGAATCATTTGGTTCAATTTTTTTCCACACTGTTATTCTTCCTCCCTACTTCTGTTCTTGTCCTTCTTCTTCTTCTCTCCTTCTTCTTCTTCTTCTAGTTCTCTGTCTTACATGTTCAATAATTGTTTGTACTCAACAACAACCAGCTTTTTAGAAGTACATTGTGTGTGTGTGTCTGTTTGTGTATTTTTGTAACCTATAAGCCCTTGCTCTCCTCCATTCCACTGTACAGAGTACATTGTGTCATAAATCAGCTTAACAGCTGTCACTTGCTGCTGTCGCTGTCATTGAGAAATTTCGGTTGCAAAGATAAGAGAGGAGAATACTATGTGGCTCATGTTTAACACAGTGTAACGATGCTGTAAATGGGTACGTTTATGGCCATTGACTTCTGTATGATGTCGTTACGATACGACAACAATAAAGTCCATTTTACTCGCACTAGTGGTGATAATTTTTCGACAAAAAATTTTTTTTTCGTTTTTCATTTCTTTCCACTTAAAAAACAAAATTTATTAACAACTTGGGTACAATTTCTTTTAGTTTAGCCAAAAGCAAGTGTAATACGTATACGGGTAGGGGATCTTAAATATTAACACAATAAAAGATTAAAAAATTAAAGCAGAATTCACTTTCGGTTCAAAGTTTATATAAAATAAACAAAAATTTACCAGAGGCATTGGTGGACTATACTACACTAAACACAAAGCCCAAGCTACTCAACTCGTAATATTTAGTTGTATTGTAATTAATAAATAAAAATAAATCTTTTCGCGAGATATTGTCGTCCATAAGAAGTTACTGGACAGCCGTTATGACAAACACTTTCGCCGATAGTCCTACCGAATGAGTTGTGCCTACTACCTACTTCGAAAAAGGAAGCATCCACTCATAGCCTCAGTCATGATAATCGCTTAGTATATGCTGTTTTGTTGTCCCGACTAATTGTGGCATTGGGCCCCTATTTTCCTAGTCTCAGCTAAGCGGAATCTTCAAAAATTCACAACTGATCTAAACCGCAGCACATGAGAGTTGGAGTCTATTTTCTCGGAATTGGGTTAATTCGTGCCATGTGGGATCTGACACGTGTCGATTAAATAATGAGTTGTCGACTCTTAAAGAAATAATTATTAATCTCTAGACTTACCTGGACCGAATATAACATTAAACTCTCAAGTTTATTTATATCCATAGGTCATAGGTCACATTAAACAGGATGTATCCAAACAGTATTCGAGCACTAGCCTGTTTCAGATCACGCCCGACTAATTGGACTACAGTTTAATCTTATTTGATTGGGTTGGGTATAGGAATAGTCAGAGTTTGTATGCTAGCATATCCGAAGAGAGAAAGAGGGTTATTAGAGAAAAGTTTTAACCAAATAACAGCCATAGAACTTAATTTAAGTGCATAATCCGAGCATGTGTGTTCATTGTCAATGAAACTCTCTTGATCATGATTTCCTTTCTATTTTTTTTTCTGAAGTCATCATGCATTGATGATGATAAGCTTCAGGATTTCCCATTTGAAAAAGTTTCCACATTTACTGGCTATAACTTTTAGCGTTTTTTCTTTTTTCTCCAACTTTCAATTTCATAACGAACAGTGGAAAGAAATGTTTAAAAACCATGCGAGAGTAGTAAGCCAAGGCGTTTTCTACTTCCTTTAAGGCTTGTCTTCATAAATTAGTTGTGGTTGTTAAGGTTGGTGGTCCTTTTCTTTAATAACTTAACTAAACGCATGAAAGAAAAAAAAACAAAAATTATAGAGAAAGACGACTACTCAGCCACTGCATGTAGGGGAAGAAAATATGAAATCAAGAAATATTGTATTGAAGCGTTTTAAGCAAACCGAATCGAACCAAACCAAACCAAACCAGCCAGCCAGCAAGTAACCAAGTCAAGTAACTGAAAGTGATGACTTCCACATTTGAAATTGTCTGTTTGGAATAACTATTACGGCTAAATAAGAATCTGTGCGACAGGACGCTCGAAAACGTGACTTAAATTTAAAAGCAGAAAAAAAATTGCGAGAAAAAAAAAATGAAAATATTATGACTGTTTTTGAATGCCAAAGAAGAGAAGATGATGAAGTGAAGTGAAGCCACAGCCCCAAACATTTGTGTTCGTTCAGCATACGCAGGCAATAAGGAATGCAATGCAAGACAATTTTTACCCTCTCGTCTCGTCTCGTCCCGTCTCGTCTCTTCTCTTTGAGCAAATTTCTCATTTCCAACGAGTTATTGACTAATCAAAGACGGGCTGACGTTAAAAATTTTGTTCGCATGTTTTTAAAACGTTGACAATACGGAGGCAGCAGGCAAAGAGCTGCAATATATGGATGTATGATGTGTACCAGCAGTTGGAAAAATGCAAAAAAAAAAAGGAAAAAAAAATCAAAAACATGGCCTTAACAAACGGTAACAATTTTGAAACGCTTGTCTTAGAAATGCCAACAATTGACCCATGATGTCATATTTGGCCTTATAATTCCCAAATTGTGAGCTTTTGATTAAAAAAAAAATAAAAAAAAACAATGAAAAGCGCACTAAAGAAACAAAAAAGTTTATCAACATCGTTTTGGCCTGTCTTACACAAATAAACCAACAATAAAAATAAAAATAAAAAAGAGGCTAAAAAGTGGCTACAACAGCAGAAACCGAACTAAACTGAACTGAATTTAAGATATAACTATAACAGCAACAACAACAACAGCAACAAATAAAAACACAAATAACAAGAACAAAAGTGTGCAAAATATCCAAACAAGCTTATCAACACGACGGTAACAAGCCATCATCATTCCTAAATATCTCTTTGTGAAGAGTAACACATGTGTGTACCTACAACAATAGCAACAGCAACAGCAACAGCAACAGTAACAGTAACAGCAATAAGAATTTAACCAGCCATCCAGTACAAGAAACCAACAGCAACAGCAATAGCAACAACAACATCTTCAATTTGAACCAGCAACTAAGTATTCGTGTTGTATGTACTTCCAACGTATTCGTTGTATTTTTATTTCATACGGATGTGGGTAAATTGTAAGAGAAAAGAAAAAAACGTGAAGAAAAAATGAAACGAAATAAGAATTCATATACCTATTGGGTAAGGGCATAAGTAATTTCAATAATCCTACAAAAACCAACATAAGTTCCGTGGACGTTTGCCTCATTCTAGTTTTCCTAAGTACTTTCCCTACGTTATGGATGTAGTTGCTGGCACTTTACTGTTTTGATTCCTAAGCTTCTGAACATTTAGGCGAGTGGATAAATGGCGAGATTGGTAATTATATTTCAGCACCATTCTTACCACTGCATTTCCGTATTCTTGGTTCGCCGCCTGGAGAAATTGAGATGAAAAATCCTCAATGGAAATAGAAAATCGAATATAATCTGTCGGCCAGACTAATGTTTAAAAATCAATTTCATACTACATACATAATTGGCCATTACAACCATTCAGTCAGGATTACGACCTAGCTTCTCACACCACTTATGTTGTGTGCGTTAATTTTATACATGAGTGGCGGGACCTACAGTTTAAAGTCGACTCCGAACGACAGATTTTTGAGAAGCTTTTCATGGCAATTTTTACTTTCAGAGTCTTTGCCAGAAATCTGCTGAGAGGAAGCTGCCGAAGAAATATTTTTCGTTTTGATGTCTGACCTGGGACACGAACGCGGGCCTTTCGTCTAATAAGCCAACACACTAAAATCAATTTCACTGTCATTAAATATCTAAACCGCACTTTTTAACGTTAACTTCGTCATCATCAGTTCATTTCGATGGCTAATGAATTTGGTACACATCTCCCTGCAATTAAGTTGTATAGGCCTTTATTAATTAATTCTTGCTGATCATCTTAAGTAGGGTATCCTTACCCAATAGTCTGTTACCATATAAAAGGGAAATGTACACTTTGGGATACTTAACCCTAGTCCATTTCTTTAATTCTTTTGAGCTCTTTTGTTCGTATCACTCGATATTGCAACATGAGGACTTTTACGTCTCGGTGATTTACCTTTTACCACCTCCAATAATCGAACTGCGGTGATCTTGTTTTTCCTTATTGTGCGTGTGTGTCTGCATTGTTCGATTTCTCTCCACTTAGCCAGCCAGCATTATTTGGGTGCACATACAAGCAACCTTACAAATCTCTCAAAAAAGAAAAGAAAAAATAATCATAAGGAATCGTCTTAAGGGAATTTCATAAAACAAACCAAAAATAATAATCTGTATCTCGATTTTAGTTCTGTTTTTTTGTTGCTATTGCTGTTACTGTCTCCCCTCCCCCTACAGGGTAATATGTTGGTTGCAACAAGCGGACCGGGACGCTGTTGTTTTAAGAACGAGCAAAAATTAGTTAAAAAAAACAATGTTATCAATTGCTGGCTGGTCTGTGCATCAAAGGCAAACAAAACCCAACAGAACAGACAACAACAGAGAGCAAGAGATCTTAGATTGATGCCACAGCCAAAGAAACAATCCTTTGGCATGAATAACTATGTGTGTGTGTGTCTGTTCGTTTGAGAGTGTGTAGCATCAGTTAAAATATTTGCAACAAGGTGAACCAACATCAAATTTGGCTGTTTTTACAACAAAAGTCCAACAAACAGGGCAAAACATTTTCGGTTAAGACAACAACAGTAACAGCAACAGCAACAGAGCAGCAGCGGTATCGGCAAGAATTTTAAAGTTTAAGTCCCAGGCATTGTGCAAAAAAAAAGCGCGTGTGGTGGGTCGTTTTAATACTGTATCTGTGTGTTGTATTGGCCTCCTTTAAAAAGAGGAGTCCAGCGTTAAAAAAACCAAACAAAAAAAAAAAAAAAACAACAACAGATTGTGAGTGTGAGTTTTGCCAACTGGCGCCAAGTTTTCAATAATGGTTAACGAGTTATTGAAAATAAGCCATAGGCAATAAACGCAAGAAGGGGGGGGGGACGGACGCTTAGTTAGTTAGGCAGGGATACAGACAGACAGACAGACAGAATTTAAAGTAGTAAATGCGTTGAACGCAACAGCTTTCCATTCACTCGTTAATTGTTGATGATGAGAAGCAAAAATGATCAACAAAACCAACAAACTAACAGCTACAGAGCTACAGCTACAACTACAACTACAACTACAACACCGCTTGACAGTCGTATATTGCACCAGCAATATTTACTATGGCACTGACAACTCTCCTTTAGGCTCTCACAACAGCCACATTTTTGATAGAATCATAAGGAAGACGTATAATGAAGGCCAATGAAATGAACAAAAAAAAATTGAACAGTTTAGTGGGCATGTTTTGTTGGTTTTTCGTTGACGTCTGTCGCGTCTCGACGATTGTCTGTCTGTACAAAACCATGCGTCCTTTCGTACGTTTTGGATTTGGTGGGGTATTTAGTTTGTTTAACAAAATTGTGGACTTGATGCCCGTTAATAATATGGGTGATGAGTATAACAACAACAACAACGACGAGGACGACGATGACGACGGCAACGACGAAGAAGACAATGATAACGATGTTGATGATGATCAGTAAGCTCATGAACTGAACGACGACGAGACATTCGTTAAATTTGATTCATGAGTCTACTGCTGCTGTTGATGTTGCTGTTGCTGTTGCAGCAACATTTATTGAGCTGGACTAACGAATTTACCACAGCTAAAGAGATTGAGTGATTGCTGTTCAAAGTTATAATTTTCATATTTGTAAGATACTTTGGCAATAACGAAAGCAAACGAAACAAACAACAGAGACGAACCAATAAATTTATAAAAATAAAGACGAAGACGAAGACAAACTTTACTGCCTGATGATGAGTGAGTTTTCAAAAATCCAAACCGTGCATAGGCCATTTACTACTTTTCGTTGGTTGTTTTTGGGTTATTATTATTGCTGTTGCTGTTGTTGCTGCTGTTGTTGTTGTTGTTGTCTTATGCCGTTGGCATTATACGCTGTGTAGCCTTTCAACACGTTCTCTGTGACCAAATAAAAATGTTTGTTTTTAACTTTAACTAACTGTGGTTGCTGCCACAACAATTTCACACAAATTGGACAAATGAAGCCACAGCATTAGTTGGTAATAATGGGTGGTTTATTAAGAACCAACAAAAAAAAAAAAAACACACACACACACACACAAAAAAAAATGCAACAGATCTTCATGGTGGTGATGATGATGACGAAGATGATGGTAGTGGTGTTTTACTAATTCCCCAATGTTTGGTTTGGGTCCATGGTGTATGGGGCCATCATCTACCAAATATCAATTTACCAACTTTACTACCAGCTACTATGTAGACTTTACTTACTAACTGCCCTTCTTCTTTTTCTTCTTGCATAGTTGCAAGCAGAGAGCAATTCTAAAGATCGTAAAAAATTTAAATTTTCGTGCTTTTTAGTTGGCGCCACCTTACCCAAAGATCCAAAACAAAATGCAACAAAAAAAAAAGGAAAAATAAATATATTGTGACCGCACGAAGGTGATTATGATAAAAGTTGATAATGATTATAACATAGCTAAAGCCTTTAACCATAACCATGGCCACCATCACCATCACCACCACCATCATTATTGCCTCTCCTACTTGTACTCGTACTCGCTCAGCGAATCAACCACTCAACGTTTAAGTCATTTTCATTTATTTAAACTTGTTGTTAATTTAACAATTATTTGTTGTTGTTTTTTTTTTATTGTTTTTGTTGTTTCTTCTCTAATTGCTGTTTCTATAATAATTTAGTTTTCTTTCTCTTTTTTTTCGCTTTTCTTTTTCAGACAAATGTTTCCGCAAATGAAATTTCGAGTTTCGGGTCTCGATGCCAAGGCAAAGTACATACTTCTTTTGGATATTGTCGCTGCTGATGATTATCGTTACAAGTTTCACAACAGGTAAGTGCATTATTTTCATAATAAAAACCCGGCGGGAAATTATACTCCAATATGCTTAAAGTTTTGCTTATGAAACTTCATTGAAAATGAAGAAATTGACACTCTAAGTTGATGATATGTAATACGTCACTAACCTATGCCTTTCCCCTTTCGTGACGACGCACCTGTACTATTTTGTAAATTTTCACGACAGCGTGATTGATCATACATATCATATCACCGACATCGTTCACGAACAGTAAGATAATTGACCGCCGTGTAAATGCATTATTAGCCAATGTGGACCAATATGTAAGTAACTGCCGTATTTATGCGACATTAGTTTGGTGAGCTCTCCAATGATTGGTTCCTATCATGTATTTCTACAATGTCTTCCAATACACTGCTTAGACGCTTAGACGAGTAACGTGTGTTAGAGGGTATGGCACTAGAGGTCGAAATATGTGATTCCTTGTCACAGGGACAGCCCGGATACGACTCCTGGTAACTAGGCACTACTCTTACCTCCGTTAACTTGCCTACCAGGGTATTCATTGGTCGCTAACACATTATTATTTGCGAAGGAAACTTGCTTCTCTGCTGGACTTGGAAACGTACCGTCTGTCACTCTGTCTATTCCCACAGGTGCTTGCGTAAAGGACTGCTGTCCGGTTCATTAGGAAAAACGTATATTTTGTTTTGAATGCCAGTGTCTGTCCCTGAGCTTTTGTTGCTTGACAATTGGAATTCTTGAATTTATCATACTTTACAGCTTGGTTTTCTTCTCACTTGAAAAGAGACATGCAGGCTGGTTAATTGCCACTTAGTTTTTTGAACATCGACTCATAAGGTATCACAACAGACCATTATGTATGCCTAAACGATCATCCACTCCTTCCTTCTATTCTGTTGTCATCTATCAATGATTTACTTGGCAACATTGACGTCATTGCGTATTATTTGTGCGCATCATTTAGAAACGTTTTGTTCGATGCTTATATGCTGTCGATGAATATTTATTTTTATAATTTCATTCACGTTATTTTGCATGTTTTATGAATTTATTTAAAATTATAATAAATTTTATTGTTCATAAACTTCTGTAACTTATTTCTTTACATCAATATAGCTTAACGTTTGTATATGTCATATCTAAGCAACTTTTTTTTAAATATCGCTTGGAATACGCTAGCAACCTCGCCGATCAGGCACAAAGTGCCATTGGTAACTGGGTCCCTTACGGGACATTGTGATGACAGTTTACTAATGGCAATCTGAAATAGATCTCAGCCGTATTTCTTTTCTGTGGGTGTCCGGAACTAGGTAGAAGAATTTGAATAGATTTTTTTAAAAGACGAACACAATGGGTTCCATGACTTTCCAACCAACTTATAACGAATTTGTTTTATATACGTATATACGTTGAGGCAATATTTAGATGGGTTTTCTTTGGATTAATCATATTAAATATCAGCCGCAGTCTTATGAGTATTTCTTATTAATTTCTTATATTTTATTTTGTTTCTTTTTTTGCAGTCGTTGGATGATTGCCGGTAAGGCAGATCCTGAAATGCCCAAAAGAATGTATATCCATCCAGATTCTCCCACAACTGGGGAACAATGGATGCAAAAGGTTGTTTCATTCCATAAACTTAAGCTGACCAATAACATTAGTGATAAACATGGATTTGTAAGTACTGTACGTTTTCTTTGTTTACCAAACCTTAAAGAACAAAAACAAATTTTAACTCGGGCTTAAACTCTCGATATATATTTTATAAACTATTTACAATAAGTATTGATAAATTACAACAAACAAAAAAAATTTATTTTATAATCTAACAAATCACACACGCATACGTACATACGTACGTCTAAGCACGTCTGTGTATACATACGTGCGTTTATATTACAAATACGTCGCAATTTTTTGAATTCGATCTTAAACTCTCTATATATATATATTTTATAATTACTTATAATAAGTATTTTATGAATTACAACATAAAAAAATTTATTTTATAATTTATTTAACAAATCACAAACGCATACGTTAATACATGCGTCTATGCACGTCTATATACGTACGTGCGTTTATATTACAAATACATCGCAAATATTTGAATTCGGGCTTAAACTCTTGATATATATTTTATAATTATTTATAATAAGTTTTTATGAATTACAACAAAAAAAAATTTATTTTAAAATTTATTTAACAAATCACAAACGCATACGTTAATACATGCGTCTATGCACGTCTATATATGTACGTGCGTTTATATTACAAATACATCGCAAATTTTTGAATTCGGGCTTAAACTCTTGATAATTATTTATAATAAGTTTTTATGAATTACAACAAAAAAATTTATTTTAAAATTTATTTAACAAATCACACACGCAGACGTACATAGTAAGTGCATCTATGCACATCTATATACGTCTAGATGCGTGCGTTTGAATTACAAATACTTTGCAATTTTTTGAATGTGTTGATGTATGTTTACATACCCATCAATTGGTGATAAATTTTAAGAATTAATATCTTTAAGCCTAGGCTAACTGGTCTAGTCTCTCTCTAGTCGTTTTCACTCTCTCTATCCTCTTGTGCTGTATTGAGTTTGGTTTGTGAGCTTAGCTTAAAAGTAGATATTCTAGCTGTGGCGGTCGAATTATTTCATGTTTTACTCAATCAGTCGTTTTGGATAAAAAAATAACTACAAATACAAAAAAAAATCAAGAAGAAGAAGCAATTATTCTTTGTATTTGCCGCAAACGCCGGACACTACCATAGTTGTATGGTAGGATAGGATAGGATAGATGGATGTAGTACAGAAGACTTTAAGATTTGCATGCGTTTTACAGCCTCAAATGAATGAATGAATGAATGAAATGAAATGAACGTACAAATGTAATCATTTTGCGTTCAATAATATGCAAAACTAAACACCATCATCGTACGTGTATACGTACGTACGTACACACATGGACAAAAAAATAAATACACTAATAAAAGTTCTGTTAAACAATTCATTACAAAATATTTATTGAAGATAAATTAAAAAATAACCATAATTTTTTTTTTCTTATATTATTTGTATCAAAAATACGATATATATAGTAAATTAAATCATAAATAAAGTTAAGTCTTCTTAAAAATTATTTTATCACTGATTAAATAAGTGGACAAAAAAATAAATACATCCACCTAAAGTACCAGAAAAGCAAAATTAATTCAATTTTTTTTTTTTAATTTTTTGTTACTTATAACTGTAGTTCGCTAGTATCCTGTGTATCCACCATTATTTTGAATAACTTTGTCCATCCTTTTTGGCATACTGGCGATCAATTTACGACAGGTCTCCACCGGTATTTCGTACCACGTTTTCTGAACAAAGGTCCACAGCTGATCCTTGTTTTGAAAATTTTCTTTTCCTATTCTTCGCTTTAACTCTCCCCAAAGGTTTTCGATCGGGTTGAGGTCAGGTGATTGACTCGGCCAATCCATTACGACAACACCATTATCCCTGAACCACTCCTGATACAACTTTGAGGTGTGTTTCAGATCGTTATCCTGCTGAAATACCCACCGGAGAGGCATATTTTCGCTTGCATAGGGCAACATAATATTTTCTAGGATATCCCTGTACTGAAACCGTGTCATAGTATCGGAAATTCGGTGTATGGGACCAACACCGTTCCACGAAAAACAACCCCAAACCATTATGTTACCCCCGCCGTGTTTAACTGTCTTTTTCGTAAAACGCACATGGAATTCTTTGCCTTTAGGGCGTCTTACGTTCCTAGCAGAGTCATTGCCGAACAAATTAATTTTAGTTTCGTCGGTCCATAAGATGTTGCGCCACTTTTTTCACCTTCTGGCCCGGACCAATTTGAATGAGTTCTGGCGAAAGTTCGTCGTGCCTTTAAATTTTTCTGTCTGAGCAAAGGAATTTTTCTGGCTATTCTAGCTGGTAAATTGGCACCATATAGTCTTCTACGTACCGTTCGGGATGAAACTTCGTTACCAATCTCAGCAGAAATGGCTCTGGAAGAAATGAAGGGGTCTTTTTTTGCCATAGTAATAATTCGATTATCCGTTGTTGGTGATGTTTTCTTTGGTCTTCCACGGTGTTCAACTGAAGGTTGTTCCTTGAGGGCATTTTGAACAAAATACAAGGAACGACTCAAGGTTTCAGCAATAAAACGAAGACTTTTTCCCTTATTTCTCAGCGTTAACGCTATTCTCCTCTCCTCGGCGGTACAATGCTTGCCTCGACCCATCTACTAAATATTTTTCTTTTTAATTTACAATAACTAAATGAGAATTCCAAAAAAAAATCACAAACCTTTAAAAAAAACCTATTAAAAACTTTAAAATTCAAATATCAATAACGTGTATTTATTTTTTTGTCCATACAACGCAAGCTCCCTGCGAACAAAAAACGCAAAAATTTGAAAATGGAGGATCTTTCTGCTTCGTTTTTTACCAATAAATAGTATTGCCATATCGAACTATTTAAATAACGCAGAATTGCCATTTAAATTTAGAGCCATATGAAAATTTTATAATCGAAAATGTATTGAAAAGAAGTGTATTTATTTTTTTGTCCATGTGTGTACATACATTCATGGTGGACTCTCTTTTCTTAAGTTTTGCTTAGGCCGTTTATGTTGGTCGGCTGGCCGTTTGGTTGGCTATCTGCGCTGGTGTCAGATGATGGTCTTCATTAAATTTATTTTCTTTATGAACTGCTGTAGAAGAAGAGCATCAGCATCAGCATCGTCAGCAACAGCAACAGCTACAGCATCTCTAAGACTTAAACTACAATTTGCTTAAATATATCTGTGACTACTGGACTCCGAAGGCGCTATTTCTTTACTCTTGTTTTTTTTGGCCTGTTTGTTTAATTTTTTGCTTTGGCATCTCTTTTAGTTTTTTTTTTTTGATTTTTTTTTTGGCCTCCCGTCGCGTGTGCTCATGTAATGGGGCTACAATATGATCGTAAAGACCAATAAGCGACGACAATATAAAAGAAGAGCCGATAAAAAGTTATAAATACCGACAAAAGATCAATAAAAATTCAAAGTCGATTAATACGTCGTGGTGTGTGTTCTGGCCCATCTTAAAAACACAAAAAGAGTTAAAGAGTAACAACTACAACAACAACAACAACAAAAATTGTGATCAATAGTTTCGTTTCGTTGTTGTGTATCTTTCATCGCTACAATTTTATTCTTTCTTTTTTTTTTTTTAGTTTTTCAGTTTAAATAATAAAATACGTTACGCGTTTTATGATACCCCAAGTATATGTCAAATGTTTATGAGCCAAGCATAATTCAAATCTTATATTGCAAAAGCTTTAATGACTTATCGGCAATGCTTGCCTCAAAGAAAACTCAAAGAAAACCGTTTACAATATCGAATTTTGAATTTTTAGTTGTTATTCTTATGAAGATGAAATCTTTGCACGTTTCATAACGTTCCGAACTTTGGGTAATAAAATTTGTTTTATTTTTTAAAACTAAAACTTATTCCATTGCATAGTATTCGTAATTATTTTTGATTCTACACTCAAAAAAAGAATCAAACCATCCGGGCTTGAATCAATCCATATCGGTCACAATAGTACGGTAAGTACGGTTTGCTTTGAATCAAGTACAAAAGAGTTGAATCAAGCCCGAATCAGCCAAGTACACAAGTGTTGATTTTAATGCGATTTAAGCCTTTTTGGGATCAAAGTGTCTCATCACGTATTTGGTTTAAGCATTTTTTTTCTTAATTTAAGGTCGAATTCGTACTTGATTCAAGAGAGTCAGAAGTTGAAGTAATTCTTAAGCGCACTTGTTTCAAGAATTTTAAAGTTAATTTAAGCTCTATTTCGTACTTGAATTAACTTATAAATGGGATCGAATCGTACTTCATTCGAGCACAATGAACTTGATTTAAGCCCTAAATTGTACTTGATTTAAACCTAAATTTATTCAAAAACGAGCTTGTTTCAAGAATTTTGAACTTGATTTAAGCTCGAACTCGTACTTAATTTAATCCTAAAATCGATTGATTTAATCATTTAAAATATCAAATTTACCCAAAATCCATAATTCGTACTTGATTTAAGTACAATAATCTTATAATAAGATTAAATAAAAAAGTTTATTTTTATTTTATATTTTTATTTAGAAAAATATTTATTAAAAATTATACAAAATAATAGTTCATTTTTTAATAAAGAAAAAAAGTACAGTTTTGATATTCAATTCATTAAATATAACAAAATTAATTAATGTAATTAATAAAAATTTAAATAAAAATTTATATTATTTTATATTTTTATTTTATACAAAATAATTAATAATTAATTATACAAAATAATAGTTCATTTTTTAATAAACAAAAAAAGTACAGTTTTGATATTCAATTCATTAAATATAACAAAATTAATTTATGTAATTAATAATAGTTATAATAAAAATTTATGTTATTTTATTTTTTGATATATTTTAATTAAAATATATGTTTTATTCTTATATAGGTTTTTCCATTATTAAGTGGATACAAGTGTAAAGGAGGAGTATTAAATTCATTTATATTTTTAATCAGTGTTTTATTTATTAACGAACCAATTTCATATGCTCTAAAATGATTATCAAAGTGTTTAATTGTTACCTTCCTGCATATTACAAAAATTTCATTATTATTGCATATGATTATATGTATTATTTTATATAAATCAAAATCTTTTCGTTCAAATCCGCGAATTCCTAAATAGTATGTTGGTTTATAATGTGTGCCCTTAAATGTCAAATCATCAGACAACTCATATCCCTCAGAACATATTTCTTGTATTCCGTCAATATTATCAAAACATTGTGTCGAAATTTGACAATTTGAAGGACGTGACGTAAAAATTGGTTTTAATCCTGTTTTGTGTTCTATTAAAAACTTTGAAAATTTAAAACCATTTTTAATTGATAGTGAATATGCTGGATTTCGGCGAGATGTAATGCTGTTAAAATAACTTTTTGCGTCTTTGTGCTTAGCTTCAAAGCGCATGCTCCATAAATATTTTAAAGGGCCACATTTTTGTATTGCAGTTGCGTAATGCACAAGAAAGTGATGTTTAGGTTTTAATGCATCAAAAAGAGTTGTGTACAATGCATGATGCTTGTTTACCAATAATTTCAATTTTTCTAAGTCATTTGGGGAATATTTTGACATAAACAACATGTCGATTATGTCCAACAAAATAAGTAAAAGTTGCCAATATTTGTTATCAATAGGTACTAAGTCTCCAATCATTAATGGTATAAAATGAATAAAAGAAGCTGTTTCACTGGCTGTCATTCTTAAATTACAAGATTTTAATCGATCAAGACTTAAAGGACCAGAAGTATTTCCAATTTCTGTTTCTCCATATGTAAAGAGTTCTTTTCTACTGTTAATGGTATTCAATGATATTATATTGTCGTTTATTAAAGCAAATAAAACCTTACAAACATCATACATGCACACGCCTTCGTATATGTCATGCATTAGGTCGAACGAAAAATTTTCACAAACATTATAGTATTTTAACGTGTTAAATATGCAGGAATTCTTCAAACCTGTTTCTTTGTAATTATTTTCAATTAAATCATTTTCATTAGTAACAATAGTTCTTAGATTTTCTGTAATTTCACAATTATCAAACTGCATTTCAGACCTCTCTCGTCTACAAGCGCGGCAATATCTTTTTGCATTGAAAGATTGAATATAACCTAAAATGCTGTTAACTGCCAAATTATCACCAACTATTAAACCCAAAACAAAATGAACTTTTCGAATATCATTACCCACAGTAATTTCAATTCCAGATTCTAACTGTTTTAATTCTTCTACAAGAGAATTAAAGGAACGATCATTGCCACATTCTTTAAGATTAGACGTAGATATAAATGCTGCTGGAAAAATGAACTGAAGCTGTGATAAAAGATATTTTGGCATTAATGGAAAATGTATGTAGCAACCGCAAATGGAGTATGTATGACTTCCGAGGGGGTTATTTATTTGAAAATCGTCAAAGTACAAAATATAAGGTATTACTGTATCAGACTGAAACTGTTGCATTTTATTTCTAAAAATTTCTCCATTTGCAAAACTGCTAAAATTTTCGTCGAACAAACTCTCTCGAATATTTTCCAAAGTCTCATTAAGAAGATTTGGTATTTCGAAAATCGATTTAAGCATAAATCGTAAAGGCATAATAATAACTAAATATGCTTTAGGTCCTAATGTGGGATTTCCGTGAAATATTATTTTACTGATTTTTTCGTCAATAACAATTAATTTTGGGTCTTCATATAAATTTAAATTTTTCAACATCTTTATCATTTTATATTCTGTTAATATATCTTCGAAAGGATTTTTGCAAAAATTTAAAATAGTGTCTAAATCGTTTTTAATTTTATCTTTTTCAAATAAACAACTAATTGCAGTTGATATGGAAGAAAGTAATGAAATTACTAAATTTTGTACTTCAATAACATGATTTCTAGGCATTGAATTCTTATTATATAAGCTTAAAGATAAATCAAGTGCTTTAAATTTCAATTCTTGCAGATTTAATGGAAGGTGTTGCTTAATTTTAACTGAAGTAGAAGCAGATTGTGTTTCTGCAACACCACAAGCCTTGTTAATATGGTTGGATTTAAAAGATATTGGATTGTTTTGGAAACTATCATTTATATGAACTTTTTCTAAATGAACACGAAAATAGGAAAAGTTGGTAAAAGTTTGGTTACAGAAATTTTGCATACAAAGAATTTTTAAAGATTGACGAGTTAACAAATGTATTGATTTTAAGTGTATTATTAATAATTTTGGTGTTTGAAGTGTTTTTTTACATTTGAAACAGATATACATATTGCTTATCTTAATTGTTTAAATAATTTATAACCGAAAAAATATTAGGTGAATAAGAATCAAATTTAGTATCGATTTCAAAAAAGTATTTTTGAATAAATAACCACGATTGTTCGCATGCTATTGGGTATTTTAATGAAAGCACTTGAAAAATTTTGAAACAAACATCGAGGCTTTGTATAAACGAATCAAATTTAAGTAAATTTTTGTCAAAATAGATATAAAATCCTCTTATATTAGTTTCAATACCTTCAACAATTAAAAATGGCTGAACTGTCAAACCGGCTGAATAATATTTATTTACTATATCCTCCACTCTTCTTTTGTAATCATTTAGTGTTGGTAGTTGTAGGACGAAACTCTCTTCCGAGTCTGTGATGGTGACCTTTTTCGTTTTTTTTTCCGTCCTTATTTTTAAAACGGGCGGAAGATTGAAATATTGAATTTAAAAGTATTGAAATAATAAAATCTTTATAATCTGAAAAAAATTTTATATTTTTATTAACTTTGGATTAAGAAAATATATAATATTCAATTTACCTGTATTTTCACTTTCTTTAGCTTGTGTCAATAGTTGCTTCGACGCTTCATTTACTATGTGTTTTTCATAGTATCCTAAAATTTTGTTTTTAAACTCTTCCCATTTGGAAAAAAGCATTAATTTTTTCCCACAATATAATAAATCGAAATCAATGTTTATCTGCAAAAAATTATTTTAATAATTTTTTTTAAATATTATTTTAATTGAGAAAACCGATCATATTTTATTTATATATATTTATAATATTGTTTTCAACAATATTAAAATAACAAATATAAAATTACCAAATCGGAAGCTTTCGCGTGGCCTAGTTTGGGCCATGATTGTAGGAAGTCTATGTTATTTAGACTCTGTAGTTCCCGGCGTCGTATTTTAAATGTCCTTTTCCATTTTTCACAAACATCTGCCCAATCTGATGAATCTCTATTTAAATATAATTTGAAAGCTTTAGCTACAGATTCATCTATCTCTTCTATATCTAAATCCTCAGGTATGTTTTCCTTTTCATCTTGATTGGACAGTGAGCAATTAAATTTTCCACGTTTACAGCGAAAGTTCTTGTATTTGTTGTAAAGTTTTCCACTTGGACTACCTTTGCGGCCTCTTGAGATAAAATAATAACCCTAAAATTTGAACAAAAAAAATGCTATTATAACAATATGCCTACTCAAGTTTGTCAATTATCATTATTTAAGAAAGCGACGTATAAAAATTTTAAACAGGGTTTCTTTCAAAAATTTAAAATATTTAAGGATTCTAAAATCTTAACTTTTATGAACATTCATATTTTTTAAAAAAAGCATTATCAAATAAAATTAAAATAGAAATTTCTGAAATACTATTGAAAATGTGTAAAATGTGTTGAAATGAAGAAAGTAGAACAAATATTTTAGTTAAATAATATCAATAGTTCTTTTAGTCACCTGTACATCTTTTTCTGATGGAAATATCGAGACTATTTCTGCTACCAAAAAAGGAAAATCTGGAACTCTTATTAAAATTTGACTGCACATAGCCTCTTCGACTATTATTTTTATAAGATAATTTCTTTGCTCGATAGTAAGTTTTTTCTTTCTATATTCTAATATCGCCCTTCCGCCTGCTGTTTCTTTTAAAATCTCTATTAAGCTCTAAACGATAGTAATTTCGGTTAAGAAAAATAATTATAATTAAATAGAAACAGTTTTACCTTATTTAAAACTCTTTTTCCACTGAAATTTTCTTCAGACATCCAATTATTGACCTTCGATTCGACTGAAATCGTTTCGTCATCAATACCGAACTGTAAAATTGGATTATAAACAATTATGTGATCAAGTATACAGTAACTTCCACAACAGTTCACCAAAATTTTAAATGGGAAATCAGTACGCGAAATTACTGAATTTTAAGTTACTACAAATATTTATAATTCGAAAAAAAGAAGAATTTTATATTTTTATGAACAGTTGTGGAAGTCACTGTAACACATATTTATATGATTTACCTGCTGTTTTTTCCATATAAAGAGTTTCTCTCTAAATTCGATTCGGAGTCCAAGAGGCGGTATGGCTTCTTTCAAGTCTTCCTTTTCGAGGTATTGTAAGCTTTTGTAAGTTACCTTAGCAGCTATATAAATAAAACTGTATTAGTAAATGTATTATACTAAACATATTTTTAACAAAATTTTTCTTGCGGTTTCGTTAAATGCGAAAGATGATTTTTTTTCTTAGAAACATTTTTTTTTTGTTTTCTTCTTAAAATATTTCAGTTTTCATTAACTGTTTTTAATTCTCACTAACATATTTTTATAATTAAGTTTTTAAATTATAATTAACTTCTTTAAAATTAACTTTTTTTGAACTAAATTATTTAAAGTTTTTTACATTTCCTTTGGTTTTTTAATACACATTCCCAAACATATAATAATAAAAATACGCAATGGAAAAAAGAAGAGAATAAACAACAGAGTTTTACTTTTTTTCTTACTTAACTTTCTAGAAATTTCTTGTTTCATTTATATATGCATGTTGTTGTAGCTTGTTTTTAAAATTCAATAGAATTAACTGCTTTTTGTATGTGAATAAGAAGCAAATGAAAATATATTCTTTTCTTCTTTTTAGTACGTATTTAAAATAAAATTACTTACCTTTTAGGTATAGATGAACCTCCTCCAATTTAAATGACTGAAGAAGGTCTTTTAAAAGGAGATCGTCATCGCGTTGATCATCCATCACAAAATTAAAACAAATTATTAAAATCACAAAATTAAAATTTAATTTAAATTGAAACTACACCAAACGCAACGAACGCACAAAACAGACTGATATTTTCATCCCTTGAAAATAACAAGGAAGTAACCTGATTTCAATATAAAACAGCTTTAAAAGATTATGAGAGCAGATGAGAGAGCCAGTTGTACTTCGCTCATTTTCTCTCAGGGTTTTATTTAATCCTTTTTTGGATTAATTCAAGCAAATTATTTCTTAATTTTTATTTAATCCTATTTTGCACTCAAATAACACTTTTTAAATAAATTTGAGCTTTTTAGTGTTGATTTTAGTAATATAAGGTTTAGTTTTTTAAATCAATCCCGTTTTTTGCTTGTTTTAAGCAAACAAAAGCCAAAACGGGCTTAATTTTTCAAGCACGTTTTTTGGCTTAAATTGAGAATAGAAAAGTTAATTTTAGCACGCCGTTTTTCTTTCTGTGTATAAGTGATCTCCACTTGAAACTATCCTTTGTTATATTATTGATCTCACTTCAGTATTTTTTGTCGCTTTGAGAACTTCTTTGACGATCTGAATCCCTTATATATGAGCAGCCTCTACCCTTCATTGTTTACTTTGTAAATTTCTTTATTCTGTACTATGATCCATAATGTCCTTGGGCTTACATAATGTATTGAACACTTTATTTGTGCCCATATCATGTTTTTTGAAATAGTAATAGGCCGCCGTGGTCTAGTGGGTAGTGTGTTGGCTTATTAGATAAAAGGCCCGGGTTCGAATCCCAGGTCAGACATCAAAACGAAAAATATTTCTTCGGCGACTTCCTCTCAGCAGATTTCTGGCAAAGACTCTGAGAATAAAAATTGCCATGAAAAGCTTCTCAAAAATCTGTCGTTCCGAGTCGACATTAAACTGTAGGTCCCGCCACTCAAGTATAAAATTAACGCACACAACATAAGTGGTGTGAGAAGCTAGGTCGTAATCCTGACTGAAGGGTTGTAATGGCCAATTATGTTATGTATGTAATAGGATTCACAGGCTTCTTCGCAATCATCTGTACAGATTGCTTAAGATCACGGTTGTTCTGATTTTTGTAGAATGAAAGCTAGTCTGTTAGGTAGTGTGTTGGCATATTAGACGTGAGGCCAGGTCATAGCTCTCAAACAAAAGGGAATATGTAAAAATATTTCTCTTGGCAACTTTCTCTTAGCAGTTTTCTGGTTAATTTCTTTACATATTGTTTATTAAGCTTTGTTGTGATTAATTTGTTCTTTTATATTTGCATTAATTCCTTAGAAATCCCTTAATTTTTAATATCTTTTAGTCGTTTCTGTACCCTAAAGAGAAAAAACTTTACAAAACCACAATAATTTCGTTGTTTTTTTCTGAATCGTTACGTGTTCCTTCACATTCATAAAAGAAAAGACAGAAGTAAACATTCTGGCGTTTGCATATGTTTCAAATCAAATTATATCTTGGGTTTCTTTTTAGTTTCCCTATCTCTCTCTCTCTCTCTCCCATTCTATTCATTTAAGGATTATTATCCTTTTTTATCTAAGGAATGTATACCAACACCTGTCACCTTCTCAAACACCACAACTAAAATTAGTCAACAAAAACAACTACAAACTACAACAACAAAACTCATGTGGAAATGAAAATTATAAACGTTAGAACAACAAAAAAAAAAACCAAAAAAGTGTCATAAGAATTGTTATTATTGCGGTTCAATTAACTGACTTAAGGCCGACCTCCTTCTCCACCTACTACTCCTTCCACCATTGGATATTTTTCCCCCGTACAAATTGTATTTCAAATTGCTTTTAATATGATTCATTGGAGGGTGAGTAGAGTAGTGTGAGGTTTTTAAGCAGAAGGAAGGATGGTGATAGTGTTAGACTGTTGTTGTTGTGCACTGTATTTTTTATATATGTATGTACGTATGGGGTATTGCTCAATGAACTGTTGAACTGTTAAACTCTAAAAAGTAAGTGCGTGTCAAAACATAACCGACGAACTCTGTTCACCATGCCATGCCATGCAATTCCCACATGTGTAATAATTTTATAATTATATTTTAAACTTTTTTATTTTATTTTCCTCTCCGTGCTCGTCCGTCGCCTCTTGTTTTTTTTCTACATATTTGAATCCAATAGAAAATGTTTCTGTTACTTTTTTGTGGAATAAAAACATTGAATAGCACTTATGTTTACAATGTGTGGTATAACGTATGTATTATCGGCTCAAAAGTACAGGGTGTTACAAAAGGATTTTCCAAATAGATTTTCACATTTTAAAATATTATCTTAAGTACCCACTTTCTTTCTCGCTGTATAGAAATTTTTTAAAAAAACGTCCTTTTTTTCTAAAATAAATACTGGCGCTCGCATTTCTTTGAACCAAAAATGTACGAAATATTGTCATAAATTAAAACGTTAATCAAAAAGTACATTTCAAACGGTTTGCGCACATTCAACCAGAAACTTAAGATCATTTTAAGTAAAAGTACCTAAAAAAGTACTTTTAAAATATATATCTGCTGTGTTTGTTAGAATTCAAGAAGGTTTCTTAAGAAAATTCTTCTCCAATTGATCCCTATTAGACCTTGAGACGACTATCTGTTGTATTATAACATGAATACTCACTCACAAATGTTTCTCCTTTTTTTTTTGTTGTAAGTTTAGGAGGGTGTTAAAGCACATTGTTATAGGGTTGTAACAACAATAACAGAAACATTAGAAAACTATTTAATGTGAGTTTTCTTTCCAGTACCTTTTAAACTATCCAAAGAATTTATGTCAGTATGTGGACATTCACACTCTTACCCTTAAAACAGCACAGACTTTTAGCATTGAATCTTTGTGTGTGTGTGTGTTGCTTGTACGTTTATACATTCACACATACATACGTAGTCAGTCCATATTAGTGATAATGTCGGCCATATTGATTTAAAGGAAGAGCCTTCTCGCACCCTTTTGTAAAACAATAAAAATCCCCCTGGTTGGTTTCTCTTTTTTTTCTCTTTTTTGTTTTTAATTCAAATTCAAAAAATTTAGATTATGTTGTTGTATTTGTAGGTAAATTCGGTCGGTCACACGGTTTATTCTGTAGTTCGATCATTAAATAGGGGATGCAACTCTCATACACACACACAATAACATTTAAAATTTATTTAAAACGACATTTAACATGCATTGAGCAGATGATGTTGTCGATAATGATGATGATGATGACGATGATGATCGCCAAGGCCCATTGTGCACTAATTGTTAGCAAATGCCACTGTTGTTAATGCTGTCAAGTCTTAGTTTTATGCCGCCGCTGGCAGGCATATAACTTTTATTTCTATATTGTTATTGTTGTTGTGAAGTTATCCGTTGTCTCTCTGTTCTTAATGTTGCCTTAAATTAGAATAAATCAGGCATAAATTTGTGCAGGCATTTTGAAAGAAAATATTTCAAATGAAATAAAATTTTAAAGCGTATGATTTTGAAAGGTTCAGTCAGTTAGACTATTTTTTTTTCCTCTCTTTCTTTTTCTTTAATTTTGTATGCAGACATTTAAACAAAGTGGCTGACAAAACATCAGCATCAACAACAAAAACGACAACAACAACAACAACAACAACAACTTTCAACTTAAATTGGCCAAAATTTTCTTTGATTTTCTATTTCAATTGTTCCAAGAAACCCACATGAGGACACTACTAACTTTCAAATGCTTGGGTCGACTGCGAGGGTCGTATACTAACATTGGACGTATGTGCGGGTGTGTCTAAAGATTCCGCCTGAATGGTTCTTCAATGCGTATGTGTATTTGTATTGAATTAAAACGGTATCCTTATCCTTATCCTTGTGTCTTAAGCGTATACATACATGCATGCATACGTACACAGTCAATGGCTTTGAACATCAATTAATTGGTTAGATGGTTAGTGGGTCGTCTGTCTTTTTCATTTTCATTTTTTTTTTGCTCTCATTTAATGGGGGCAATAAAAGAATTTTCTATCATTTCAAGTGTCCCAAATGAAAATAAAATCCTTGAAAGTTACCCCTGGTTACAAAATTAACACTATCCTTTATCCTTAGTGTGTGTCCTTAACTAATAAATGGCAAACTATCAAACAGATAATGGCTACAGAATTTTACTCTTCAGCTAAATTTGAAGTGGCATTAGATAAGAACCAATTTTATTATTTAATATGTTTAAAGACACTTTTTCCATAGAAATATTGAGACATTATGTTAAACAATTTGCAGCTTTAATTTGATGATGACAATAAAAAGAATGAATGCTTCTTTCTAAAGCTACGAATGGCATGGAATTTTCATGTGCCATCCAATGTTGCGTCAAATATTTCTGCTTTCAAGAATAATTTTCCTCCAAATCCTAATCCTAATCGTAGCGACGTTTTTCCATTGCAACCTTTGAAGATCTCTTCTCTTTTGGCGTAGTTTTAGAAATAGAAATTGGCTTACAACTGGCATAATAAACAATATGGACTCCTGTAGAGAATAGATTTTCAAAGAAAAGTTTCTAGAATAATATCATAAGGAATATAATCCCCGTATATCTCGAGATCCGTTGCTTTTCGTTCCTTCAAAATGATCTGATACAAGTTTAGATAGCACTTTATATCGTCCTTATTAAGTAGACGTGATGAAAGATGAATTTGCTGTTTGGCAGGGTTGTGTCCTGCCATCATTACTAATTTTTTAAATAGTTTAGAACATGATAACCTAACCATAAAGGGATAATATAGGGTCTGCTAAATGATCTGCATTCACTCCAATCCTCTGAGTTACTTATGTATATCTAGTGTCGTCCTTGAAATATTTGGATCTTGGGCTTACGAAAACCAAACAATGACACAAAAAGTGCTCAATCGTTTTGATGTCTTCACTGAATGCCCTGGTACTAATGCAACTTTTTACATACCAATTTTCGTACTTTTTTTTTAAAGTATTTTAGTTCTTTTTCTCTGTTGGTCCTTTTTCTTTAAAAATTAATAATTTGTGGTTAACGGATGCCCCGTTTTGTTTCTAAAAAGCAAAAAAAAAAAAGGGTTCAATGCCATAATTTGTCCCTTTTTCTACCACAAATATTATATTTTTTTGATAGACATTTATTTGTCTTTTAGAGCATGTGGTTTAATAATCTTAACTATTTAATCGCTAATGCTAATGCCTTTTTAAACTACAAAACGATTGCAATAGAGAATGATGCCTGCTTGGTAGATAGAGAGACAATAAGGTGAGGTGGTGGTGGTAGTAGTAGGGAAGGAAGGTTTAATCTTAAAATGAAATCTATTCTAATGCTACTAAAAGTATTAAAGGTCATGTGATACCCTTTTGCGTAATTTTTATTTTTTATTTTTTGTCTCTTTTTTTATCTTGTCTTTTGCTTTAAATGTGTATTTAATTTTTTATTAAATGTGTATCCGTTGGATGGATAATATTGGATGGAAGCAGGCATATTGGCTGGCTGGCTGGCTGGCTGGCTGACTGTTAGAGAGCAGTTGTTGGTTGGTTTTACAACTCTTGAGTATCAATAGATAAGAGATCGAAATATATTGTGTTCTTTAAAGATTCAGACTTGAGATATGAACAAATTTTCTCTCTATCCGTCTCTCTTTTTCTCTTCGTTTCTGTCTTTGTTTCCCCAACTGACATTATGAAAATAGCATTTCGATTTTAACAACAAAAAGTAACGCATAATATGCAAGGAAATTAAGGGTGAGTCCCTTTCATTTGAGTATCTTTCGTTTCGTTTGGTCGTTTTTGTTTTTTTTGTTTGTTTCTCTATAAATATTTGATATGAAAACATTTTTCGAAGTAAAGGATGTATGTTGTATGTACGTCTGAGAGTATATTGAGAAATGTTTGCTTGTTTAAATACAATACGTCTGTCTGTGCAATAATAATGCTACTCTGCTGCCTAGACTTTTTTTTTTTTTTTTTTTTTGGTGAAATCTAAACATTTCTGCAGACAGTTTTTGTTTTATAGTTGCAGGTCTGTTTTTTTTTTGTTTTTTAGTTCTTTCGCTCTACAATTTCTAAGGCATTCTTTCCTTTTAATTTTTTTCTTCTTATTTTTGTTTTTTTGGCCATATAATGGAGTAAAAGCTGCTGGCAGCACATTTTAATGCTTCGTTAGATGTTTTTTTTCGGTTTTTTTTCAATTTTTTTAACGTTGAAATGAAAATTCTTTTTCTCCGTTACAGCTGAGGAATTTCATTTCATTACAATTTTGCTTCCCATTTTCCTTGCTTTTTTCCATTTCCTTGTCATATTTTTGCGTAGTTTTTCTTTCTTTCTTTTTTTTTACAGTTCTCAGGTAATAAAAAAAGGAAATAAAAATTCTTGTTTGATATGCAGCAAGAAAAGTATTTCATTTTGGCGTTTGTCACACCTTTTGTTGTTACTGCCAACATTTTCTAACTTGGCGTGTTTGTTTGCCTGTATGTTGTTGGGTACTAAAGAAGTTAGACCAGCATAATCAACGCCTTTTGAAATAAATGAGGCATGTTTAGGTTTTTATGACATTTTAACTGGGCCTAATATTAATAAAAACAAATATACCCTTAAGCCTAATAAGCCAGTTTATACTAAAGAACAAAAACAAAAGTAATCGTAAACATTAATAAATTAACTCAAAAACTTGGTCATTATCACAATTACCGAAAAACAAACCCCCCCCTTTTGTTATGAAAACGTATTTCAAAAATGAAGTTGGCTGTAGCCACGAAAATATTTCGTGGTAAGTGTTATGGTCAGCGATAATGTCAACTGTTGGTGCTAAAAACATTATGTAAATCAGGCTAAAATGTTCTTCAAATCGTGGCTAAAACCAACCACACATTTAAAGTGTTATTGTGAATAATGAAGGTATTCAATCACAATAATAACACCTGATTTAACATTAAACTGTAGAGTGAGTTTCTGATTAAATACCCCTTATGAATGGAAAAGTGTAACAACAATAATGTAAGTTTAGACTTTTCTTATTTGTAGGTCTGCCTAATAAGTTTTTAGAAAACAGGCAAGAGTTTTATAGATTTAACCTTATATATGTATAACGTAAGAATAGAAGAGATTTATTATCAATCTCATCTTATTTAATAAAAGTACGTTTTATTTTATAACTATTCTACTTTTATTCCCATAATACTTATAAATTTCAATTCAGAACAATATTTGAGGTCATGTTTGGGAAAGAAACCAGCCCACATTACATAACGTTTTTCTTCACAGTATTTAAGAATTTGAAGAACATAGTTAACGATTCGATTTCCATCGAATTTATGTTCTACTAAAATCTCTTAGTCTAGCTTATCACAACGGAAATGCTGCATTACTTCCCCTTCGTTTTCACCTACACAGCTCCTACATTAGCCATAATATCGATAAGAAATGCATATGTTCAGATATATTACCAACTATATTGTGTCCCGTAGTTCCACCCATAAAATCCTTGAATAAATTTCTGCCTAAAGCATAGTCAGCGGAGATCAGCGCTTCCTGATTACTCCGGGTTTGAACCACCGCCTCACGCCATATACAACTATTCTGGTGTTTTTCTTTTTAAACTCCACTCGATTCTATTTCTGTTTGTAAGGATTCTTCGAACACAGCAATAGATTTTTAAATTTTTAAAGAGTTTTGAAACACGTTAAAATTGTTTTCTGTCTGTCGTTTACCTTTTTGTGAAATCTAAAGAGTTTTTTTTTTGAATTCTAAAGAGTTTTTATGTTCTTTTTAATCTTAAACTTTGCCAAAAATTAGCTTGGGTTCAAACAACTTTCCGTTAGCACGCAAATAAAGATTTTTCTTTGCTGTTGTCTCATAAACTACTTAGAAAGAAAAGAAACAAAAAGAAAGAAAGGAAGGAAAATAATGCCTAAGTAACCTTTGTGTTTAGCCGCATATTGTCATATCGTTTAGAGAGCCCCCTGATAAAAATGACGAAAAGAAGAAGCAAATGGTTTAAAAATTGCTTCTGTTGTGTGCTTTACGTTTCTAGTTTCTATTCTATTTGCCTGAGCCTGAGCCTTCTGAGCATAAAAGTAGCAGTTCTTAATGCCACAATAGAGGCCATAATAATACCGCCCGCTACTGTTGAGTAGATGATGTGATGAAACTGCCACAATTGCTGTTGTTGGCTGCTGTAGCTCTATTGAGGCTGCTGTTGCTGCTTTTATTGCTTTTATTGTTTGTCATTTGTTACGTGAATGAAATTAATTTCTTTGTTGTCCTTTTGGTTTTCAATCTACTGCGTCTTTTGCTTTAGTGTAACTGACATGAGCATTATTATTATCGTCATTATCATGCCGTGGTTTTATTTCATTCATTTATACTTCATGTGACGAAAGAGAGCTCACTTACTTGCTTCTTGGTTGATTGGCTGGCTGGCCGGCTGGCTGGTTGACTGTTTGGCTGTTTGGTTGTTTAAATATCAAATCGTCATCGTCATCAGCAGCATCAGCATCAGTGGCAGCACAGTGGTGCACATTGCACAGTATCATCTTGGTAGTAATCATTATCATCGGTTTCATTATATTGAGCCGCCAACAAACCCAGCATGGGTTCATTGTTATTGGCCACGATTTGTTGGATTTGAGCTGCTGCTTATCCCAAACTGATTGCCAGGCAGGCTGCCTACACTTAAAAGCGGAATTTTTTTCTTCTTTTATTTTCTTTTCATTTCTTTTCTTTACTCTGCTCTGGTCTTTGTAAGATTGGAAAATTTGTCTTCATCTGTCGTCGCACCCATCAACACATTCTTTAAAATGAAATGAAACGCAAGAAATAAAAGAATACACAACAATAACAACAACAACAACAGCTATAAGAATGAGAAGAAAATTACAAATAAAACGAAATTGTTGTGGTACCAAACCACAGGAACAGATTCAGATTCTAGCCGAGAGAGCCCCCCAAAAAAATAAAAGAAATTAGTAAAGTAAAGTAAAGAATTGAAAAAAGATTGTCTAGCATATAAGAATACAACATTAATTATGTTGTCGTCATATAGTATACCAACAGCCATAGTAGTCAGTTGCAACATACTCCTCCTGTAAACATTGCAATTTTGCAATAAACTTTATGAATTCATGTACATACATACGTACATATGTAGGTATGTATGTATGTATGTATGTATTTGGTGTTGTAATTATGATTGACAAAAAGTAAAATAAGAAAGCCAACAAAACTGGTATCGATCTAATTAAAATTGATTTTTTTTCTTCTTCTTCTTCTTGTTGTTGTTCTTCTATCCTTCATATTTTATTTGCATTTGTATGATTTTTGCTCGCTGTGCTAGTAAATTTATGGCAATTTTAATTAATTTTTTTAAGCCCCCCGGGCTTATAGAAAAATCAAAGAGAGACTGGTTGTTTATTGATTTATTACATGTAACGCTTAGCTTTGTACTGTTTGGCTGTCTGTCTCTATTTGATTTTCTTGTGTTCCTAGAAGACAAATTATTGGAAACGGAAAAATAAATTTTCTTGACTACATTGACAGTGTAACGATACTAAAACACCTATGCTTAGACGCCTCAAATTTAATTTCCATAAGGGAAAACAAATACAGGATGGACAAGTATTAAAGAGTGTTTAAAATTAATAATAATGCCCGCCCTTGCTAATTTGTAATAAATAATAGATCATTATATTATATCGGAAGTCGCCCGTGGTCTAGTGGTAATATTAACAAAGGCCGGTTCGAATCCCAGTCAGACTCAAAAAGAAAAATATTTATTCGGCGATACTCTCATTTTCTGGCAATTGAAGTAAAAATTCATGAGTTCTCAAAATTGTCGTCGAGCGACTTAAACTGTTCCGCACTTGTATAAAATTAAGCACACAACATAAGGGTTGAGAAGCTGGTAGTAACCTGACTGAAGGGTTATGGCATTAGTAAATAACAGAGTGATCTTTGCAGGATTTCACGGATTACTTGTAATTTCGAACTAAGTGATGCAGTGATTTGTTTCTTAAATAATCAATTTTCTCTGAGTTTCAAAAGAATAATTCCACAAACTTTATCATTTGCATTCTAAAAAGTCCTTTTCCATAATGGTTGTCCTCATTTCTTCTAGGAAAATTGTCTTAAGGGGGAAGTAAAAGAAAAAATTGTTTCCTATTCAATTTATTTATTTTTGTTTACTACAATCTTTTCTTTTTATTTGTTTGTTGTTTTTGTAATTATTATTGTCAACATTTGAAAGTTTTTAAATAGTTTGTGTGTTAAACGGTTAGTTGGCTGGCTGGCTAGCCCAGCCAGCTCCAGTCATAGGAACTTTGCATTTAATTTTCATGCTCTTTTAGTCATTTGTTCAGAGTTGCTTTGCTTGCTTGTATTTCTTTTCTTTGTAAGCATAAGCCATGAATAAAGAAAACGCGACAATGACTGTGACGATGATAATGCTGTTGGTGATGGTGAGTTTTTGTCTTTCTTTTCCTTTTAAACAATTTTAATGTTAATGAAGATTTCAACCGTTCTTCCCCCTCTCTATTCGGCTGATGCTATGTGTGTGTTTGTAATGTTTTCTTAGTGATTTGGGTTTTGGTGACAATTTATTTGCCTTCCCTTACCAAAAAAGGCGCAAAGCCACCACAACTAGCTACTGCCATAGTCGTCACAGTCAGCCACACAATCGAAGTGCCACTGGTTTTTAAAAAAAATCTTGTTGCTGTTGTTGTTGTTTTTGTTGATTGTTTTTCTAATTCTAATGTTGTTGTACAATATGCTAAAGACGTTATTCTATTAGTGGCAGTAAGCAGCACTACGAGCAGTAGCAATATCGGTAGCAGGCATACAAAACGAATCTGTTTTTATTTGTTTAAAAATCAGTTTTGTTTGTCTGTTTGTCTTTTTTTTTGTTTTTTTTGTTTTTTGTTTTGTTTTTATGACCGTGTTTACAGTATTTAAGTGCACTGACTTGATTTTTAGATTTCCATACTAATGGTGTTGGCGTTGTTTTTATTGTTGTTGTTGCTGTTATTGTTGTCAAGCATTTAAAGTAGTTAATATTTGTTTTCAGAATGCATCTAAAGCGCCATTATGCAAGCGTCTTAAATTTCTGTCTTATTTACTTAAGACAACAATGGCAACAACAACAACAACATGAGCAACACGAGCAACAACAATATTATTTCAATTTTAACACTTGTTTACCCAAAACATTAAAACATTTAAACACTTGCACCCATCCATACCCATGCTTGACATTTTCGTCAAATATTTGTGTCGCTGTCGGTTTTCCCGGTCTTGTTTCATACAAAATTGTTTTTTTTTTTTTCTTTGTATACAAACAATAAAAGAATTCTTTTTTGGTTTTATAAATCTTTAAATAAATAAATAAAACATGAAATATTCAAAAAAACAAAAAATTAAAACAAAATAAATAAAAAAAAATAATTCGTAAACGATGCTTAATTGCGGGTGCAAGTTTCATTTCGTTTTTATTTGTTCTCCCCTTTTGGTTTTTGTTTTTGTTTTATTATTTTAAATTCTTTTATAAAACAATAAAGACAATAAAAAATAAATTTTAAATTGTTTAACAGCTTTTGGCTTTATGCCATATAATTTTATGATTAATAACGCTACACAGATAGACAAACAGACAGACATACAGACAAACAACCAGATAGACATTTAGACAATCATTGTTTACTGCCACCTTGAGAATAAATGTTCACGATCACCACCTGTAGCAAATACAATAGATAGACAATAAATAAATAAATATACCATCACACAGGTATGTATGTACATATACATATGTATAATCTATAATAAATAAATACATATACATATAGATAACATATGCATACATATGTACATACAGTCACTAACAGAAATAATGTGCCAAATTAAAAATGACAAAGAAATAGACAAACTTTTTATGTAAATTTAATTGAACTTTGATACACAGATACATTATTTAATTGACATTTAAAATAAAATCTATTTGTATGTGTACAACTTGGCCATAAAGAACGCCGAAGGATAGAGGGCCGTTATTAGCTCTTTTCAAATATTTACTTTCAAGGCCTCTACAGCAAACAGTCGTATTTGCAAGTAATTCTCTTCAGCATTTGGCTTCTAATCGGTTGCTGGGCTTTTGCTAAGGGTGCGACGCAAGGGCCTATTTCTTCAGGTTAAGCTTCTCCATTGCCAGGTTAATTTAGCTTATTGATGACATGTGCGATTATTTTGTTGATTATATTGCCCTATTTTATGGGCACAATTAATGCCTCTTTCCTAAGTAGGATCAGTAGCGATTCGCTTGTTGAAAAGTTTCATTTAAGAAGATATAAAAATTCTGCTACGATGCGCATCCTACAACTTTAAAATTGGTATTGCAAATACAATTTCAAAGATTGTTGAGCATCTGATATCATATTGTGTGCCTTTGCAATGCTTTAGGCACATTCTTATTTTTGCTGAGGATTGAATGGAGTCTTCTTATAATTTAGGAATGATGTTTCTCGTAAAACTCATTTGCTTCTCTTTTCTTAAGGCCAATGTGTCATTTCAGTACATCAAGTGTTTGGTGGTCATTTAGCGATGGCTTTAGCTCCTTCTTGAACAAATAAACAATGGCCCTGTTTGACTTCTCTATGCTATTACAAGTTCTTAGGTTAGGTTAGATGACGTGCACCTGTCATTGTACATTGTCCTTAGGGGAGGAAGGAAATGGAGGATATAGGAATGTAGGGATGGGGAGGGAGAATGGGAAACGGAGGAATGAAAAGAAACAGACACAAAACAATAGAGGTTGCGAGTGCGACTACACTTATGATGCCCTAGCACCTTTCAACCAGCCCAAGCTGCTAATGAATCTGTGGAGAGCCTTGATGTCGGCTCTCGACACAGAACTCAAGTTCTCAAAGAAGGCCCTGCCAAGGGTCCTCAATCTACCAAGGGCTGGGCAGTTACAGAGGAGATGTTCGACAGTCTCCAACTCCTCCTCATCGCAACATACCCTGCAATAGTCCGGCTGAGATCTGTTCCAGATCCCCGTCAGCAACCTAATCTCAGAGTGCCCCGTCATAAAACCGACAACCAACCTTAAGCTGGCCTTAACCAAGCCCAGCAGCCACTCTGTCCTCTTGCTGTCCACAGCAGGCCATAGACGCCTAGAAACAGAACAACCCGATCCGTTCCCCCAACGTCTCTGCTCTTCCCTCCTGACCCATCCATCGATGAGGCCATAGAGGTGGCAGACTGGGGACCAACCGTCAAATCGCCATCTGAAAGCGAACCTAACCTAGCGAAGGCATCCGCCGTCTCATTGCCCAGTATTCCGCTGTGACCCGGAACTCCTCAACGACTCTTTGCACTCGCGAAAATTACAAGTTCTTACATGAATCTATTAAGGTCCTTAGTGGGAAGTAGTTCCAACATTCCCTAGGTCCTTTTTTCTAAATCTGCACCTGTTGTATATTGTACACAGGGGCTTAATAACAATTTCTTTTAAGTTGCGCAGTACTTTTTTGGTATGTACGTAAACTATTGGTGTTCACTGTTAGAACACCATTTAATTTAATATGACAACTCCATGAATATCTCAAATCTTAAAACGCGTGTATTGAGTTTATTTTTTTTTTATTTTTTATTATAAATTTAATTGTATTTTATGTGATTAGTTTCGTTTTTGTTGTAGAGAAAATTTGAAAAAAAAAATGAAATAAAATTGCGTTGACAATTTAACGGACTGTCAGCGTGAGTGACTGTCTGAATAAATGGAAACGCTGTTGCAAACTTCACTTTATTTTTTTCGTTCTTTTCTTTTTTTTTTTGTTTTGTTTGAGTGAATGACTGACGGGCTGATAAATTTCATTTGCGGTTACTTTTCTTTTAGTGCAAAACACGCAAATTGGATGTCACTATAAATATTTTCATTCCAACATTATAACTCTGTTTCATTTATTCGCTCTCAGATCCATACCTATATACGTATGTATGTTGGGTGTACAATTTAGTCAGTCAGTCAGTCAGTCAGCCACCTAAAGGAAAGAGGGTGCCGACGGCACTGACATTAGTAACACACAGGCAATACACTGCAAGTGTTACATATGGGGTGTTGGTTGGTTGTTGTGTATGGTGGTTTCCATAAATAAAATATGCATTAAAATGGCAACAGCAACAGCAGCATAGGCAGCAAAGCCAGCACCATCATCAGTAGTTGTTGTTTTAAATAAGGCTTGTCAGAAATTATTTCGCTTGTTATTGTTTTTATTTCAGTTTCAATTTTCAGTTCAGTTTGTTAGTTTTGTGTGATTGTGTGTTACGTTTTTGATTCACACACATGAACACATTGTACAGGGCCCAGCAAACAACAGTTTGTCGCTTCGTGCATGTGATGGATGTCACCTTGTTTTATGGCTCACAAACATGGCTTTAGCGTGTCAATATAAACACATCACCATCATCAAAAATACATACATACGTACGTATGTACATTCAATGGGTAAGAGAGATAAAACACGAACATTTTGCTACATTCTGCCTATAAAAACCCATCATATGTATATGCGGCTTAATGCAGCAACAACAAAACAAAACAAAACAGAATAGAAAATTGCTCGAGAATTTACAATAATTTTAAGCGGAATCAAATTGTTTGTCTGTCTATCTATCTGTCTGTCAATTTATTTTTGTCTGTCTGTGTAAAACTAACGCGACACTTAAATATTTCAAAACAAGGCAATATTAACAATTTGCAAGTGTTGTTGTTGCTGTTGTTGCTATTGTTGTTTTCTTTCCAACAAAAACAACAAAATTAATGCCCTGTAATGTGCCATGTAATGCAACACAAACTCACACATTCCGTTGCTTGATTCTCTCTCTCTCTCGTTCATTCATTTGTTTTTAGTGATTTTTTTTTTGTTGCATTAGTGAAAAATTAAAACAACATTTAGAATGAAAGCAGCCATTTAATAGCTGCTTAAGTATTTAGCGAAATTAAATTGTCAAAATCACTGAAAGAATCACAAAATCATGTTGCGAAAAATAAAAATTAAATAATTCGAAGCTTAACATATAGAGTGCGAAAAACTATAAGCCAAGCCAGTGGCGTCTTCATCTCTTTTGAAACGTCTTCAAAAATTACAACTGAAGGAGGGGGATATACCCTCAAGAAAATCTACATTTGTATGCAAATCAGAATAATTACTTATTCTAATACGATGAGATTTAACACCATTTATCTGCTTGTAAAAGCTAAATTTGTCTTGAGCAGGCATCATTAATTGTGTTCCATTTAGTTTAGAGATTTTCTTTTCAATCGTCTTCACTTATTTGAGTAATGTCTGTCGGTAGAGGTAAAAGCTGAAGCTATGTAAGAGCGTTGATACAACACGGGAGTATTTAAGAAAAAATCTTTGCTTTTGTTTATAGGATCAGAGGGAAACGAAACATGTATATTCGATGTAATAATGAGAAACCTTCTAATATTGCTTTCCAATAAGAGCCTGTACCTTACTACAAAAGCCACTGCTGGTTGTTTTCTCTGTTGGCGAAGAGGTAACTTCTGTATGAATTATTTGCAGAAGAAAAGAAGTCCCATCGTCAAAGTCGCTGTAGTCTAGGTTGTATGTTTGCTTATTAGTCGTAAGGTCGTGGCTGCACTCCTTTCAACAGTTTTTTTTGCTAGAAAATAGTAAAGGTTTTTCATTAAATCCGTCATTCATAAATGTGACAGTTTTCTAAATCCGTCATTCATAGTCCACTTTGAACTGAAGGTTACACCAGTTCTGAATTAAATTAAGACACAAAACATAAGTGGTGCTAGAAACCGTTAATGGTTAACTTAAATTATGTTTAATTTTATTTAATTTTGATTGTTTTAAAGTATAAAACGTTTGTCTTTGTGTCAATCATATGTCCGGTTAAACTGAATGTATGAAATTTCTAAAATAATACTTTGAAGCAAATCGAATGGAAACTTTTTCTGTTTTTAAAATTATATAAAATTTTGAATTTTGTCTTTAATAGACGCATGCATCATATGAATATGTATTTCTGTATTTCATTTAATTGTAGAATTATTAATTAATGAAAATAATAGTAATAAAAAGAAAAAAATCACACCATTTTCAAAGTACTTTAATTAAAATTTTTAATGATATTTATTAACCTGGTTCCATTCCCACGACCTTTAGGCCGCCGCAACTATCGATAACAATTTGAATTGATTTGTAATTTGAAAATATTATCATAAATCTGTCAATATCGGTTATTTATTAATTTTTGAGTTCTTTTTTTTTTGTTATTCCTTTTATTCTTTCACTTAATTATTAAAGCAGTTAAAACAAAATGCTTACGAAATCATCAAAATTTTATGAATGGAAAAAGGTCAATAAAAATTAAAATCAAAAATTATCATGTGAAATGAAACTAGAAAAACAGAAAAACTGTTTTGATAATTGGCGATTAACATCATCCAAGGGCTTTTTCCGAAAAACAAAAAATCAAAAAACGAAATTATGAATGAAACGTAAATGAATTTATGAATGAATTTGATTTCATTTATTTATTTATTTTTTTCATTAATGAATATGACATGTATGTACATACGTATTTCAGAAATTTACATAATTGAATATGGTTTTTTAATTTGGCTTTAATTTAAATTGATTTTTAAATTAATTTCAATCAGCAGTTCACTTTTTTCTTTTTTTTTTTGAAGCCAAATTATTACAAATTATTTCATAAATATGCAAAGAAATAATTATAAAAACCCAGATTGTTAATGATTTTCTTCTTTTCATTAATAAAATTAAAATGTAGACAAATTAAAGCAAGCAATGGCTTAATTATCTCAAGCATTTTGAAATATCGATACAAGGGAGAGCTATTTAGCTAAACCAAGCTGTGCATGTGTTGTATAAAAATGCATGCAAAGTTTATTAAATTAAAAGCAGAACAGCAAACAACATTCATGTCTTATTTAAAAGACAAATAAATCGTGTTAATTTGTAACCTTTTCAATATTTTTTAATGCATGCGGCCAAAAACAAAAACCCAAGAAATCCTTTAAAACATCCTTGTTTGTCAAGATGTCTATCTTGTGTTGCAACACCACCCTGTGGTATCGAGTGTTGTACCTTATTATCTATCTCTGTATAAGGCGTACCCGCCTCTAATATGTTTCATTATACGGGTATTTTGGGGTATTGTTTTCAAAATAATTGCTATTGACCCTCAAAAAGATGGTAATTATCTTGTATTATCGATGAAATGATGATGATGATGTTGTTGAAAACATTCTCTTTCTTTTTTTGTATTTATTTGTAATTTCATTTTCTTTGTTTTTTGCTTTTTAAGGTATAAATTTTAAACTGTGCTACAAAAACAATTTGTTATTAATTTTTCTTCTTTTTGTTGTTGCTTAAAATGCGATTATGATGGGTGATTACATGCAGGAGTGAGCAGACCCAAAAACACAAAGAAAGAATTGTTGTTTGTTGTTTCAATTCTTTTGTGGACAGACGAAACAATTATTAAAACATACAAGCGTATGTCTAAAAAAACTAAATAACAACACTTATATTTTGTTAATAGACTTAAAATTGAATGGTTCAACCCACGACGCCTCAATGGTAACTACAGTTGTAGTATATTCGCTTAGGTAGGGGTAAAAGTAAAATTCGTACTTCGTTTGTCATGTTGCCTGTAGTGGTGCTTTTAAATGAATAAAACACATCCCGTTGTAGCCTTTGGCTAGACATGGTTTGTCCAAGAATTTTACTTCTCAAATGTTTTGGTGGTCTCCACTTCCGCCCCATCAATACAGCTTCTGCAGAAGTCATTATGAGGCATTCCCAGTCTTCTAGCGAGGCCAGTGCTGTGTTGTAATTGTTATGAGTTTCCTCAGATGGAATCTTGTTAGGTTCAATACAATTTCTAACCGTCCGGTATATAAATTGATGTCGGGCAAGATCTTTTTGACCTTTCCAATGAGACTTATTTGCAGAAATAACTTTTTCGCCTTACCTTTTAGGTTTTAGTTAAACAGCCACTATTTTGTTGCAACCAACCACTACTACTTAATGTTATTGTTGTTATTATTGTTTTTTTGTTATTATTTTGTATTATTTTAATACCTCTTTTATGGAATGCATTTTACTTCATTTATCGTCTCTCTGGGCCATTTCTACAATGCTTTCATTTCATTCTTTAGTTCTTATTGTTGTTGTGTTGTTGGTGTTGCTGTTGTTGCTGTATCTGTTCTATGGTGTTTTTGTTTTTTTTGGCCGATTCATAAATATATTCAGGGCACAGAAGAGCTCGTCAAGCTCATAATTACCAAAATATTAATGAATTATTTGGAAAAACATACACAAATTAACTCAAAAAAAAAAGCAAAAAAAAAAAGATAGAAGAGATATTAAACATACACTGATGCACACACAAACAATCACACTCTGGCATACAGGAATGTCTTGTACAACAAGATATTTTTGTGGCACACGTATTTTAATTTGTACCTGCCACATTTATGGGAATTGAAATACTAGTTGAAATGCAGTGTGTGTGGTGGTGTGGTAGTGGTTAAGGAAAAACAAAAAAAAGAAGCTGTTTTATTTTATTTTAGTTTTTTTTTAATATTTTTTTGAGGATTTTTTTTTTTAACTTTTATTGTTATTAATTTTTCTTGTTTTTTTCTTGTTTTTTTTGATGGCGCCAACGTCTTAACATTGGTATGCCACGCAAATTATTATGCGTCTGCATAATAAATTGATTAATAAATTTACTTGTTGTTGTTGTTGTTGTCGTTGTTATATTTTAATTCGTAAAGAAAGAAAGGGATGTATGGATGGTCAATGAAAGAAAATAATAAGAAGAAAAAGAAGGGGGGCATTAAAATAACACTTGCCTTTATTATATGCATGTTGCACATACAGAATAATCCATACATTACGTTTGTATGTACAGCCAACCATAGCCACTGAGCGAGCCATCCATCGATTTTTATGAATATTTTTGTGTTGTGCTAACATTGGGGCGTTACTCCTTTACGAGCTGTTTAACTCTCGATCCCCGTGTGTGAGTGTTTTTTTTTTCTCATTTTAGTAGCTTTTTTTTACTCGCTTTGAATGTTTTGGAAAAATTTGTGTTTTCTACGTGCCCCAAAAGATTTTTTTTCTGATTCTTTTTGTTTTTTTTTCATATTTTTATGGTTTTTCTTTTTTCTTCAGTTTTGATTGTCTGTCAATAAGTCATAAATAATATTTATTTTTATGGAAATTTATATTTAATAATTTCGATTAAGTAGCAAGACACTCATTCACTCACTCACTCACTTGGTCGTTCACTAACTGCTAACTGCCACTACTTGGTTAAATAAATTGTATAATTACAACACGTTTTGTCGCTTATAATGCTTACTTAGAATGCCACAACTGCCACTAATTGTCTACTGTTCGTTTGGTTTTTGTTTTTTTGCTTTTGTCTCAATAGAGGTAAAAATTACATTTTAATGCTTAATAAATACATGAAATAAAAATAAAATTAGTCTTGTAATATTATTTAATAGGCGCTTTGCTTGTATAGCCTTAAATGGCCAACTTTAGGCGCCACAGAAAGGCCACTATACAATAACAATAAAGTCGTTCATAACACACAAAAAATATTATGACCCTGGTTGAGAGCAAGAGAAAGAAAAAAGAAACAAAATTAACTCATTATTATTTTAGTTTGCTTCCAAAACGTTTTACTCTTCTCTCTTAGACTGACATTCATCCGGGGTTAATGACATGTTCATTAACCATCACCATCGCCATCGCCAACCATCACAAAACAAATGAAACCAATCGGCTTATTAGTAACCAATCATAATAATCCCTTTAGAGTAATTTTTCTTTTAATGATTCGCTGTTGAAAACCTCATTCATTAAACTCAACACTCAATCACACACGTCCCATGACTATGGAGCAGGTAGCTTCGCTAGTCAACTCATCATTTTAGATTATTTTTCTTGTTTTTTTTTTTTTTCTTTTTTGGTAAAAAGATTTTCATCTTGTGATTTTGTTGTTTGAACATGCAACAGGGTGGTCCTTTTGCTACTTAAAATCGTTTTGCGGCATGATTTTCTTGTTTGATTTCATCTGTTGATTGTCATGTTTCAACTTTCAATTCAATCTCTTAGTTAATCATGTCCAAAGTCATGGGCACTCACTGACATTTTAATTTCAACAACAAACAGCAGCTGAGCTATTAAATTAATCGATAAAAATCAAAATTTCGATTGAAATGAGTCTCATTAAAAAGGTGTTTTTCTTTATTTTTTTTTTTTTAATTTTGCTTTTGTTTTATAAAATTATAGGAAAAAGATTGGAAATCAATATAATTTCTTGACAGCAATAGTTTTTAAATTAAGCAATCAACATGATATATAGGCCAGGGAAGTTGTTCAATTTAAATCTTGGGCTGGACAAACTCTTAAATTTTACAATAAAAATTAACTTATAAGAGAGTGTCATAAACAAAGTCAGAACTTAATTAAAATCTAATTTTTTCTTAAATTAAAAACACGAATCTAAACTTAGGGAGGTTAAAACAGCTCATTATTTGCTACTAACTTGATATTTATTATGTGCTCTTTGCCCTCTGGACATACTGCCTAATAGGTTGGTGGCATGCCTCTTACGTGATTTCGATGGAAGTTATGACTCTTAAAATGAGGAAGATATTGTCTGTCACTTAATGTGTTAATACACAGAATGTGAGTACAGGCTGTTAGTTATCCATGTGGAAATCTAACTGAAAATCTTTTAATTTACTTGGTATATTCACGTGAGATTAAGGATATCCCAACGGCCCGTCCTTGTTTATGAATCTCTGTGATATTTCGGATCATTCAAAGATAACTCTTATATAGGTTCAGTATTTTCTGACCTGTTGCTAGGCTTTCTTTTTCCGATTGGCTCAGTTAAACTAAATATTCCCCGGTTGTTTTACAGAAAGCCTTAATTTCGCAACCCGAACTGGGTTAATTTCTACACCGATTGATTTGTTGCATCCAGGTTTACTTGTTGAAGTCGTTGTAGGATAGTAGCTAGTTTGTTGGCTATCTTGAATATAAAGAAATATGAATAAAATATTACTTCAACATTCTGCCCAAAAACTCTGAGAGTAAATGAAAATTGCTATGAAAAGCTGCTCATAAATCTGTTATTCAAAGTCGAGGCTTAAACTGTAGGTTCAGCTGTTCATGGATATAATAAATACACGCAATGTTACTTATGTGAGGTCACCGTGGTTTAGTAAGTTGTGTGTTGGCTTATGAGACGTAAAAGGCAGGGTTCGAGTCGCAGGCCAGACATCAAAACAAAATACAAAAAAGTATTTTTTCGGCGATTTCCTCTCAGCAGATTTCTGGCAAAAACTCTGACAGTAAATAAAATTGCCATGAAAAGTTTCTCATAAAATCTGTCGTTCGGAGTCGACTATAAACTGTAGGTCCCGCCGCTTATGTATAAAATTAACACACACAACATTAGTAGTAGTGAGAAACTAGGTCAATAATCCTGACTGATGGGTTCTAATGACCAATTATGTAATGTTACTTATGTGAGGAACTAGATCGTGATTCTGACTGAAGGGTTGTAATGATCTATTAAATAAAGTTGCACCCTTCAAGGACTATCCGCCAGTTAATCCAATCTAACGTTATTTGATGAAGGCGAAGAGCATATAAATTTAATATGTTTTCAACAATTATTATTCCTATATTTAGTTAAATAACAAAAAATCTTTATTTGATTACAATTAGATGATTTTCTTAAGCGTTAATGTCTCCTTAGGCGCCTTAAATGTGTGCTTAAAAGCCCACTCTTCTTCTATCTTCAAACGATAATTTATTATTATTTATGGCTGCCATAATTGAAATGGACATGTGTGGTGTACATTTATTTGTATGTGCATAGATATAGCCTAAAGTCTATTTTAACATTCCGCAAACATTTATAAGATTTTCAACAAAAACAACAACAACAACAATTACAATAATAACAACAATAATTATAGCCAACAAACGTAATGAAAAAAAAAGAAAATAAAAAAATTTAGTTTTTTCTTCATAAATAAAAAGTTTTATTGTATTGGACAATCATTGACTAATGTGTGAATAATTAAAATCTGAGAGAAAAATGACTACAACAACAACAACAATAAGAGCAACAACAACAACCATTTAAATTGATAAAGGAAAATAGTAATTTATTGAGATTGAAACAAATAGACAGATGGCCAAACAGACAAACAAACAAACAGACAAATACTAGCAGTTTTGTTACGTCCAAAAGCCAGACAATATGGCAAATAGTCAGTTATTCAGTTATTAATATACAGACTGACAGACAATTGCAAATTACAATTGCAGACTTGTGGATGGCTACATACGAATGTAAGTATGTATGTGCCATACATACATGCATATGTAGACAGATTTATAAATAATTTAACAGACTCGCTCGTTCTAAGTAAGTGCTGTAAAGTAATAAAACTTATAACAACAAACAACAACAACAACAACTGTTAAAATAACTATTATTACACCCAAACGCACTACAATTTCAATTGCAAACAATATTTCAATACAAGAAAATAAATAAATGCCACATAAAAATACTACAATACAGAAATGCCTAGACCTAGACCAAGCCAAAGCCAGAAGACAAAGTTTTCCTTTTTCAAAACGTTTTGCAGTTACATATGCAGAGTTTTGAATGACTTGACACACACCACTGGCTGACTTTGTTGGGCTATTTGTTTAGTGTTGTAGAACCCATATAGGGAAAGTCAAGTGTAAATAACTGTCAGTTTAAGTAACTTTCACTTAGAAAAAGGTCGATTAAACGGCCATGCATTCTTTGGTGCTAGTGTAGATGGGTCAGCTTAACAAAATCAAATTCTAAAATCATAATCGTTGCTTAAGCAAACAGCTACCACTACCACTACAACTACCAGCTACAACTACAACTACAATTTACCTTAAGTGAAATAAATTGTTTGTTAAACTTTTCCTCTCTATTTTGTTGTTGTTGTTTTTTATTATAATATTTACCTGTCACAGATTGTCAACACTGTCATAAACATGTCTAAACTGTTTCTTGATGGTTTAAACAACTTACCATAGTTCTTGTCGTTTTTAATTCGAACATAGGCATACATACACACACATTTCTTCCTTATGCCCGGTAATATATGTATGTATGTTTGGGATATGCGTAAATAAATCCATTTATGTACATACATATATGGTGTAATATAAAGCAATTACATTTATGTAATACACTATAACAACGACAACAACAAATCCCAGAAGTTTTCCTTAGAGACAGAACAAGAAGACGAAGAAGAAGAGAATTTTCATAGGAAATTTTATCATACGCATAAACATATTTGCGCACAAACACAACTGAAATGTTCATATGAAGAATACCAATTTACACACCCACTTTGGTGCGTCAAGTAATGGTCAAACGGTTATAATATGTTACGTTACATTACGTTACGTTACGTATGCATTATATTCCGTTTAGTTTAGTTAGTAAAGTTGTATTGCTTAATTCCCATATCCGCCGCTGTTGTTCTTTCATCAATAACAACAACGACAACAGCAACAAGGAAATAAACAAATCGTTTAAATAGCAGTTTAACCATTACAAAATTGTTGTTGTAGTTTGCTATTGTTTTTGTAATTGTTGATTTTTATTATAAATGAAGTTATTTTAGTAACGATTTGCATTCAATTAATTGTCGACCCTAAACAAACCTACCTAAACCACACAATATTTAATCGTTTCGTTTCGTTTGTTGAAATTCTTAAGGGAATAATTGTAATTATTGCAATAGCAATAACCACAACAACAATAACAACACCGCCACCGCCACCGCCACATATATTCGAACCGGAAATTTTCACTTGTACTAGTAGAAATTGTAGAAACAAAATAATTTTTTATTTTTATCAACTTTTCCGAATAAATAATATGGCCCACCTCTGATTGTTTTCGAAATTTTATTATTTTCCACCAAAATTGTGTACTACAATTTACAAATTTTAGTTTCTGTGTGTATCACATCTTACTTACTTAATTGGTTATTACACCACTTCAGTCGGGATTACAACCTAACTTCTCATACCATCCATGTTGTGTGTGTTACTCTTATCCATAAATGGTGAAACCTAGAGTTCGACTCCTTCCAGGCTATGACAACTGCAATGGAGCACTAATACTTTGAGTGCAAGATAGTATCCTTCGTAGATCTACAACTAATGCCGAAATCGTTTGTTCGTGTGTGTAATCGTATGGCGAATGTAAAGTCATACAGGATCAACTTTAATAACAGCTAAAGAGGATCGCCAATAACATATTTGATTTTAAAGAAGAATTTGAGAAAAAGTTCGCAAATATCGCCCGCCTTAAATATTGCTTCCATGCATACACCGATTTCTTATTCATTCATTTCATAATTTTATAATGCAAAGAAGCATTTTTTCATATTTCCATTCAGAGTTGTCTCTACAAATGAATATTTAATGAAACTTTTAAGCAATTAAACAATTCCATTTCCTCTCTTCCCATACCTAATGTATGTTCTGTTTGTTGTTGTTTGTCTATGAAATAACTAAAATAAGAAATTAAAATACAAAATAATTTCTGTTTTATTTTCTTTTTTTTATTATTATTCTCTACGTTTGAATTTCTGTTACATTTTAAATGAATGAAGTAGGTAGTATGATATTCCATTGAAATCGAATGAAACAAATGACGATTTTCCCTGGAGTCAAAAGGCAATTGTTATAAACGATTGTCAGCAATAGCAGTGTAGTCCTTATGAATTCATTATGATTGGTGATAGAGAATTCAGGCATTTAAATGGGGTTTGGTGCGGGCAAAGACAGTCCACAAAGGCTTAAATTCTATTTGTGATTTGTGTAACTTCAAAAATTACGAGCCGAGCAGCAGAATAAAAATATTTAAAAATTTATAAAGCAAAATTAAACGGAGGGGCAGGGGCTGCCTGCCTGCCTATACACTCACTGATAGGCAAACAGAATGGCCGCTAGTCTGGTAGAGAGATAATGCTTTGCTCTGTTTTGATTCAGGGGTTCTTTGTTTCGTGCGAATCGTTGTTGCAATTATATTTTCTAGGCTTTGTGTAGGTGACATTTTTGCCGCATTTATTGTTACTGTTATTGTCGTTGTTGTGTTCCAGTGTGTTTTGTCATTTGCTAATTACTTTATTTTCACTCTATTTTAAGCTCCCGTTTTTGTGTGTGTGTGTGTGTTTTTTTGTTGCTTTTGTTATCTATTGGCGGAAATGGCATTTCAAACGGAAACGGATGTGCCCTAAAGTGGATACTTGATTAAAGATTCCTTCTTATTTTTTGTTTTTGTTTGTTAGGTGTATGAGAATGCCACACAAACAAACGTTTGTGCCACACCCATTAGATTTTTTTTATCCCCGTCGTCGTTTGAGAGCATTAAATTATCACTACAAAGAAGGTGGCACACAAAAGCATCCTTTTTACTGTATTGTGTGGTGTTCCTATTTGCATACAAATAAGCGTAGTTTCACTGTGTATTGTCTACATTTATGCTGTCATTTATTTTTAAACCATTTCAAGTATTTTACCCGTTACTCCTTCTCCTGCTCCTACTCCTACTCCTACTTTATTCAAATAACCAGCATCCAACCAATTCACCCTTATGAATAGAGAGGCTTATTTTTCTCTTTCTGTGATTGCCGGATATCCTAGTTTCCCTTGGCGTCTGGCACTGGGAATGGGTGCTGCTGTGTGAGTGTGAGTTTAACAGGATTTTTATTTCTTTTCATTATTCGCAAATGAATTGCTTTTTATGAAGTATTAAAACGTTTTTATTTTTTCGTTTTTTTGGTTTGTTATGCTATTTTGCGAATTTAACGTATTATTAGCTGCGCTGGGATTTTTGGAGAAGAGAAGATGTCAAGCAACAATTTACAATTATTAGTAGCTCTTATATGCGAGAGTGTTTTCTACCCAGTTCAAGTGCGCTAATGTCATTCGAGTGCGCCACCATAGAATAATGCATTAAAGCGCGACAATAATCGATAATTTTTTTTTTAATTTATTTCTTTTGCTTTTTGCAAATGCCATGGTTTTGTAAATTCATACATAAAAATACCAAAAAAAAAGAAATTAAGGGAAATCCTTCTGTTTTTTGTGTTAGGCTGGCTATCATACCACAAATAACCCTTTAAGCATCTAAATATGGCATTATCGGAATCATTATCTCTACACAAATGATTTATTAATCATTAACAAAGAAGGAGAAAACAACAACATAAAGAAAAAAAGAAACAAAAAATGACAAACAAATTTAAATCCCCAATAATTATGGTTTCTTAACAGCCGTCGGCTAAATAGTTAAATTTGTTTGAACGCCTGATCTCTAGTATCTACTACCAACCATCGCCAGTGATCATCAGAAAGAGGGATCATTAAATTTTTGGTTCCCACGGTGACCTCCTCTATCTTTAACACACACTATTATATAATAAAACAAAAGAAAAAAGAAATTTGGAGAAAAAACAAAAAAAAGTATAAAATATACCTGTCCACTGAAACAAAAACAAAAAATTACAAAAATCCCTTGCATAGTGATTTCGATTGTAGGTGATTGTAGGTTTCTATTTGGTCACCTTTAAAATGTTGGTTGTAGTTGTTGTTGTTGCTTTTGAATTTATCCAGCAGCAGTGGATTGGCACAAGTGATGAACATTTTTCCTTTTGATTTTCTTTTTTTGGTAAATAAGCGAGAGATTATTAATTTACTTTCGATGTTGACTCGTGAGTGTGTGTGGCAGCAGATAAAATTAATATGACATCAATATACTTTGAATAAAATTAATTTATCACTTTAATAGTGCTTTAAAAGAAACTATTCTATTCGAATCCGCAGCATAACGAATAATTAAGTTACTCTAGTGAAAGAGAATATTTCAGTAAAGTTCTGTGTTATTATACCCCAGGTCAGACATCAAAACGGAAAATATTTCTTCGGCGACTTCCTCTCAGCAGATTTCTGGCAAAGACTCTGAGAGTAAAAAGTGCCATGAAAAGCTTCTCAAAAATCTGTCGTTCGGAGTCGACTTTAAACTGTAGGTCCCGTCACTCATGTATAAAATTAACGCACATAACATAAGTGGTATGAGAAGCTAGGTCGTAACCCTGACTGAAGGGTTGTAAAGGCCAATTATGTATGTATGTATGTCTGTGTTATTGAAGTATAGCTTCAAACGGCTTTGGTTCGAATTATGGTTCTGATAACAGAAAATTGCATTCATTGTTACATAAAATAAAATACTGTGGCCAAACTATGTCTATCCCCTTTGGTTTACGGCTCCTTTTTTGCGTATCCACAACACAAATTATGTTTGGGATCCTTTAAGCATGATTCTTAGCCTACTGTTTACGATTAGTCTCTTAGAATAAGTCTAGATTTTGCATTTTGATTGGTGTCAGAGGCTGTCCTTAGATTCATACTGGTAAATGTATTCATTCGAACTACTTTGTTGATTACTTATTTACTTAATTTGGCATTACAACGGTTTTAGTTGTAATAACCGCCTTTGCTTATCACCCACCATCTATGCGTGGCGGGACCTACCGTTTTATGTCGACACTGAACGAAAGATTCTTTCACCCTATCCTGCATGCGATTGAGGAAACTTGAAATAGAATTTGAAGCACCGGCCCATACTTGACTATTTACTTACAAGTGTGCTAATTACACATATTAAAAGCTTTTCTTTGAACCTCATAAATACTTAGCCTTTATGATGATATAAATACGTATCCTGTTAGAAATTAGTAAGGAAGACAATTGGTGGTTGGCTTAGCAAAGAGTCTTGAATTTAATCTGAAGTCAGACTTAAGGTTTTGTGAAATTGTTTGTTTGCAAAGTTTTGTTCGAAAGTGCTTTAAAATGTCATCAATGGTGTCTAATTGTTTCAGAGAAAACAAAACATTCAGAATATAAAACGGCAAACCTTGTCAAGTCGACTTGTTAGTAGTTTTTCCAGCATTTTTTTTAAGTTGCCTTAAATAAATCACCTGATGGTTTGGTTTGGTTTTATTTTTCTTTTTATGTTTTTTTTTATTGTCATAGTTCTTTTGTGTTTTTTTTTTAAATCTTCTTGTAACTTATTAATTATTTGAAGCTCCCGTTTGAGTTGAAATGATTTCTTAAAAAAACAAAAAACAAAACAAAATTTTCATCAGATTTTCCAGGAAAATTCAACAATTTTCCTTACTGTGGTGTTGTGGTGGTGGTGGTGGTGGTGGCACGATACCCTGATTAAACCGGTGATATGGAACGACGATAACAGAGCAATTGTGTTGTGTTGTGTTGGTTGTTGGTTGGTTGACTGAGGCAGCTATTTGCTGCTGTTGCTTTACAAGTAGTTGTTGTTACAACATGAATAGTTAAAGAAAATTATAATAGGGCCATATAGCGAGAGACAGACCCCCGCCAGGATGCAATATTGTGCTCGTGATGCTCTGAAAACAAATAGAAAGATAGAGAGAGAAAAAAAAAACCAAATCAAATAAAGAAACTGCCAAAATACACAAGTACAGTGTTACCTTTTCTACTGTTGGCGGGCGGCGTAGTTTTGATTCGTTTTTTTTTTAAATTTTTTTTTGGTTTGGCGTTGCATGAAACATGTGTTCTATAACACACACAAAGTACATAATAACAAGCAACATGTTGCCTCCTGTTCTATTTATTGTCGTTTGGCTCCATTTCTCTTGTTGTTGGCCGTTTGTGTCGTCTGTCTCATCTCCACCACATAGCACATAGCCCTCTTACAAATTCGATTTCTAATCGATGGATTTGATTTTGTTTTTGTCGTTGTCGTCGTTGTCGTCGTCCTGGACTTGAGACACTGATAAAAACTATTTTTTGTTGTTTTTGCTGCTCATTCCAATTTGTATCTCCCTTATTGACTTGAGAGTTGGCTTAGCTTAGCTTTGCTTTGAATTTTGTTTTTCGCTTTGACTGCTTGACTGTGTGTGCCGTTATTGATGTTTTTCTTTTTTCTTTTGTGATGCTGTGGTCTTTTATGGTTTTAGCGTTTTCGGCTGACTGACTGCCTGCTTGCCTTTCAAAGCTTAGAATTCAAGCATAGTTTATGTTGCAGTTGCTGTTGTTGTTGCGATTGTGTTTGTATGAATGTTTGTAGGGAAAAAGCAGGACTTTTTAAGCTTTGAGCGGCTTACAGACAGAGAGAGAGAGAGAGAGAGAGAGGAACCTGTTTTGCGGCTGGAACCAACTTGTTGTCAACAGAGGTGATGGCAGCAACGAAGGTCGGACAGCGACAGCGTTGACGATGACGACAAAGGCTAGACTGGCTGCTTGCTTAGCAGCAGTCATCCTTCTTTTTTGGATTTTTTCTTTTATTTTTTTGTTCGTTTTTAGCCGGTAGTAAGTAGACTGTCGTTAACAGCCTCTTAAAAAAAAATCAGCCAACAAACAGAAGAAGAAGAGGAGGAAAAAAAAAAACATTAAAAATTGAAAAATATAAAAAATAATAAAAACAACAACAATAACAAAAGCAATGAAAAGAAGAAACTGCCATGAAAGACAATGGATGTAAATATTGTTGATGCTGATGCTGTTGTTGCTGTTTGTTGTTCGTTCGGCTATATTTTCTTACTCGAATTTGTTTAGTTCCATACGACAAAAGAGATGTGTGTGGTGAGGTGATCTTAGGAAAACAAACAATTCTACATACCACATACGTATGTATGTATGTACGTAGCCTTTTCCATACCATACCCGTAAGAATGTGTGTCGTCTTTTGATTATTCTCGTTGGCTTGTCTTTCGATTAAATGTGGCAAAGGTACACCGATTTCTTGTTAAGATTTGAATGTGGCCAGTCTTTGTGAATTAAAGCCTTTGCTTCTTCGCTTCTTCTTCTTCTTTTTCTTTTGTATTCTTTATTTTCTTCTTATTCGTCTTTTCGTCTTCTATGTGTGCATTTTATTTTGAAGGAAGAACAATAAAGAGGGGGGGGGTTGGTTGGTCGGTTGTTTGGTTTTAGTATGTGATGCTCATCCATTTAAATGTCTGGATTTTGGCTGGCGCCTGCGGTATTCTTTTGTCTTTTTTCGGGGCGCAGTTGTTGTCATGTTGTATTCCGTATACCGTATGTATGAGAACTAATCAAATATTGCAAAACAAAAGAACTTTGTTAGTGTTTAGTCGAGTGACCAAATAATAAAAAAAAAAAAATCACAAAACAACAACAACAACATAAAACCCAAATCAAATACAAAAAGAAATTGCTTAAAACAAACGACATTGCATTATCATTATCCTCATCATTGTACCACAGAGTAAAGAGAAGAAAACGTAGAAAAAATAGCCTTATTTGAGTATATTTAACGCTTTGTATACCTATTTTGTTTGCATTTGCCTGGGCATGATGTAAAAGTTGTTGTAAACCAGGCGCCTTTTCCAGCAGCCGCCGCTTTACTACTAGACGCCGCCGCCCAGCGACATCATCACCAATTTCTTCTTTAACCAGCCTCATCCTCATTATTTATTATTGAAATGCGCACCATAATGACTGACAGTACATCACATTTGGTGGCGTCAATTCCTGACAGCCAATTCTACTGGTTTAGGTTTTTGTTTTTCTCATCTTCTCTGAAAGGTAATCAAACAGGAAATTAGAATATTTTTGAAATTGTTTATCAAAGGATATCAAAGCAAATAATGAAAAAAATTTTCACAAGAAATTTCTGTTCTCGCCAAAAAGAACCTGTTCACCGGGGAATTCAATAGACAAGAAATGCATAAAAATGTATGCGATTAAACAAATTAGGGCCTCTAAAACGTCTCAAGTTCGTTTTACGCAATCGTTTTTTTATTGCCCCAATATTTGCTTATAAATACAGGCAGAGCTAGCGTTTCCCGTTCTATTCCGTCAACACTATTTACTGACCCCAGAAACTAAGTATATTCTCTTACGATATCCAAGATATTGGTTAACGTGGGAACTTTTGTTCTCTCTGTAACTTGAATGATTATAGAACCATAAAATCTGGTCTATGATTAGAGAGAGAACATGCGTGAATAATAATTTCTACACGTGTGCTTCGCTGCAAGTGATGCTAAAGAGAAGAAAACAACAGCAAAATAAATAGAAATAATTTTTTTTAGCTAAAATAGCATTGCATAGCATAGCATACAGCATATCGTATCATATCATATCATATTATAATAGCAACACCATATACACACATACTTACATATTGTTTTACAATATGTTTTTGACATATATGTACGTATGTACATACATACGTGTGTGTTATAAGTATAACAAGCAAGCGACTAACCTAACTTAACCAACCAACCGACCGACCGACCGACATATAGTTTTTCGTGTAATACTTTGTATTTTCTCACTTCTTGAGTGCTTTGCAGTCAAATTAGTTTCGAGTATATTTGAAAACAACACTTGAAAAACTATAAAAGCGCAATCGAAATCTCTCAATGAAAATGAAAACGTATGATGATGATGATGATGATGATGATGGTTACACGTTTACGTTTACGCTTCATTGTAATGGTATAGTGATGGTGATGGTATTATTGTATGATGGCCGACATAAACGTGATTTACATACCTTACCACGCTACATATGTACATACATAGGTATATGTACCTATAATGGCAATGGCAAAGAGAGGAGGAGGGGTAGAAAAAAAAAATACAAAAATTATGTGAAATATAATGGTTGCATATGTGCATGCACATACATACATACCATCCATCGCATTCGTTCATATTTTTTTTTTATTTACAACACGAATATGAATTATATTTTGTATTAAACATATGAGTGTTGTATTGTATATTCGTTCATATGCATGATAATCAATATATGGGTCATTCCAAAAGAAAACAATATTGTGACTTAAATTGTCAAATAAAATAGAAATCGATTGTATTCTCAAAAGATTCGATCATGCTAGGTAGCAAACTGTAACTTAATTCTAGGCATTCAAGAATTCTACTCCTTATATTCCTAAACGTCGGTCAATCCACCTCATCTACTTTGTCGTTGCAATTTCTGCAGGAGTCGTTATCAGCCTCCTGGTGTAAGGTTCAATGCAAGGGCTGTTCTCTATATTTCCATATCCAGATCTGTCTTGTGCGTTCTTTACCAATATAGAAATAGAATTATTGTTTACCGCTCTGTTCAGGAGCGCCTATCTTATGTAGGGATTGAATTGAATTATATTGCGCTCGCCTTGTTGTTACCTTCGATGTCCACGTCTATCCTCTAGAGAGATATTCGGCATTTATATATGCCATTCTCTAGAGATCTAATGATTGGCTTTATTGCCGATAAATATGAATTTATAACGATATGATATTGAATTGCCGGGTTACAACAAAAATAATAGGCTGTATAACCCATATAACGCCAATTAGCTTGCGCTGCTATATTTTGTTTTGTTTCTAGGTTAACTAGAGTACTTACCATATTTCTAGAGAATATACTCAAGAATAATTTACATTTGTTTCGAATTATAAAAATGTCTCTACGTCCTATGTACATATCTACAGAATAGCCTACTTCGTTCTCCACATATAGAATCTTTAATTAAGAAAGGTGTGTGAAAAAATTATTCTTCGTTTGAAGAACTTATTGATATTTCGAATATAAAATCGATTAAATATGCGCCACAGCATATCTGGAGCATAAGTCAGAATGAATTTAGCTTTGAGGACCCCCGCGGTTGCCAGTTTATGCACATATATCTGCCACTTAAGAATCGCTCGTTTTGAGTATCTAATGGGGCATGTTTTTGGCGTCCGATTATCCGATTCAGGCCAAAATACGTTGGTAATCATTGACCTTCAGTATTCGTCATCCTATTTAATGAAGATAATCAATAGACTTTTTAAATTTGAAAAAATTTAATTGTTTATTTGTGAAATAACCCATATGACCGGTATTTGAATATATTTATGCACGTGTGCTTAAATGGCAGTCTGTTTTTAATTTTTTTTCCATTCACTGTGGTATAGTGATGGTGGTGGTGGTTGGCAAATTTACGTTTTTGGTTGGCAGAAGAAGGCTGTATTTGATGGTGGTGGGTTTAGTGCTCGTATTTCAATAAATTTTTGTTGTTGTTTTTATTGCTTATGAAATTATAATAAAATTAAAATGTTTTTTTTTTTTACCATTTTTGTTGTATTTTATTTTGTTTGTTAATATTTCTTTATCATTTGAAGGCAATAAAACATGATTTAATAGACGAAAAGCAAAAAAGTAAAGAAAAAAACAAATAATTTCAAATATTAACAGAGAGTGTGTAAGAGCTTTTGTTATTAGAAAATTAACATAAATTTTCATTTAATTATAGAAAAACAACATAAATATGTACGTAACGAATGTTTAATTTTGTTTTTTGATTTTTATGAAATCAATGAATAAATTAGAATTGGAATTAGAATTAGAGGTAGAAATTGAAAATCACAAGTTTTTAACTTAATTTTTATCAGTGTAGCAACACTATACCACCATACCATACTTGCCTTTTTATAATCTCGTTGTGTTGCATATAAAAATCGAAAAGAATTAGCTGCTATCGTCAGCATTCAAACAAACAGCCGTGGGATCTTTTCGATAAACTACAACAACAACAACAAATATAAAATCATAAACTTATTGCTTCTTGTTGTTGCAGTTGATGTTGTTGTTGGGTTGTTGTTTTTGTTTCTTAATTAACAAAACTATAAAACAAAGAAATCTCATCTACTACAGTTTCAACGGTTGACTTTAAATTGATTACCAGACAGTCAGACAGACAACGAGCTACACAGCAGGCCGTTAAATGTTGTTCCAGCTCAAAACTCCCGTTTAAACAGGGATTTGTTTTTATTGTAAAATTTAAACCGTAGCTTAACCCCCCCCCCCCTCTCCCCACTACTACACATTTCTGAATTACTAAGGGACCCCACAGAACGAAAGAAACAATCCAAGACAAGCGGTTTTTAAGCGGCTTTTATTGGGTTTTCTGTTGCTTTTATTAAATAAAAAAAAACAAAACAACAAACTTAAATTGGTACATTTAAAATTTTAATCAATTAAATGAAACAATTTTTAATTTAAAAAAAGAAAATAGTCCATCCGCCACTACTGATTAACACGCTGACCTATAAATTTTGTAAATTTTTCTTTAATAACAATTAAACAATCCTCTGGGTATAGCCTTTAAATATTGTATTTCCTCTCAATATTATAAGAATCATGGGTGCTGTTTCTTCTGTCGATTGTCAATATTCTTCATTTCACTCCAATTTTTCCCCATTTGGGTAACTACTTTGTTGAACTGTTTACCTACTAAAGGTATGAACATGATTTCTTGTTTAGCGATTACATTTTGTATTTGATTTTCAACTACTAAACTGATGTATAAAAGGAACTTTACAGGCCGTAAAAACTTGTAATGGCTTTAAGTTGGTTCCTAGGAGCGCATTTATATTCCAATACATTCCATATAACTTTGTACGAAAGTGTAGCGAATGCTTTGTTGGAATTTAAAGACAATTGAGATCCCTATTCTACAATTGAAATCAAGTATAGCCTAACTGCAGCTCCATGCCTCTGGTAAGGCAATAAATTCAAATTTTCCTTAGAATTGGATTGCCTGCTAAATGTTAATATCCGGGAAAATAAATTTGAAAACTTTAGTTGCCGACGGCAAATTAAAAGTTGCCATAGTCTATAAAGTTGTGCGCTGGCCCCGCTAATCAGCATACTCACGCTCCTCTCCGCCTTATGTATATACCTAAACCGTTTTTGGGGTGATGGAAAATGATGAATATATATTCGTTCATTGAAGCACAATTGTAATGCGGCTTGGATTCTATACAAACATATCGAATAATTGCTTGGTGAGATGATAAAAATTTCTATTCTCCAGCTGAGTCGGCAATAGATAAATCAATCTTGCAGGCATAGATGAATGTGTTCGTCTAATACTAGCTTAAGTCAGTGATGATCCAAGTTGCATGCCTATAATGTTCTTAGGACTCATATAGATCTTTGGAGAAAAGTGAAGTAATCATAGACTTTGCAAGCCTATCGATATCTCTTTTGGATATAGAACGTAAGGCCTGCTACTAGTGATCATTTGCCATCAAACAGTACATATGAATGCCAGTAAATTAAATTAAACACAAGTAAGAGAATTTTAAACTATTATTTTGTATTTTAGGGTATTTTTGTTTAACAATTGCTTTTTATTATTATTCGATTATGTTATACAAATTATTCGATTTTAATCGATTACTTATTTTTAATTTTTTATGGGGGAGGGGGGGGGGGTTCATATACTTTTGCATATCGATTTTTAACTAGAATTTCCCTCCTTTCTTCTTTGTTATTTAAAATGGAAGAAGATCATCTTTTGTTGCATTCGTTTTGTTTAGTTTTTAGATCATCATTAGTTTTGTTTTGTTATCATTTTAATCTTGAGATCGATTATCTTTACGGTAATTTTTCCTATACGTTAATTTTTCTTTCATTTTTTTTTTGTTTTTTTTGTTTTTTTTGTTTTGGGGCCTATTAAAACTATTGATTTTCCCATGCAGATGCTAGCCACTGGTGCAGCCACTGTCCATAGTTGTTAATGTGGTGGGTCATAAAATTCATTAACATGAATATTTTAGGCCATTTTACCATGTTACCAAAAAAAAAATCGAAGAACAGAAATCTATAAAACGAGAAACAACGTGATGTTTAAAATTCATTTGCATTTTTAAAAGATTAAAAATTATTGTTACAGTTTTACATCCGCTCATTAAGAGAGACGCTCATCTCTTTAAAAAAAAAAAACGAACGAAAAAAATCAATGAAAAATAAATTAAGAAAAATCACCATCATCAAGTGCATTTACATAAAACTTTAGCTACTGGGTATAAAATGGTGCTCTCAACGCTTTCACTTTACGTGCGTACGTCTGTACGTACATGTGGGGACAGCCGCCAGTGGCAGCATCTTTTTTTTCTTTTCGAAACGATGATGATGACATTTGCTTATCTCAAGTGATTTCTTTATAGTGTCACCGAGACTGGCGGGTATGGGTATTCGGTTCACAGAGACGTGCTAATTTACATAAAATTTATTTCGTTTTATATGCACAGTCCATTATAGATTAGGGCTTACCCTCCTTTAACTTCTTTTATTTTTAATTCTTTTGTTCTGTATTTGTTGTATTTGTAATTTATTTTATCCATTTATTTGAAATTTTTCGTTGGTATTTTGAAATTGTATTCATTTGAACACGTTATTATTGTTGCTGTTGTTGTTTTTTTGTTCATCAATGAAATCATGTGCCACACCATTCAAAACGTCTCCAAACGGAAAGAGGTTTCATTCATAACGCAAAGAAACGACGAAAAAAACGAAAATCCATTTAGAGAAGAGAAAAACAAAAAAAAAAGGAAAGAATTGAAGTTGAAACAAATTTAACCAAATTAGAGCGGTGCGTGCACAAACAGAAAGTGAGCGGCTCTTGGAACTTTTAAGGAGTCTGTGGTGCAATGTTTCGGCAGTTGCTGTAGCTGTGGCCCTGTTAGTAGTAGGAGTTGTTGTACATCCTTATTAAGCTCAATTAATTTTAAACAAATAAAGCTGGGGCCTACTGTCTGTCTGTCTGCCTGTCCGCTCGTGTGACTGCTGCGACTGGCTTTACATTAGCCAGTGTCCAGTGACATGATGTCAAAGTAGCAGTCGTTTTAATTAAGTACAACAACAATTGCAAACATTGTCGAAAAATGTGGTAGCCTAAGCCAAAAGTGAACACTTTACCGTTTCTTGTTAACACTCAAAGTGATTTGCTTCGCACTGCACCACTTTTCACCTATAAATGTAGCAACCACAGCAACAGCATCGCGGCCGCAGTCGAACCAGTAAAGCAACTTTTAAAACAGAAGCTGTCCAAAAATACAAAAAAAGAAGAAACAAAACAAAAAATAAAACGGCATTTCTGTCGATACATTTCTGGCGATGAGGCAAATAAATTTGTCTGAAAATAATTGCCACATACCTAAAGCAGAAGCTTAACGGGCCAACACGCAAGCCTTAGCTTCAAGAACAACAGCAGCACCTATTATCACCGGCAGCCAAGTGATCTTAAAGTAGAATTTCATTAAGCACCTTTAGCGTAAGTTTTTATTGTCGCCCCGATATCGTTTATTGAATACAGTCAAGTCAACAAACAGAGCCAGCTTAGCCGTGACACACTTGCCACCACCACCACCACCACTACCACAAATCATTACTATCACCAGCGTCACTATTCACTTGCAATAGTTTCGACGTTTGTTTTACTGCCTTAGAGTTGTGTGAGCTGAGCCGAGCTGAGCTGAGCTGACAATCTTTTAATGGCTCGCTTTGGTACATGAAAAAATACTCAACTTTTATCGATTAATGTCCCAATCCTGCAGCTACTGGGCTCTACTGATCTCTCTCTCTCTCTCTCTCTCTGTCTCTCTGTCTTTTCACAAAAACGCGAATAAGATGAAAACGCCGCCAAATGTTTTATAGTAAATGTCTCGCATTTAATGCCATCAACATAAGTGTATTAAAGGAAAAACACAGCAAAAACCAACAACAACAACGACAACAACATGTTGCCTCAAGTTGCACATTGCGTTTCGTCTCTGGCTGTAAGTGTTGTACGTGAGATTAGACAGAGTGGACAAGGCGCTAATGTCGTCGACTGCAAACACCTTTTTTCTGCTTCTTTTTCTTTGTTTTTTGGTTGTTTTTTTTTTTTTTGTCTCATTCATTTTGTTTTGAACGAAACAGTTTTATGTTTAACGTCGTCTCTTGTATAGAGGCTTTTAGAGCAGTGCTAGTGCTAGTGCTATGGTAGTTGATCGTCTTAGTCCATTTAAATATCGCGCGTATATAGATATTTTTTTTTTGAATTTTAAGCCTTCCTGGTGGCCTGCCAAATGTGAATTTATGTATGCATGCAACTGTTGCAATAACAACAACAACAACAGCAGCAATAACAACTGCAGCAGCAATAACAGCCAACAACTGATATTATGGCTGATTGTGTCAAATGTTGCAAATGATGCCACAAAGCAATTGATTGCTCCCCATATGTAAAGAAGAGGCCGGCCGGTGTTTTTCGTTTGGTTTTTGCGGCCTTTAAAGTGCTATAAATTATTTGATTTAAATGGCATAGCATAGCATGGCATGGCATGGCATGGCCTTAACGGCTTATCAAACAATTTGAAATAATCTGGTGGCCTTTTCTTCTGAGCTCTCATTCCGATGATGAGTGTAAAAACAATAACGATAAATTTTGACAATAATTAATCGATAAATGATAAATTTCCAGCATATTTTTACAATAAAATACTAAAAACCAATATGCCCTCAAGGTTTTAAACTGCTCATAGCCCTTTAGTTTTACATTTTAGATGACCACTTGGAGCTTAAACTTTACATAGTTGTTTCTTAAACGAATAATTTTGTAATTCGCGGTGAATCAAATTTCTTGTGGCCTTTATTCTGGTGTTTACCCCACTCTTTCAAATGAGTTTGAACTGTCATGTAACTGCTATTTAGTTGTTTTGCTTGCCTGCCTAATCGCTTTAAAACATTTTTAGTTTGACGGTTTCTTATAACATTCTCAGCTTGTTTTCTTTTAAGATATTTTTCCGATATTTGCCTTTGTACTTAAAGTAATCGGTCAAAGATATTAGAAAAGTCAACTATCAAAAACCTCCTCTCTTCTTTGCGACAAAAGGTCAAATACAGCAGTCCCTTCAGTCCCCTCAAACCCACAGCTACTGCAGAGTCATTTGACGCAATGCTAAGCCTTTCAAAATACCTACCAAAAGGACTAATGGCCCGTAAGAATAGCTATTGTGCTATAGATGGCCAGTAGTGAGGCAGTTCTCTTCTTGTCCATACATATCCAGCAGAGCCTATCAATATTGCACGTACTCTACTCTTCTGCTGTCAATGCAATCGAGCTTCAGTATAAAACGTGTGAAACTTTTCCGAAATAGTCTGCAAATAGTAATCGATTCTCTGACCATTAATTAAGATCTCAAAGAAAATTTCTACATAATATAAATCTCTTCACGTGCAAAAAGAATATTCGGTGTATAGGAGAGCATATTACCAGAAACTGTACCTGGAATCTGTACGGTGTTAATACATTTCATTCGGTGTTTAGCGAGCACAAGACAGTTTATTCTGCCGTCTTTGCAAAAGATTTTAAGGAGATATTATAGGGAAATTCATTCTGTATACGGGGAAGGCCAATTCATTTGGTTGGAGTACTTTAATATCACTTTTCTTGTAAGATTTCCTGCTCCCATGGTGAGGTGACAACAGTAGTAAAAGTAGTTAAGAAAAAAAACCTTAAAACTCCTTCATATAAATTAAGTTAATCGTTTAGCGGCCAGTGTTTTACATTAGAATTTCGTTTAGTGAACGGGTGTAGAATTTTTTTCTTACAGATAGTACGTTAAGGACCACCCTGACTAGCATTTTATTAGTCCATGCTAAAATTGTAGTGATGGTTTTACAACCTCAAATATTCTAAACGTAACCAATTTTTATTATGAAAGAAACGAAAAACAAAAGCCAATCAAATTGTTTTTATTCAAATAGTCACAGATTACATAGGCTTTAGAGGAGAGATTCATTCTAAATTAACAGACGACCACACATGTCAACTAAAAAGAAAATTTAAATGAAAATTCAAAAATTAAAAAAAAAAAACAACAGAAAAGCGAAAAAAAAAACAAAAAGAAGAGAAGAAGAATTAGAAAATAAAGAGAGGGGGAAAAAAAAAATAAAAGATCACAAACGATTTCAAATTCATTTTTATGTAAATTTATCCATAAACTAAGGCACTGCCCTTGTAGGAAAATGAATATAATGAATGTCGATGTCGATGATGATGACGACGAGGACGACGGCAACGGCATTCGAAGACGACGATTGAAGCATAAAGAAAATCTAAATCTGAATTCAAATTCGAATTTAAGATTTTTCCTTTTATTTTTTTTTTATTTTTTTAATACAAAAATCATACATGATTTTACATGTGTTCATAGAGCACGATTTAAACAACAGAAACAGAAAAAATTCAAAAAAAAAAAAAAATTGAACAAAAATGAAAGGCAACGAAAAATTTAAAAACTATAACAGACAGAACCAACGAACAAACGAGCGAACCAATGTACTATAAACGATCCAATGACGCGAGAATCTAGTCACGTTTTTGACTGCATCGATCACATCAACAACCACTACCACCAGCACCAGCATCAGCATCACCTTCATCCATCCCCACTAGGCAAACACAAACTACAAATGAGCTGCAAGTGTTTCAAACATAGAAAAATTTGTAGCACATAAACAGAAATGCAAACAGCAACAGCACTAGCAACATTCATCTAAACAACATTCATGTGAGCAGCAGCAGCAGCGTCAGTATGATTATATTTCGACAGCATATGTGTACAAGTACACGAATGCAAGTATGTACATAGCGTTACAATTGATACTCATATGGACCAGAGATCTTAAAGGGGCGGCGTTTAAAGGCAACGGCTCCTCTCCTCTATTCGACTTGTATGCAAAATTTGCTGCATTTTTTTTTTTTTTTCAAATATTGTATATTGTTCTCGTTGTTGTTCACCATTTTTTGGTTTTTCTTTTTTTTTATTTCCTTCCAACAACAAATATTTACATATCTCGACCACATTTGCAACAACATTATTGTTACAACAACAACATTTTTGTTTTTGTTTTACTTTTTTTTTTTGTTGTTGTTTAAATCATGTTGAACTAATAAAGCTTATTTGAGGATTTTGGAATTTGTAATGACATTTACCTTTAACAAGCAGTGATTTGTTTTTGGCCATGGTGACGCCAGTTGCCAGTTTTTAACCACTAATCATCAGGAGGTTATAATTTTAAAATAGAAAACAACAACAACTTAATAATGTACGATTAGAAAAATAAAAGAATTTAATTAAGTGTTGCTCTTAAACTGATTTTATAGAAGGCATTATAAGCAATGCTTTCACAAATCGATAAATAACGTTTCAATAAACCTACCTAGACAGATAATAAGAGTCTCAATGAGATCGCAGAAATTCTATGTATGATGGGTACCAGGACACAGTAACATTTCAGATACCTGTATAGTCGATGAACTGATAAGGTGGCGTACCACAACCATGCAATTCTCCGATGGATTCCTGCAAGTTTGTAATTGACAAGGGAATCTTCGCTTCCGTCTGGCGGCTTTAGAAACTACCAGAGCAGTACAGGAAGTTTGGAAAAAATTGGTTGGAAAGCGCACCAACTTAAACTTCAAGGAAGCACACTTAATAGGATTGTCGGAGTCATTACTAGGCATTTCATTATTTTCATCTTATTGGTCTTGGACACCATGCTAATGACTTCTGCAGAAGCTGCAGAGACAAGGAAGAGAAGCAGACTATCCTTGGCTTGCTTGCAAGTAGAGCGGGGCTAGCTAGTTGGCTGTATAGCGGAGTAGCTGGCTAGTTGGCTGTATAGCTGGCTAGCTGGCTGTATAGCTGGCTAGCTGGCTGTATAGCTGGCTAGATGGCTGTATAGCTGGCTAGCTGGCTGTATAGCTGGCTAGCTGGCTGTATAGCGCTAGCTGGCTGTATAGCGCTAGCTGGCTGTATACTGGGCTAGCTGGCTGTATACTGGGCTAGCTGGCTGTAAGTTGAGCTAGCTGGCTGTATAGTGAGCTAGCTGGCTGTATAGTGAGCTAGCTGGCTGTATAGTGAGCTGGCTGGCTGTATAGTGAGCTGGCTGGCTGTATAGTGAGCTGGCTGGCTGTATAGTAAGCTAGCTGACTGTATAGTGAGCTAGCTGGCTGTATAGTGAGCTAGCTGACTGTATAGCAGAGTTGGGGGTAGTGCACTAAATTTGCAGTTTCCACTAAATGTTAGTGATAGCGCAAAATTTTTCACTATCACTAAAAGCTATTTAGTGGTGAGTTAAAATATAACAGCCTCACTAAGCAATAGTGGTAGTGGTACAACAAAGTTTTTCACTAAAATTAATTTAGTGATAGTAAAACACCCTTTTTTTACAGCTTAGTGGAAATTATTTTTCTCCACTAACAGGATAGTGGAAAAATATAATCATTCACTAATGTTAATGGAACTCAAATACATATCATTATATTGAATTATGTTATATTTTTTTATTTTTATTTTTTTTTATTATATTAAAGTAGTAACAAAATTAAAAACAAAAGGAAATAGTAATGTGAAAAAATAAGGAAGTTTCAACAACATAATATATCAAATTAAATACATATTGGCACATAAAAAGCCTTAGCAATTATTTGCCTTCAACAAAACTAATTTTTGAAAATTAGAGTCACTTAATTTATTTCTGCGAGGAGCGTCTACTATTCTACTAAATGAAAAAAGTCGCTCTACTGGAGCTGGAGATGGCTGTGGGACATTGAATCTTAAAAACATTTGTCGAATTATATTATATTTTTTAAGGCAATGTAAATTAGTGTCTGGATCCAATAGATATGTATCTACTTCATTTTGTATCTCATATTTTTGTATTTGTATTATAGGTCCTAATATAAATTACATTAAAAAACATGTTATTTTAATTAAAAATTTTATAATTTTATAAACTCTATTTATTGAGATTTTAGTGCAAATAATATTATTACAGCATTCATTTAGTGACTGTCAAAATTTTGCACTATTTTATTGTAGTCCAAAATTTTCACTACCACTAATTTTTTTAGTGGTAGTTAAAATATGTTTCACTATCACTATAGTGATGAAAAATAGTGGAAAATCAAAATGTTGTCACTATAGTGGGATTTAGTGGAAACCTTAGTGCACTAAATATTTAGTGCACTACCCCAACTCTGCTGTATCGTGAGCTAGCTGGCTGTATAGTGAGCTAGCTGGCTGTATACTGGGCTAGCTGGCTGTATACTGGGCTAGCTGGCTGTATACTGGGCTAGCTGGCTGTATAGTGAACTAGCTGGCTGTATAGTGGTAGTTAAAATATGTTTCACTATCACTATAGTGATGAAAATAGTGGAAAATCAAAATGTTGTCACTATAGTGGGATTTAGTGGAAACCTTAGTGCACTAAATATTTAGTGCACTACCCCAACTCTGCTGTATCGTGAGCTAGCTGGCTGTATACTGGGCTAGCTGGCTGTATACTGGGCTAGCTGGCTGTATACTGGGCTAGCTGGCTGTATACTGGGCTAGCTGGCTGTATAGTGAACTAGCTGGCTGTATAGTGAGCTAGCTGGCTGTATAGCTGGCTAGCTGGCTGTATACTGGGCTAGCTGGCTGTATACTGGGCTAGCTGGTTGTATACTGGGCTAGCTGGCTGTATAGTGAACTAGCTGGCTGTATAGCGAGCTAGCTGGCTGTATAGCGAGCTAGCTGAGCTAGCTGGCTGTATAGTGAGCTAGCTGACTTTATAGTGAGCTAGCTGGCTGTATAGTGAGCTAGCTGGCTCTATAGTGAGCTAGCTGACTGTATAGTGAGCTAGCTGACTGTATAGTTAGCTATCTGGCTGTATAGTGAGCTAGCTGACTTTATAGTGAGCTAGCTGGCTGTATAGTGAGCTAGTTGTCTGTATAGTGAGCTAGCTGACTGTATAGTGAGCTAGCTGGCTGTATAGCGAGCTAGCTGGCTGTATAGCAAGCTAGCTGACTGTATAGTGAGCTAGCTGGCTGTATAGTGAGCTAGCTGACTTTATAGTGAGCTAGCTGGCTGTATAGTGAGCTAGCTGGCTCTATAGTGAGCTAGCTGACTGTATAGTGAGCTAGCTGACTGTATAGTTAGCTATCTGGCTGTATAGTGAGCTAGCTGACAGTATAGTGAGCTAGCTGGCTAGCTGTCTGTATAGTGAGCTAGCTGGCTAGTTGTCTGTATAGTGAGCTAGCTGGCTGTATAGTGAGCTAGTTGTCTGTATAGTGAGCTAGCTGACAGTATAGTGAGCTAGCTGGCTGTATAGTGAGCTAGCTGGCTGTATAGTGAGCTAGCTGGCTGTATAGTGAGCTAGCTGACTGTATAGTGAGCTAGCTGGCTGTATAGTGAGCTAGCTGACAGTATAGTGAGCTAGCTGGCTAGCTGTCTGTATAGTGAGCTAGCTGGCTGTATAGTGAACTAGCTGGCTGTATAGTGAGCTAGCTGGCTGTATAGCTGGCTAGCTGGCTGTATACTGGGCTAGCTGGTTGTATACTGGGCTAGCTGGCTGTATAGTGAACTAGCTGGCTGTATAGCGAGCTAGCTGGCTGTATAGTAAGCTAGCTGACTGTATAGTGAGCTAGCTGGCTGTATAGTGAGCTAGCTGACTTTATAGTGAGCTAGCTGGCTGTATAGTGAGCTAGCTGGCTCTATAGTGAGCTAGCTGACTGTATAGTGGGCTAGCTGGCTGCATAGTGTGTTAGCTGGCTAGCTGGCTGTATAGTGAGCTAGCTGGCTGTATAGTGAGCTAGCTGGCTGTATAGTGAGCTACCTGGCTGTATAGTGGCTAGCTGGCTGTATAGTGAGCTAGCTGACTGTATAGTGGGCTAGCTGGCTGCATAGTGTGTTAGCTGGCTAGCTGGCTGTATAGTGAGCTAGCTGACTGTATAGTGAGCTAGCTGGCTGGCTGGCTGTATAGCGGGCTAGCTGGCTGTATACTGGGCTAGCTGGCTGTATACTGAGCTAGCTGGCTGTATACTGGGCTAGCTGGCTGTATAGTGAACTAGCTGGCTGTATAGTGAGCAAGCGGGCTGTATATCGAGCAAGCGGGCTGTATAGCAGGCTAGCTGGCTGGCTGGCTGTATAGCGCTAGCTGGCTGGCTGGCTGTATAGTGGGCTAGCTGGCTGTATACTGGGCTAGCTGGCTGTATACTGGGCTAGCTGGCTGTATACTGGGCTAGCTGGCTGTATACTGGGCTAGCTGGCTGTATAGTGAACTAGCTGGCTGTATAGTGAACTAGCTGGCTGTATATCGAGCAAGCGGGCTGTATAGCGGTAGCTGGCTGTATAGCGGGTTAGCTAGCTGGCTGTATAGCAGACTGGCTGGCTGTATAGCGGGCTGGTTGGCTATATAGCGGGCTGGCTGGCTGTATAGCGGGTTAGCTAGCTGGCTGTATAGCGGGTTAGCTGGCTGTATAGCAGGCTGAACTAGCTGGCTATATAGCAGGCTGAACTAGCTGGCTATATAGCAGACTGGCTGGCTGTATAGTGAGCTAGCTGGCTGTATAGCGGGCTACCTGGCTGTATAGCAGGCTACCTGGCTGTATAGCAGGCTAGCTGACTGTATAGCGGGCTAGCTGGCTGTATAGCGGGCTAGCTGGCTGTATAGCACGCTAGCTGGGTGTATAGCGAGCTAGCTGGCTGTATAGCGGGCTAGCTGGCTGTATAGCGAGCTAGCAGGCTTTATAGCGAGCTAGCAGGCTTTACAGCGAGCTAGCGGGCTTTATAGCGAGCTAGCAGGCTTTATAGCGAGCTAGCGGGCTTTATAGCGAGCTAGCAGGCTTTATAGCGGGCTAGCTGGCTGTATAGCGGGCTAGCTGGCTGTATAGCCTGCTATACAGCTATAGCTAGCTGGCTGTATAGTGAGCTAGCTGGCTGTATAGCAGACTGGCTGCCTGTATAGCGGGCTAGCTGGCTGTATAGCGGGCTAGCTGGCTGTATAGTGAGCTAGCTGACTGTATAGTGGGCTAGCTGGCTGGCTGGCTATATAGCGGGCTAGCTGGCTGCATAGTGTGTTAGCTGGCTAGCTGGCTGTATAGTGAGCTAGCTGCTGTATAGTGAGCTAGCTGGCTGTATAGTGAGCTAGCTGGCTGTATACTGAGCTAGCTGGCTGTATAGTGAGCTAGCTGGCTGTATAGTGGGCTAGCTGGCTGCATAGTGTGTTAGCTGGCTAGCTGGCTGTATAGTGAGCTAGCTGACTGTATAGTGAGCTAGCTGGCTGGCTGGCTGGCTGTATAGCGGGTTAGCTAGCTGGCTGTATACTGGGCTAGCTGGCTGTATACTGAGCTAGCTGGCTGTATACTGGGCTAGCTGGCTGTATAGTGAACTAGCTGGCTGTATAGTGAGCAAGCGGGCTGTATATCGAGCAAGCGGGCTGTATAGCAGGCTAGCTGGCTGGCTGGCTGTATAGCGCTAGCTGGCTGGCTGGCTGTATAGTGGGCTAGCTGGCTGTATACTGGGCTAGCTGGCTGTATACTGGCTAGCTGGCTGTATACTGGGCTAGCTGGCTGTATACTGGGCTAGCTGGCTGTATACTGGGCTAGCTGGCTGTATAGTGAACTAGCTGGCTGTATATCGAGCAAGCGGGCTGTATAGCGGTAGCTGGCTGTATAGCGGCTAGCTGGCTGTACAGCGGGCTAGCTGGCTGTATAGCGGGCTAGCTGGCTGTATAGCAGGCTAGCTGGCTGTATACTGGGCTAGCTGGCTGTATACTGGGCTAGCTGGCTGTATAGTGAACTAGCTGGCTGTATAGTGAGCTAGCTGGCTGTATAGTGAGCTAGCTGACAGTATAGTGAGATAGCTGGCTGTATAGTGAGCTAGCTGACTGTATAGTAAGCTATCTGGCTGTATAGTGAGCTAGCTGATAGTATAGTGAGCTAGCTGACTGTATAGTGAGCTAGCTGACTGTATAGCGGGCTAGCTGACTGTATAGTGAGCTAGCTGACTGTATAGTGAGCTAGCTGACTGTATAGTGAGCTAGCTGACTGTATAGTGAGCTAGCTGACTGTACTATATATAGCGGGCTAGCTGGCTGTATAGCAGGTTAGCTGGCTGTATAGCGGGCTAGCTGGCTGTATAGCGGGCTAGCTGGCTGTATAGCGGGCTAGCTGGCTGTATAGCGGGCTAGCTGGCTGTATAGCGGGTTAGCTGGCTGTATAGCGGGTTAGCTGGCTGTATAGCGGGTTAGCTGGCTGTATAGCGGGTTAGCTGGCTGTATAGCGGGTTAGCTGGCTGTATAGCGGGCTAGCGGCTGTATAGCAGGCTAGCTGACTGTATAGCAGGCTGAACTAGCTGGCTATATAGTAGACTGGCTGGCTGTATAGTGAGCTAGCTGGCTGTATAGCAGACTGGCTGGCTGTATAGCAGACTGGCTGCCTGTATAGCGGGTTAGCTGGCTGTATAGTAGGCTGGCTGGCTGGCTGGCTGGCTATATAGCGGGCTGGCTGGCTATATAGCGAGCTAGCAGGCTTTATAGCGAGCTAGCGGGCTTTATAGCGAGCTAGCGGGCTTTATAGCGAGCTAGCAGGCTTTATAGCGAGCTAGCGGGCTTTATAGCGAGCTACCAGGCTTTATAGCGGGCTAGCTGGCTGTATAGCGGGCTAGCTGGCTGTATAGCCTGCTATACAGCTATAGCTAGCTGGCTGTATAGTGGGCTAGCTGGCTGTATAGCGGGCTAGCGGGCTGGCTGGCTGTATAGCGGGCTAGCTGGCTGTATAGCGGGCTAGCTGGCTGTATAGTGAGCTAGCTGGCTGTATAGTGAGCTAGCTGACTGTATAGTGAGCTAGCTGACTGTATAGTAAGCTAGCTGACAGTATAGCGGGCTAGCTGCTGTATAGCGGGCTAGCTGGCTGTATAGCAGGCTAGCTGGCTGTATAGCGGGCTAGCTGGCTGTATAGCGGCTAGCTGGCTGTATAGCGGGCTAGCTGGCTGTATAGCGGGCTAGCTGGCTGTATAGCGGGTTAGCTGGCTGTATAGCGGGCTAGCTGGCTGTATAGCGAGCTAGCGGGCTGTATAGCGGGCTAGCGGCTGTATAGCAGGCTAGCTGGCTGTATAGCAGGCTAGCTGGCTGTATAGTGCTAGCTGGCTGGCTGTATAGTGAGCTAGCTGGCTGTATAGCAGACTGGCTGGCTGTATAGCAGACTGGCTGGCTGTATAGCGGGCTGGCTGGCTGTATAGCGGTAGCTGGCTGTATAGCGGGCTAGCGGCTGTATAGCGGGCTAGCTGCTGTATAGCAGGCTGAACTAGCTGGCTATATAGTAGACTGGCTGGCTGTATAGTGAGCTAGCTGGCTGTATAGCAGACTGGCTGGCTGTATAGCAGACTGGCTGCCTGTATAGCGGGTTAGCTGGCTGTATAGCGGGCTGGCTGGCTGTATAGCGGGCTAGCTGGCTGTATAGCGGGCTAGCTGGCTGTATAGTGAGCTAGCTGACTGTATAGTGAGCTAGCTGACTGTATAGTGAGCTAGCTGACTGTATAGTGAGCTAGCTGACTGTATAGCAGACTGGCTGGCTGTATAGCGCTAGCTGGCTGTATAGCAGTTAGCTGGCTGTATAGCGGCTAGCTGGCTGTATAGCGGGCTAGCTGGCTGTATAGCGGGCTAGCTGACTGTATAGTGAGCTAGCTGACTGTATAGTGAGCTAGCTGACTGTATAGTGAGCTAGCTGACTGTATAGCAGGCTAGCTGGCTATATAGCGGGCTAGCTGGCTGTATAGCAGGCTAGCTGGCTGTATAGCGGGCTAGCTGGCTGTATAGCGGGCTAGCTGGCTGTATAGCGGCTAGCTGGCTGTATAGCGGTTAGCTGGCTGTATAGCGGGCTAGCTGGCTGTATAGCGGGCTAGCTGGCTGTATAGCGGGCTAGCTGGCTGTATAGCGGGCTAGCTGGCTGGCTGGCTGTATAGCAGGCTAGCTGACTGTATAGCAGGCTGAACTAGCTGGCTATATAGTAGACTGGCTGGCTGTATAGTGAGCTAGCTGGCTGTATAGCAGACTGGCTGGCTGTATAGCAGACTGGCTGCCTGTATAGCGGGTTAGCTGGCTGTATAGCGGGTTAGCTGGCTGTATAGCGGGCTAGCGGCTGTATAGCAGGCTAGCTGACTGTATAGCAGGCTGAACTAGCTGGCTATATAGCAGACTGGCTGGCTGTATAGTGAGCTAGCTGGCTGTATAGCAGACTGGCTGGCTGTATAGCAGACTGGCTGCTGTATAGCGGGTTAGCTGGCTGTATAGCGGGCTAGCGGCTGTATAGCGGGCTAGCGGCTGTATAGCAGTCTAGCTGACTGTATAGCAGGCTGAACTAGCTGGCTATATAGCAGGCTGAACTAGCTGGCTATATAGCAGACTGGCTGGCTGTATAGTGAGCTAGCTGGCTGTATAGCAGACTGGCTGCCTGTATAGCGGGTTAGCTGGCTGTATAGCGGGTTAGCTGGCTGTATAGCGGGCTAGCGGCTGTATAGCAGGCTAGCTGACTGTATAGCAGGCTGAACTAGCTGGCTATATAGCAGGCTGAACTAGCTGGCTATATAGCAGGCTGAACTAGCTGGCTATATAGCAGACTGGCTGGCTGGCTATATAGCAGACTGGCTGGCTATATAGCAGACTGGCTGGCTATATAGCAGACTGGCTGGCTATATAGCAGACTGGCTGGCTGTATAGTGAGCTAGCTGGCTGTATAGCAGACTGGCTGGCTGTATAGCAGACTGGCTAGCTGTATAGCGGGCTGGTTGGCTATATAGCGGGCTGGTTGGCTGTATAGCGGGCTAGCTGGCTGTATAGCGGGTTAGCTGGCTGTATAGCGGGCTAGCGGCTGTATAGCAGGCTAGCTGACTGTATAGCAGGCTGAACTAGCTGGCTATATAGCAGGCTGAACTAGCTGGCTATATTGCAGGCTGAACTAGCTGGCTATATAGCAGGCTGAACTAGCTGGCTATATAGCAGACTGGCTGGCTGTATAGTGAGCTAGCTGGCTGTATAGTGAGCTAGCTGGCTGTATAGCGGCAGCGGCTGGCTGGCTGTATAGCGGGCTAGCTGGCTGCTGGCTGTATAGCGGGCTAGCTGGCTGTATAGCGGGCTAGCTGGCTGTATAGCGGGCTAGCTGGCTGTATAGCGGGCTAGCTGGCTGTATAGCGGGCTAGCTGGCTGTATAGCGGGCTAGCTGGCTGTATAGCGGGCTAGCTGCTGGCTGTATAGCGGGCTAGCTGGCTGTATAGTGGGCTAGCTGGCTGTATAGCGGGCTAGCTGGCTGTATAGCGGGCTAGCTGGCTGTATAGCGGGCTAGCTGGCTGTATAGCGGGCTAGCTGGCTGTATAGCGGGCTAGCTGGCTGTATAGCGGGCTAGCTGGCTGTATAGCGGGCTAGTTGGCTGTATAGCGGGCTAGCTGGCTGTATAGCGGGCTAGCTGGCTGTATAGCGGGCTAGCTGGCTGTATAGCGGCTAGCTGGCTGTATAGCGGGCTAGCTGGCTGTATAGCGGGCTAGCTGGCTGGCTGTATAGTGGGCTAGCTGGCTGTATAGTGGGCTAGCGGGCTGGCTGTATAGGGGCTAGCTGGCTGGCTGGCTGTATAGCGGGCTAGCTGGCTGCTGGCTGTATAGAGCGCTAGCTGGCTGTATAGCGGCTAGCTGGCTGTATAGCGGGCTAGCTGCTGTATAGCGGGCTAGCTGGCTGTATAGCGGGCTAGCTGGCTATATAGCGGGCTAGCTGGCTATATAGCGGGCTAGCTCGCTGTAAATCCCGCTAGCTCGCTATAAAGCCCGCTAGCTCGCTATAAATCCCGCTAGCTCGCTATAAATCCCACTAGCTCGCTATAAAGCCCACTAGCTCGCTATACAGCCTGCTAGCTCACTATAAAGCTGCTAGCTCGCTATACAGCCTGGTAGCTCGCTATAAAGCCCGCTAGCTCGCTGTAAAGCCCGCTAGCTCGCTATAAAGCCTGCTAGCTCGCTATAAAACCCGCTAGCTCGCTATACAGCCTGCTAGCTCGCTATAAAGCCCGCTAGCTCGCTATAAGCCTGCTAGCTCGCTATAAAGCCCGCTAGCTCGCTATAAAGCCTGCTAGCTCGCTATACAGCCCACTAGCTCGCTATAAAGCCCGCTAGCTCGCTATAAACCCCACTAGCTCGCTATAACCCCACTAGCTCGCTATAAAGCCTGCTAGCTCGCTATAAAGCCTGCTAGCTCGCTATAAAGCCCGCTAGCTCGCTATAAAGCCTGCTAGCTCGCTATAAGCCTGCTAGCTCGCTATAAAGCCCGCTAGCTCGCTATAAAGCAGCCTGCTAGCTCGCTATAAGCCTGCTAGCTCGCTATAAGCTGCTAGCTCGCTATAAAGCCCGCTAGCTCGCTATAAAGCCTGCTAGCTCGCTATAAAGCCTGCTAGCTCGCTATAAAGCCTGCTAGCTCGCTATAAAGCCCGCTAGCTCGCTATAAAGCCCACTAGCTCGCTATAAAGCCCGCTAGCTCGCTATAAAGCCTGCTAGCTCGCTATAAAGCCCGCTAGCTCGCTATAAAGCCCACTAGCTCGCTATAAAGCCCGCTAGCTCGCTATAAAGCCCACTAGCTCGCTATAAAGCCCGCTAGCTCGCTATAAAGCCCACTAGCTCGCTATAAGCCTGCTAGCTCGCTATAAAGCCTGCTAGCTCGCTATAAGCCTGCTAGCCTCCGCTATAAAG